>JABEVS010000182.1:4992-74953 GCA_018290735.1 Coelastrella sp. MACC-549 | reverse complement strand
GAAAAAACAAAGAGAAAAAAACAACAACCGCTGTGGTTTTCTCTTAAACACATCAAGAAGTGTAAAAGAGACCGGTATACAACTCCGAGGTGGCACGAGAGGGGTGTCCACCCCAACTGATTTCCCTTGAAGTCCAAAATGCCCCCCGTTCTGCCACATGGAAAAAATCCCAAGGCCTTGCGCTGCTGGTGCCCCCCCCCCCCCCCGCACCTCCTGCAGGAGCTTGGTGTTGATGCACCTACCAGTCTGTATTACGAACCCCACTGTGATTTTGATGCTTCATCAGTGTCAGCAGCAGGCCAGGTGGATGTGGTGGTGTCACCAGTGCAGAGTGTGCTGCTGGGAGGGTGAGCGAGACAGAGGGTCTGCAGGCAGTGAACTCCCCAGCACGTGTACGGCAAGCACAGGATTGCCGGTCGATAATGACACTATCTGTTGGCTACCACTGCTACTGCCTTCAGCCCAACAACACTCTATCTTGCAGCAGAGTAGATTGCTAGCCACTGCAATTGTGTTTTCTAGGCAGGCCTGCTAAAGGCATTCCACTCATTGAATTGGCGGCAACAAATTTGGCCGTGTTTTTGGCAGATGTAACAACCAGCTACTCCGCTGGAGGCGCCCAAACATATTAGAAGCTAGCAGCATTGGGACTCATGCAGCCTACCAAGTCGATTGTTGGGTGTTCCTCCACAGTGACATCCTTTTTTGCCAACTTGTCTGCAGGTACCCATTGCTGAAAGGTGACTCAGACATTGTTCAGCTGCTGAAGCTGCTCAAGCCCAAGGTGCTGGTGCCGTTGCTGAATGCTGGTACCCTGGAAGAGTCTGGCCAGCTCACCCCAATCATGAGTGTGAAGGGCAGCAGCGCAACAGCAGCATTGAGACAGCGACTAGCACAGGCCGGGCTTGAAGCAATAAAGCTTGAACATCCAGCACCACCCGGAGAGTCACTAGCAGTGGCATTGTAGAGTGTAAATGGTCAATATCAATACAGGTATATCTACTGCTGCATCTCGCGATGGCGTCAGGTTCATGGCATTTTCATACTGCATGTCAGTTCGTTGGCCAGCTCATCCAATGTTGCATGGCTCCATCTCTTTTACATACTGCAGTTGCTGCAATGACAAGCGTGTCATAGAGTGCAGAGTGCCAGTAACTGCAGCAGGCCAAATCACGAGAAAAGTTCTCAAGCACACAGCGACATTGGTACTTGTTCCGGCCAGGCCTAGGTATGCAAAAACAGCCAGGATCTTGGCGGCTCGGTTCGGGTGGTTTCCAGTGTATCAGGGATTTTAAGACCGAAATAAAATACAGTAATTGAGTGTGTACACCGTGACAGACTAGCGTTACATTAGGAGTCATTATAAAAGTATTACCGTATATACGTATTTCATGTAAAAGCAGCCTACCTTGCCTTTCAAAGGCATAGGTCATTCTTGACTGCCCATGCTCATATGCTGTCTTCGCAGCATTTCCTGGCTGCGCCTCTCTTGTGATGTTTGTGCCAGATTGAGGTTTGTTGAGGTGTATTACATGTACTGCCAACCCCCCACTGAGTGGGGTTTTGTTCCGTGGCGGCACTTGTGCCCCTGAGGGTGGCTGAATCTTGGTGTGCCAGTGTGGCTGAGCCACCAAGTACTTCTCCCAAGAGCCTTGCGGCCGGAAAGGGTAACTTTCTTCTTCTTCTTATGTAAGAGAAATATTATCATTATGTAGCATTCTGTGTTATGTAGACGGTTTTAGCCACTGAGACTGGCACTGTATACGGGTTGTAGTGACTGCATTGTCCCAGTGCACCGTGTTGTGCCGAATCTGAGCCAGTGGTGTGCCAGTGTGGCTGAGCCACCATGTACTTCTCTCCAAGCCTTGGAGTGCGGCTATGCGGCCGGATAGGCCCTTCAAGGAGGGCCTCCTTTCTTACAAGTAATGGGCCTAGGCCAGCCCCCTCATGTCTAGTTCTGCGATCTGCGGTGCTCGAAGTCGTCGCTGCCGCCCAGGTGGCGTGTTCATGGCGTGATGCCCTGTGATCCTTTGACAGGAGACAATCGGCCGGAAAGGGTCTGCAGACTACTGGTATGATACATGGTACGACTGACATGCATCCAATCAGCCAACCAACGGCACCATACAGCTGCTCAAGCTGCTATACCAGCCATGTCAAGTAAAGGCGTCTCTGGTGCCTTCACTTGACATGGCTGGTATACGTCTGAAGTGTTTACATCCGCAACGATGTGCTTGTCCGCATGTGTGCACAAATTTAGTAGCTTGCCAACAGTTCATGCTGTATACAGGGGCCTTTGTACTCAGTTTGCTGCCTTTAAGTATCTGCCAGATAGGCCATGATTGCACCTGTCGCTGCAATCAAAACTGCCCTCTGAAGCCTCCAAATAACCTCTGCAGCACTGATCCAAAGCCCCCCTGTAATGCCTTCTCTTCCCCAGTAACCTCTTGCTCAACCTGCAACAGGATATAGCGCAGGACGAAGGTGACCAGGGCTCTGTGTGACGCAATGGTGAGTGGGGTGGATTGAGCCACCACTCATTGTGTTCTGGCCTGCATGCCCTACAAAATGATGTACTGCTAGTAGTAGTTACCCTTTCCAGCCGAGCGGCCCTTGGATGTATTGCTGAAAAGCTTCTGTACATGTATCATTGGCCCGGTTGTCACGGATCCATACTGCTGCAGAGATGCTACTGCACTTGGTGCACCCTGAATGCCAATGTTGCTTCAAGAAGCAGACTCCTGCATCGTGGACCATGAAGCCTGTTCACCTGTTCCAGCAGACGAGCTGCTTTCTGGAAATCCATCTGCAGCTCTGACTGTATTGCTTGCTCCTCGGCTGTCAGCTCCTGCTCCAATTTGCCCTCCAGGCTCTCAAAATTACGAGCAAGCACTGCATGAGGTGGTGAGCACAGGTCAGCAGTCGTGGCAAGACAAATTAGGCAGCAGCATGCTCATGGCGCAGTGTTATAGTACAGGGGCTGCTTGTTGCACAGCCATTTGCATGCATGCAAAGCATGCCCACAAGTAGTCGGCCATGTATGGCACGGACGCACCTACAATATAGACCTCTGGGGCAAGGGCAATGGGTGGCATTGACTGTGTACATGGCTTGAATAGAGATTACATGTTTTGTAGGAAACCAACTGCTGCCATCAGTAACAGCGGCTGAGCTTCAGCGAATAGGAGCATCAGGAGCTATGTTCCACCCATTCGCCCACCCAGCAGAGTGCTGATACATCCCTTGGGATCTGCACAACCACACCTGTGAAGCCACGTCCAAATGACTTGAGCCCTTTTTCCAGGTCCTCCTCCAGCACTCCAGCTTCCTTCTCCAAGTCCCGCTCAATGGCATCAGCACCACTTTCGATCTCCTGTGGCAGCCCAAAAAACATTCTGAGCAAATATAGACAAGTTTGTGTGCTGTTGGCATTCAACAAAAAGTGCATTCATGATTCGCAAGCATTGTTGACTGGAACAACACAGACTGAGCACTGGAGAAGTTGATGTGCTCCTGGTCGTGTATGCCCGCAGAGTCAGCATCCGCCTGAAGCATGTTGCACATGCACCCTTGCTAAGAGGGCTCAATGCTACCAAAACTGTTGCCATGGCATGTACACCTCCATCTGAGCACACAGCGCAGCCAAGGCTGCTCACCTGCACCAGTGACTTCCTGGGTGGGTGGGGTGTGCAGCTGTTGTTGGTCACAGTGAAGTCAGACCACTTCATGCCAACCTTCTCAACAGCAGCTGATAGTTCAGGAATCAAATCCTGAAGTAGTCAGGATGGCGGCCAAAAAGCAGTGCGAGTTTGTGTGCCTTCAGCAGGGTCAGCAGGCTGTGAGGTTAGACTGCCATTAGTAAGGCAGCAAGAATCTTGATTGCCAGGGCTCCATCAAGAGACTGCGCGCTGAGCTACTCAGTGCAGTGGCAACGACAAGTGTGCAGGCGCCTCTCATGAGGCTTAGGTATGTCTGTTGCATGCAGAGGGTGGTTGAGTTGAGGCTCCTTTCCCTGCTGACACAATCAGCCAGATACCTGAGGTAGCTGCCTTGCCCGTGTGTAGACCACTGCCCCGCCGTATCCGTCCCAGGCATCATTGGTTCCCTTGTAGTACACGACTACATAGCTGTCTGGCTTTGAGGCGATGATATACCAATCATCCTGGTAGTGAAGGTACTCATTGTCATGGTTGTAAAGGATTGCTGGTTTCTCAGGGTCTTGCTTAAACATCTGCAGACAAAGGCTCAGCCACAGCCTACATCACTGGGGCAGACACCTAGATCACAGGCCGCTGTTGAAGCACTGCCTACATCACTTGAACTCCACTCTGATGCCTGTCGCAAGCAACTATTGCTGGGGTGAGATGAAAGTGCAAGTTTGGGATGAAGGTGGAGAGCCACAGCAACCTCATAGCAACTCAATAGACAGACTGGTCATGCATGAGAGTCTCATATGCTTATTCAACAACACAGTTGTTGGACTGCACTGATTCGGCCATTACACTGTGCCGCTGTGTTGCGAGGTCTACCCAACGCCCCAAATGCCACCCATCCAACTTGCCTGGATTGTGCTTCTCTCGATGAAGTCGCCATTTGGTTTGTTGATGCGCCAATTGATCTTGGCAGCAAGATTGTTGGGCTCGGGTATGGCAAAGAAGTGCTCCTATGGCACACACAGTTGCAGCATTGCATGTGGCATAACATGCAAACACGGCGAGTGCACAGTTGCATGCCAGCAGACAAACAGTTGTGGACTGATGTCATGATGGATTGGATCTTTGGTTGGCCGCAGGGTGCAGATGCCAGGCTGCACCTGCGCTGAGATTGCAGAGATCATTCCCCCAGCTGTCTGTCCTCACCTGGCAGTCAAATATATCAAATAATGGATTCTGGCCTGCTGTAATAAACCACCTTCCTGTAAACCCATTGAAGTCCCAGCCATTGTCCAGGGCACAGTCCGGAGGTACAGGGTACAGCCCTTCATCCTGCCGCTGTGGCACACACTTCTGTTGGCTCACAGCACAGGCATTGAAGGTGTCTGTGGCCTTGTCAGCATACAGGTCACCACACCTGGCACGATATAGAACAACGCAACCGCTCAGAAGGGCACTAGCATGCAATGTGAGCAAGGAATGCATTTGTCCTGCCAGCTTGTTGCGCATGTGTGCTGAATGTATCATTACCCTCCACCTGCACTTGACCCTTTGGAGTGGCTGATGCACGCAGCTACTTTCCAGAAAAACACATTTCATAAGCTACTCACTGAATACAGCCAAAACAGCTGATGCAGGCAGCCTTACTATTGCTGCGCTGGCAACCATCTCGCAAACAACAGTCATCCGGGCTGATATGGGCAGATGCTGCACAGCTTCATCATGTGCACCTTACACCTTACCTGATCTGGCATGCTGCTTCATCCTCTGCCGAGTTACACAGGTTCAAACACACTATATTCTGAAGGCACAGCGGGTCCCCTAAACATTCCGCCAGCTGCAGTTGGCATTTTTGTAGTAAACAAGATCCAACCTTTACCGTATCGGCTGCTAAGACTGGCTCTGGGGCTAAAAGGACAGGGGAAACTGCAAGCAACCCTGCTACTGCTGCTGACAAGCACTGGCTTGCTGGCGTTATACCCGGATGATGCTGTTGAGGTTGCACTCGTTGCTGTGGCCCATTGACACAGGCACTGCGTGCCTGCAAGCTTTTGAGCTGTTGCATCATGTTTGCTTGCTGTCGATCGCAACAACTGCAGCAGGATGAGCGAGAAAGAGGATCAAGGGGCAGCTATTGATACGCTGACATAGGAAGAGTCCCCGTCACCTGCAATGCGCAAGCAGCTTTCAAGTTACCGTGCAGGATGTTATTCAGCTGGCAAAGGGCAGATGAGGTGGTCACGCAGCCGCTCATCGTATATGATCAAGTTAAGAAGGCTTTAACTTTTATGAGTGCTTTTCCAGCACAACACGCCCGTTGTCATCAGAAATGACGCACTGACAACCGCTCAATCAGTCATCACGGCATCGTCCCGGATGGATGAATACAGGCTTCTAGTTTCACATGTTTACACTGACATGACTCCTGAGTCATGCTTGTGCTGTTGCTCCGGTTCTGCACACTTGAAGCCTCCTGTCGGATAGGTCCAGGTGCTTGACTAGGGCCTGCAGCATATCCCTTGGCATGGCTGACCACCAATCGCTATCCTCACACGTCTATCTGCATTTTCTGTCAGCAGAAAGCAAACGACACAGTGGGTCACCTTGTTTGACGGATGCAACAGGCACGGCAAGAAGTGGCCCCTTGTTTTGACAGATGCAACAGGCACTGCCCTTGCACTTGCACCTTTAGTATCCTGGTCCAAGCCTGTTGATGCTGGTATGTAGACTATCAAAGCTTGATCTCACTGCACGATTGTGCAAATGTCATATGGTATGGTCCGACTACCACAGTATGATATGACATGCATGCTGTTCTGCCTCACCAGCATGCTGCGCAGTAGATGTACTTGTGCTTTCATTTCATTAGCAGAGATAACAATGTAGTTTCACATTCGTTCTAAACAACTCCAGCGTTAGCCTCTTGCAAGTACTAACACATGTTGGCGTCATTGACAGTGCGAGTTCGTAACCGCTGCTTCAGGTGAGTCACGTGACTCACCTGAATGGTGCACCCATTACAGGCACCAAGTTGCTACCGTACTATGCATGGTACACAGTCTCATGCACTATTGGCCAAAGCCATTACCATCACCATGGCAGACACCATCCCCCGCCCCTTCTCCTCCAATCAGAAGCTCAGCTAGGCTAGCAATCTCAGGACTGGAACTGATGCTCAAACCAACAGTGACAACCCCTTCCACACTGACAGCCCCATGCCAATTGACATGGGCCCCTAGGGGATGGCCTTCCCTGAGATCTCCGAGCAGCAACCCAAGCAGCAGACAAAACAAGCAGAAACAAACAACAACAGCTGTGTCTGCCCCAACCTACATTATGATCCCTCCAACACCTCAAACCGTTACCAAAATAGCTTCTCCTGGCCGAGATACTGTCCTATAAGCTTGTTATAGTATGCTATCAACTCGTCCCCTTTCAATGCCGCCGGTGGCAACTGAACCCGCCTGAAGGCCAGCAAACCTTGAAAGGCAGCCAAAGCCGGTAGCATGCTCTTGTCCATGTCACTCATGAGCTGCCTGTATGCGCCACCAGGTCGAGTGAGGGCAAGGCACCGCTGATAACGCATCATGAACAGTGCTTCTTCTGGCAAGTTGGTCTGGTTGAGCACCAATAGCATGTACATGTACTCTGGTGCTCCCCAGCTCATGTACACATTGCGTAGACCACAACCAGCTGAGTAAATGCCTAGGCTGGCAGAGTAGGTTCGGCGCCGCCTGCAGCACGATGCAGATGATCACTTGGTGCTTGTGAAACCCCAACACACAGTGCAACGCCTCTGATCAACAGTGGACTGGTCACAGCACAACATTAGTGATGTCATGTCACTGATGTTGATCACAGTGAAACATGCTGCAGCACATGCGTGGAGCGCATGCTACTACTTTGACGGTCAAAATAGCCAGGGTCAAAGGGTCTGCCAGATGACATAGTCATAACTGATGCTGCTGGCAGTCCCATGGTACCCGTCACACCCACCTATCAGGATTTGCGCTGAAAAATTCGCTATGGCTGATTTGAGGTGCAAACTTGCATCCTACAGGGTAGCTCTCTCCTGCCACTGCCCACTGCGGTTGACTGCCCCAGATTGGGTGAGCCAGCAATTTACCCAGGCCATGCATCAAGCCAACCAAAGCCATCCAAGGCTTATCCGGGAAAGTCAGTCTGCACAACTCAGCAACCTGAAAACAGCAACGCGCACCTGAGTGCACTAGATACAGCATGCTGCAAGCATTGTAAGAGCATGACCTGCAGTTGACAAGGCCTATAAACCATAACAATAATTGCAATAGCTGCTGACTTGGCCATCAACAGCTGTCTGCGAGTGGGCCTCAACACCTGGCCAAGGCTACGTGCTTGTGAGTTGCCGCAATGCAAGTACAATTACATGACATGCCAAAAGAGCATACATCCGTCCTCACCTGCAGTGCATGCTCTTTCAGGGACATGTCTGGAGTGACACCACCGTCAGAGAAGCTGTTTCTAAGGAAAGTGGCCCCACTGCCATACTCTCCACCAGTTGAGCTGTTGGTGCGACCGCCACCCCTGACCCCAGAGAGCAGCACTGCCTCATACTCACGCATGCTGTTGAGCACATCCAGTGCCTCCCACACTCCCAGCTCAGCACAGTCAAGCTCAGCGAACATCTCAGCTTGCCGCTTGGCAAAGTCCAGCGTCTGCCGTGCACGATTGAGGCGAACAAACAGCTCATACGCTGCACTGGAGCTGCTGCTGCCAGCTCCTCCGCAATCATACAGACCTGCAGATGACCTGGTGCTAATGCTGCTGCTGATACTGCTGCCGAGGCTGGTGGCACGGGCAAGCTCATGTGCCAAGTCAGCAGATGCAGCAGGTGCTAAAGGCTGGACCATATCAACAACACCTGGAAGCTGCTGTGAGCTGCAGCTCTGCAGCTGCTCCAACTGGTGTGACTGCTGCTGTATGATGCTGCGTGACTGATGCTCCATGCAAGGGCTGTCACACACTGCAGCTGTTGTTTTTTGTGCTGAGCTAGTAACATCCTGTGGCTGCTTGCAACTGGCAGGCCCCAGTCGCAACATTGACTCCACAGGAGATGACCCCAGATCAGCCAACTGCTGCTGTTCCTGCTGGGACCACCCAAATGCGTGACCCACACTGTCCAGAGAAAGGAGCTTGTCTGTGACATGCCCTTCCAGAACTTCCTCCTCCTCTGCCTGATGCTGCTGCACTCCAGCTAGAAGTTCTGTCTCCTCTGACCACTGTGCCCTGGTGCTGCCCAACTCCACACTCTGCAGTACCACAGCACCATCAAACTCCAACCCATAGCTGCGAGCTGTCTCCAGATCACTCAAGCTACCAGTAGTGCCCCTATGTAAGTCAGGCGCACCAATATCGCGTCCCAGAGGACTGCCAGCTGCGCTTGTGATACTGGTGCCGCTGCTGGCACCACTATTGGGGTTGTCAGTGTCAACCCTGCTGGCTGCTTGCTGCAAGTCACTGCTAGGAGGCTCGCAAGGCTTGGGAAGAGGTCCTTTGCATTCAGCCTCTGCTTCAGCTCCAGCAGTCTGCTGCTCTTGATCTGACTCCAGCAGTGGCAGAAGCATACCTGAACCCAGGCCCTGCAGCAAACCTCGGCTGCCGTGCCTCAAGACAATATCTGGTGACTCTGCAAACAAGCCAAAGGTGTCATCATACCGGGCACCATCGTCTTCACTACCCCCTGCTGTTGTTATCGTTGCTGTTGTCGTATTCACTGGTGTTGCCAGAACAGCACTCCCGGCTAGCTGCTGCTGTGGTAGTAGTTGTGTGTCCAGAGCATCTGCTGTGACCTGAGCAATGACTGCATCAAGCTTGCTACGCCAGGGCATATTCAGTTCCAAACTGCCTCTCCTGCGGCTGCCCAAGGGCTGTGAGCAGTCGAATGAAGCAGGGCGGCGGGGAAAGTTCTGGGAACAGCCACCTGCGGGCAAACGTGTGTCGAGCCTGTTGACCCATGGCCGCTGAGGTCTGCTAGCATTCAGATGTGCACAGCGACTATGCACTAAACAACTGGGTTCACCATATATGTATACTGAAAACCCTTAAATGTGGTGTGTGCAGCAAGCTGGACCAAAATACAGTTGATCCCTGGGAACCTCACAAACAGTGACTTACCTTCTCCTGATCGAGCAGGTGATTGAGCTGATGAAGTTCTCCCAGCTGTCAAAGGAGACATCCGCCCTTGGCCCCCAGCATGTGTTATCAGGGCTGGAGAGGCCAAGGCAGGGTTGCCAGCACTCATGTGCCATGACAAAGAGCTCAAAGCAGTTTCGTTGTTGCTGCTGCTGCACTCATTACTGGCTGCATGCTGGCTGGCAAAAGCTGTGCTCAGTCCTGGAGCAAATGCTTTGACTGCAGCAGCGGCTGCAGCAGCACCTGCAGCACCTTGCCCACCATAACCACCCACTGTGGGCCCGGCTGCTGCAGTTGCTAGCTTGAACCCAAATGCTGGCATGCTGGGCGCGGCAAATGCCGCAGTACGACTGTTGCCAAGCACTAAGCTGATTGCGGTGTGATTTACAGCCGGCAGTGCAGTGGAGACAGTTGCCGGCACAGACCTGGCAGGCTGTTCAAGCACGTCATCTGCGGGGTGTGCAGTTGCTGCAGTGACTGCTGTTTGGGCAGCAAATGCGCTTTTTGCTGTGCCATCTGCTCCTGGGTGTTGATTGCTAGAGCCTGGCTGACCTATTCCATTGTTGAGCAGCTGCAGTTCAGAAATTGTGGGCGTTGTTTCTGCTACTGGTGGAATACTAGCACTGCTGTTTCCCCTCAGACCAGATGGGGGTGCTAGCACACCTTCTGTTGCAGCAG
Organism: Coelastrella sp. MACC-549; assembly: GCA_018290735.1. NCBI lineage: Eukaryota > Viridiplantae > Chlorophyta > Chlorophyceae > Sphaeropleales > Scenedesmaceae > Coelastrella > Coelastrella sp. MACC-549. Next base: position 64,451 of record JABEVS010000182.1, on the reverse strand, counting down.
CAGCTGTCTGCACCTGGTGCATCACACTGCCTGGACTGCAAGGGTCTATGGCCTGTGTTGAGTACTCAGGCAACAGAAGTTGCTCACCCTCCTGACCAAGCACAGTGTGGAGCTGTAGTAAGGCTCCAGGACTTTGCATAGAGCTCCTAGCCCAATGCGGGTTTGTTGAATGCTGCTGGTGCTGCCGTGGTGACAGAGGCTGAACTGTGCCGACATGGTGTCTGCTGCGTGACTGCCTGGGGCTGATATTGCTGTCTAGGCGGCCATCAGAATCCATACCACCACCTGTGCCTGCAGCTCCCAAAGACAGGCCTGCCGCTGCTAAGCCTTCTCCCAGAGCACCATCAGCTGCTGTGGCCTCTGAAGAACTACACTGTTGCTTGCCACTGACAATACCCTGTAGGTGCTGCTGCATCTTGTCAACATCGATGGCCCCAGCATTCCTTGTTGCCGCACCTGCTGCAGCATTGCAAGGCATTGGCTGCAGCGTTCCGGACGAGACATCAGCAACACTGCAGTCAAAACCCATCACGTGCTCGCCAGCCTCAACACTAGTTATGCTCTCAGCACTGCGTATGCTCGGTATCACCCTGCCGTAATATGGCTTGCCCAAGCCTTGACTAGCAACCTGTGCAAAGCTGCCGCTACTTGTAGCTGGTGCTATTGGAACCTCAAACACCAACTGCTTCTGCTGTAGAATGCTGCTGCTATCAGCACAGCAGCTTGAGCTGGCTTCTCCAGAGCTGCCTAGGACCCTGGCTGCAGACGTGAGGGATGGAGGTCCAAGAGGGAATAGTGGTGCAGGGCTGTAGGGGGGCAGAGGTGGCACTGTTTGTTGCAGGCTGGCTAAGTAGATCTGTCCACCTGCAGAACCAACACTTACGTCTGACGCTGTTCTGGCCAAGGTGGACCCCCCTCCAGAGGTAAGCTGTGCCTGTGTCAGGCTGGCTGCTGAACTGACATTTACTAATGAGTACAAGGCAACATAGCTGCGCTTGCCAGAAGCACTGGCGAGGCCTTTCTTATTGCAAGACAGCGGGCACTGCTGTGAACGGGCTGATGGACTGCAGGGTCTTGCTGCTGTTGTCAGGCAGCTGACAGATGCTGGAGTTGCTGCAACAGCTGTGCTGCTGGCCTGTTCCAACAGGTACTGTTGTGATGCTGACCTGGGCGAGAGCAGATCCAGGTTAAGGGGGCTGCTTGTGCTGCTTCCAACATCACGAGGCACAACAGGTGGAGCCCGCTGCCCCCTCTGGAGACCTTGGCTGGTCCTGCTTTGTGAGTTGTCACCTTTAAAATGACTGCTAGCACCTTGTGGAAAGGCTTGACAAGAACTGATGTTTGCAACGTGTTGTAACCTCCCTGGTAAGGACTGATCACTTCTGCTGCGTTTCAGGGGCTTATCATCATCAGGAACACTGTCCACAGAAGCACAGTTGTACAGACAGTTTTTACTTTCTCCTGCAAACGATGGTCAACTAATTCTGCCCGTCTGTAGTAGTGACCAGTTCATTGCATGAGTAGTCAGAGAGTATGAGCGCATGCAGGGCAAGGAACCAATGAAAGGGGAAAAACACAGGACCTGTCTGATGCAACAATCAATCAACAACGAATGCTGGCCTTTGCCGTGATATATGCCCATAAAACACTGACCTAAGCTCAGGACCCGCTTCCACTGGCTCTGCATGCGTAACCAGGAGCTTTCAGCGGGCAGGGACAGCACACAATCACTGGGGCACATTTCTGCAAAGCCGGATCCGCAAGCATGTGTCATGAGGGTCTACCTACCTTTGGATTTCTCCAACGGCCGTCTATAAGCGAGATCTGAGTGGGACACACATCTCCTCATCAAGCACACATACAGCGAAGCAGAAGCCAAGGTGATGTGCTAACAACTTGTGTGTGATGACTAACTCTTTGACATTTAATATACACTTATTACAATGCCCAGAAAGTCCGGGTTTGGGCAGTCCTCCCTATCATAGGCTATGCAAATTCAGTAACACCGACAAAGCTGCTGCTGCTCCTGCAAATACAGCCACTTGTGCTGATTTGTGTCTATGCACGCCTGGTGTTACTGCCAAGTTTCTGACATCACGGAACCACGGCAGGTGCTATTGTGATGTACACTCCCTGCAGGAGTGCCCATAGTCTGCGGCGATACCATAATTCTCAAGACAGCAAAACACGCCCAAGTGGCGATGCGCTCCGTCCAGTTGTGCCGCTGAAACGTGCAGTACTGCTCTTTGCGATCTGCTGTATTCACTAGGACCAGCGTGGAACATTTGTCTGTGGATCGGCTGGGAGATGTGTGACTATAACTTCTGTAATTTAATGGTCTTTGGATGTGTGCTATTGGACATCAGCGTGTGCAGACTACAACATCAAGCAGCAGTTGAAATGTTAATGTCAACACTCATTTTCAAAGTTGGGTAAGGGAGAGTGCCATAATATCTGCGAGTTTGAGTATGAAATCTAGTGTGGTCTCGACTCGCGGTTCTTGATGCAGTTGGGTCGTCATGGTATTGGCAGTTTGCATGTACTGGATCACACTCAATATGGTTTGTTGCTGTCATCTTGTACAATAGGGTGCAGGGCCGGTGGCAGAATTGCCATGGCTGATAAGCATATAGATACATATGCATTCTGAGGAACGCAGCTGTATCTGCAAGCAGCAGTTTACAGCTTGTACTAAACAGTGACAGCAGGGCTAGTAATGATTGACAGTCGCAGCTTCAGCAGCAGCCACCACCCTGCACTGCTGCTGTGTTGATTGGCCATCAGCCTTCATGCATGCAATGCAGTGTGGTCAGGTCGCGAGCATATGTAAGCAACTAGCAACATGTCCCCCTTGCATTGGTCTCGTCGATGGATCGCTATATGCTAAGCTGCGCTAATCACTGCTGCCTGCCATCATCCTTCATGTGAATCACCTGGCAAAAACAACTGTCCTCACATGTCAGCTCAATTGTGTTACAAATCAGGTTGTCAGATCGCCCAATGCTGCATGCTCTACCTATTTTTCATAACAAGTGAGACCACGTCTACACCTCAACAAGGTATCCGCTTTAAATTCAGGTCCTTGCAAACCACTATTGGATGGTATGTGAAGGGGATTGAGCCCCATGCACTCAATATCAATGATGGCACTGATTGTGATAAAGATACAGGGGGTGACTTTGCTGAATAGCAGTTGTTAAGTTACTATCCAGGTTGTGTGATTTGCCCAACTTGAAACAACAAGGTTCAGTTGTGATAGACTGCCAAAACCAAGTATTCAGGAAAGGGTTATGATGCGGACCAAAGGTTGCATATACGGGCCTCACGCCTGCTAAACCAGCTGCTACAGCTCCAAGGGAACTACTCGGTGTCACCACTATGGAACGACACTTACCAAGGAGCAGAAAGTCAACAATGGCACTCAACTCGGTGCCAGGATTGCCACCGGCAGTCGTGGCAGTGCCCACAGATTGGTATGTCAGATTGCTCCACCACACATCCCGTGACAACAACCGGGATTTCAGACCTGTAAATGTGTCTGCATTGTCAGAAGCCACAAATATGTTCCCTGCTTTTGAATGAGCCAATGCTCTTGCTATTCCTGCAAATTGAGACAACTGTACCCCCTGGACCTTTCTTGTCCTCACTTGCAAGCCAACTAGACAGTCATGCATTTTTTCTGTGTATGGTTGTAAGGCATCTTGCACAACTTGAGAGGGCTTGCTAAGCAGATGTTCAGCTATGGTGTGAAAAACCTCACCATCCGGGAAAAACTTGCTAAAATATTGCTGAAAAGCTGGGCTCGCTTCTAAGAACGGCATGTCATAGTCAATTGATGTGTATTCCATGAGGGCAGCACCATCCCAAGTTGGCCCATCACTACATAACGTAGAATTTGAGTCTATGAGCCGTGTTACATTAACACCACATCTGATGGCTTGTTGATAGCGAGAAGCATAATTGTTCCACAAGAATGACGCAGGTAGCTCCATGTGTTGCAGGATGCTGGACTCAAGCAGGAAAATGCTCTTGGTGAACAAGGCCATCACATAGCCTGTGACCATGCAGGGGATTCTGTTGCCGAGACCCACACTGTCCCAGGTTCTGACATGAAGAGCTCTGTATGTTGAACTGCTGTGTGCATGCAGGAGGACGTCTTCTTGAGCAACCTGGTGTGCCTTGAGCAGCTCTTGGATGCTGGAAAAATTGTCGAGATCATAAGGCAAGGGCCCTGGAATGCACAAACAAAGCATGGTAGTCTTGGATGTAGACAAGCGGAATGTAAACAGACAAATGACACAATGCAAGCAAAAACCATAATCACAGCAGCAGACAGCATGAGCACACATGTATGAACAAACAGCATGAAAAAACAGCAGAAAGAATGAGAAGATATACATGAATAAGCAATTCAGTCAGCAGATACCTACTGAAACTGCATTGACAGTAGGCACCAACCAGAAGTCTGCTTGATAGTGAGTCACCTTGTCAGGTAAGCTGCGGAAAACCTACTTACCAGGCTGCCCTTGTGCAATAGACACTTCATTAGCGCTCAATTGGCGCGTACTGGCCTCATGTTGCAGCATGCCGCCAACTCCTTTCATAAGTCTGCGCAGTGTGCTCCTGCTGCTGTTCTCAACAGCGCTGATGCTGTCAGATGCCTTGCTATGCAATCTCCGCCATCTTGGGAAGTACGTTGATGAATATGATGACGTGACCCTGCTACCGCTGGTATGCTGACCGCCCTCGTGCGGTGATGTCAGCAACTGATGTTCTGCCGCTTTAACTGTTTGACCCACATGCCCTAGCAGCAGGAGAGCAACAGCTGCAATTATCCGAGGCCTCCCCATTGCATGACGCGCCGTCTGCGTAAAACAACCGCTGGGTGACCCTGTAGACAAGCCATGTCCTAGCTATGCAGTCGATCAATCCCTTGCAACTCACCATGGCTGAGAGCATAGAAGCGACCTCAAGTCCCTGGTCACGTCTTATGCATAACTATAATTTGTAAACGCTTAATTGCACTTGAATTGTGAGCAGGGATCCAGAACAGCTGCAGTCGTGTTGCCGCTGTGGTCACACACCGGCCAGCATCTGGCTAACTTGCCATTAAAAACAAACCGCAAATTTCTGATTGTTATGTGGTAAGGCGGCTGGCACGAAACTCTCAGATGTCTCTGTGCCAGTGGCAAGAATTGGACTTCACATTCATTCTGACCCGATCGTAATCATAGACTGTTTTTAAACTTCCGTCGACGGTAGTGCTTGCAACAATGGACCTTTCACCGCGTTCTCCTGACTGTTCAGGTCTGGCAAACCCGCCTGGCTGTGACGCACGGAAATAGCTCCTGGGACCGGAATGATTACGTCAAGCAAATACTTTGTGTGCGATGCAATAACCTCATCATGCCGCGCTCCCTCGCGCATAGGGGTTGCTGCTGTATTTGATGGCCAAGCAGATGTCTTCCAGTGCCTGGATGGGAGCAGCGGTCACTGCCCAAGGGCTTTGGCTCGGCCAGATTCACTAAGATGTAGAATACGCGAACTGTGCTGAAGGAGGTAGGCGACAGCTTGGAGACTGTAAACTGGTTATTGGTAAACAGCTTCAGATGTGCAGCGCTGCAGCGCTATAGCGACAATGCATCGTCTCTGAAGTCAACGCATCGCATCTGGAGTTGCCTAATGCTTAACTATTTGTCGATACAGTCCGAGACCCTTCTTCGAAAACCGCTGGTCATTTGACGTATTCCAACTACTGTCTAAAAAAATGACCTAACAAGTCGCACTGCTTCAGCAGTAGCACGTGTACACAGCCTGTGAACAGGCTGTAAACCCACTTGAGGATCTAACGACTTACCAGCCTTAACGGTTAACAGCTGTTAGTCAACTGCTGCAGCAGCTTCAAGCTTGTGATTCAGTCAGCCACAAGGCATTCCTGACAGGTTTCTACGCCGTCTGATCAGACCTCATGAGACTCTGCGGCAAGGGCTCTTGTTAGGTTATTTTCTTGTGTCACACCAGCCGCTTCTATCGATTAGTTAGGGGCGAGTTATGTTGAAACCGTTCAGTGGGGTACACTTGGACACCAGGACAAAGTTGCCTGTCGCCTCCCCCCTCTGTTTTCTCAAGATCGCCTGTCGTCTAACCCCTGTACAGTACCAAACTTGGGCACGTTTTCCCACTGAGTGGTGACTGCCTCAAGTCGCCTGTCGCCTTACCACCTGGATCTTATCAAATCGTCTGCCGCCTGACCCCTCTTAGTGTACCCCACTGAGCGGTTTCAACATAACTCGCCCCTTAGTGCTCAGCCACAAGTTGTGGCTGAGCTAGTCTGCATGCTGTCACACATGCAGTGCGTGAGAATAGAAGACCTGGTAGCTGACTCAGGAGGCTTGTCTGGAGAGCCCTGCAACCCTGGCCTGGCAGGCGCCCTAGCAGAAATGCAGCACTACAACATAGTGAGCTAGCAGCTGCTGCAGTTGCTGCTAGTGCTGCTGCTGTAGAGCATCAAGCAGCTGAAGTTGCTCAGCAGCTGGCAGCACCAGCTGAAAATTATCCAGCGAGGAGAAGGCAGTGGAACATAGCATGGTGACCGGGCTGAGCAAGGCAGGTACAGCTGCGGAGGGAATCAAGGAGAGGCCCAGATGCCATCCAGTGGTGCCATCCAGTGGCCTATGAACACCTTATGCCTTATACCTTTGAAAGGCATGTCCAACAGTAGGCTACCATAGGCTATGTTTAACCTTTGAAAGGCATGTCTATGAGTAGTGAGAATAGCAGCATCATGCTACTGGCAGTGGCCCCCTTCGGAAGGGCTTGTCTGTAAAAGAGAGATTGAGCCATGCAGCAAGTTGAAATGCTATGGCAATTGCTTGTCTGTGTGTAGTCACTACAAGAAGTTGAAAAGAATTTAGCCATGCAGCCTGCAGATATGTGTTGTTTGCTGTCGATGTATTCAATTCAATTGGCAACGGACAGTAGGACTAGCGGGCGACCGGATCCGGAAGGTCGTCGGTGCGACCAGAGCGTCGCTGGCTTATGCTATGAGGCACTAAAGCTAATCCTTACTGGAATATTCCAGCATTAATATCCCAGTACATCAATGTGTCTTATGATCATCCTTCTCGGATGGTATCACTGTGATCAATAATCCCGTGAAGGTGACGAAACCTACCGAGGCCTGATTGGAAAGAAGGAAGGTGGTGACTATAAACAAATTCCTGAAATCATAGCGCGGGCGCAACGTTCGGGAGAATGTCATTAGTGGTTTCATGACGATGCAGCCACCCGGTGTAACCTTTGCTAGCCCATAATTTGAAGAGTTGAGAACTTGGAACTCGGTTGATATCTCAGTATATGCTGACGGTCTATGTACACTTATGTCTGAGTAAGGGGCCGGAATATCGTCGATCATCAAAGGCGTTATATGTATTTCCCTGTTTCAGTGTTGGTTCAACTCAGCAAGACTGACATTTGACTATTGCTACCGCTGCTGACATTGCCGCACATCAGCTGCAAATCAATTGGCTGAGCCACGAGTTGCAGTACTAGTACTGCAACCAGCTTGAGGATGGTCATAATCCTGTTCAGTTGACCCATGACACGCCTGTGACCACATAACCACTTCGAAAAGGAATTCCTTTGACTTTGCAAGGTGTTTACAGACAAAAGTATAAGGTCATATCACTCTTATACATAGAATTGCACAGATGCTTTTATAAACTATAAACAACCTTCATTGAGTTTGCCGCAAACTTCAGTGAGCGCTTCAAGGAAGTTCCTATTGAACAGGGCCAACTCCTCCATGATGCTGCCCAGGTGATACACCCTCCACGGCTTGCATGCATGCAATGCAAGGCGGTCAGTTCACGAACAGTCGTGATCAACTAGCAACATGTCATCCTAACCTTGGTCTCGCCCGGCGAGACCAAGTTGGTCCTTTGTGCTGACTGCAAGTGAACTTGGCAAGACTCCCAGGACACGTGCCAGGCCCTGCACTGCCACCTGGCAGGTGCTACTACTACCAAGTTGGTCACGTGCCTGGCACCAGCGACCGTGCAGCCCACGGCCTGCACAATAAGATGATATACAGGAACTTTATTCCAACAAAACAGCACGAACAGCCAGTTGTGGCTGCATCAACAGGGCCACGCCACGGCAGTTGAACCTGCTTGCCTATCAGACATGCACCTTGCAGGCATGCCTGCAAGGTGCGTATCTGTACGTGCGCACACGGCTGGCGACTTGCACTCAATGTAAGTCACCACCATCCAAAGGCTCTGAAAGAATCAAGCGCCCATACACCGATCCAGCCCTGTAGCCGCACCTCTAGCAATGCCAAGGAAGGAGGTTACCCTTGGGCTTTAAAGGTTTTCCGCCGCAAGGCCCTCGGGAGAAGTACTCGGTGGCTCAGCCACACTGGCACACCAAGATTCAGCCACCCTCAGGGGAAAAAGCGCCGTCTCGGCACAAAATCTAAAACCCACTGGGGGGGGGGGGGCGCAGTACAATTAATAAATCTCAACCTGGCACCGACAACACATTGGAGGCAAACTTTGTTAGTCTAAGTACCGCAGCCACCAATTGGCACAATGACATCATATTAGCATGGCCCATTGCGGCAGTCAAAAACAAAGGCAGGGTAGGCTGCAAAAAGTCCAACTGTTCGTATGCCTCACGCAGGTGCCGAACACCAGCCGCTGGCAGCTCAAAACAACATGACCTCTGGCAATTCAGTGGAATGGATGTACAGTCACTTGACAAATGACCAAGCGCAATGGACAGTCCGACTTGGACGGTCCAAATACTGACTGATAAACAGTCATGATACCTATTCATCTAACCGACTGACATCAGAACTGACAGTGACCAATACCTGTTCTGATCAAGTGCATCTCTCTCATTTGATTCCAGTAGTATGCAAATGTTTCTGCAGTCGTATACCGGTGTCTGCCTTCAGGTTGTTCACAAATGCCTGTTGTGTGCTGCCACATAACATGTACAAGTTGCCCTCCCCTGGAAGTTAGGTCAGGGGCAAATGTTAGTTGCGACATTATTCCTGTTGGTAGATCTGATCAGCTCTTAACCATGGCAGGCTTTATGGTTGATTCTGATCTCTATACTGCCCGGTAAAATGGGCTGTCCAGATGGCAGTGATCCTATGTGTGACAGTGGCTAGGCGCAGGTGGGCCGATGGGGCAATATGCAGCACCCGCTGCCAGCTGGTTTACTTGTACATGTAGATGCTGTCTTGTGTTCAGTCATGTGTGTGTTCTGTGTGTCCATCTCCCCACTGAGTGGGTTTATCCCCTGAGGAAAACTGTATTTATGTGTGGCGGTTGGCTGAGCCACCATGCTTCACTCTCCCAAGGGCCGCCTGTCGCCAGTTGCGGCCGGAAAGGGTAACTACTACTATTATATATGAAAATGCATCACATCGGATGTATTAATGTGGAGAGTACCGTCTTAGACGGTGAAGGTAACCACATGTAACATCCCCCCTCTCAATTAAATTGCGGAACAGAGCACCAGCATTCATAACTCGCTACCAACGAGTATACCTTCAAGGGGGAGGCCCGCATGCAATGATTGCTGAGGGTGGCTGGACAATCCTGTTCGCACTCACATAGAGGCAACAACTCTGTTGTGCATCATGCGGCATGCATGAATCATGCATGAGGCCATATTACCTTTAGCATTGGGTATTTGATAATTTTTGATTGGAACTCAAGGTACAAACGTTTACCAAACTCACTTGGGCTCTCAAGATTTCAAGGTCAATAAACTGTGCACTCAATGAAGTTGGCAGCAGTCACAAATCCAGTGACACTGCTTGACCATCACGTGGTATATTGTGCACACTCGGTGCAACGAGGTAGCACCACAGCCTGCAGGCTGATCTATCAGCTGACAGACTGGTGGTACAGCCTGCTATGATACCTGCTGAGCTACCATATGGTCTGTGGCAACCTGAATAAAATCTTCAGGCATGGCGACGAGACTGACCTCAGATTTTCTGCAATGCCTAATGAGCCTGGAATTGGCTCGCGGGCTGCACTACTGCAACTTACAACTTGAGTCCGTGAGAAGTAGGCTGCGAGTCACGGGTCGGAGCATAATGAGTATCAGCCATTTGGCTGCAGCTCTAAGCTTACTAAGACTAGTAGACAGCATGATCAGCGTTCACGAATGTAGTGCATTTGCAAGTGTGAGTATCACATTCTCTTCAGAGAGAGATTGCGCCAAAGCAACATTCATGGATGAGCTGGCAAATGATCTGACTGTGAGAAGGCTGCCACCCCTACCGCAGGGTTGGTTGAATGGCCCATATGCAATGGCCTACGGTAGTCATGCCGACGCATGTTGGGGGTGGTCCCCTGGTGTGATGCATGTGCCTGCCTCGGCTGCCTGCCATCCAGCTTAAACCGAGCATCACAGTCTCCCTCCGCCGAGAGTTATCAGTGAAGAGCGGGAATGTGGCCTTTGTAGTTTTCTGCAGCAACTGGTTGCCTTGCCAACGGCATGGTCAATGGACAACCATCGTGGCGCAGAACCATATGCACAGAAGCAATCAAAAGCGCATGATGTCATGGAGTAATGCTTCTTCGCAGAAATACAGTGATGGGCACATCAACGTGACAAGAATTTGAAAGCAGTTTACCTCGCCGGTTCGCCTGCATGGACACAAGCACAGCTCCAATACCTGTACGCACACCTCGGTTCTCTATGGCACATAGCACTGGGTGAAGATGTAGAGCAGGGACGCGTGATCCACTACTACAGACCAAGAGCACTGCGCAATGGCTGAAAACCTCACGCAATTTAGAGCTGGGGCAGAGCTCTTAACACTGTTGAAGCAGCATGAGCTTCCTAAAGATGCAGTGAACGCTGTAATCTACAAGGTAGCTGAGATCGTGGAAGAGGCATTGCAAGCAGGGAAGCACTCAGGGCCTGCAGGTCAGGCAGAGAGCCGGAGTTTCAATACTTACGCAACCTCCGCACTCACGCTCTCCAAGGTGTAATCTACATCAAGATTGTAATTGTATGCATTTCTCTGCGGTGTAGTCCAAGGAAGCAGTCGCAAAGAGCAGCCAGAAGGAGCTGGATCAGCAGCAATAAGGGACCTCCAGTCAGCTGATGCGGTCTTGCAAGTGCCGTTTATTATTCCAAGGTGTGCGTCACATCCACATCAATGCTACCAAGTACAAATGTCCATGAACATCATCGTCGCATATTGCAGTAATAAGCCAACTCGAACCATCACCCAGCACCAACAGCTGCTGACAGGCACAGGGCCCTGTGCTCTGCACATTTGACAGGACCCTGTCCTCTGCTGTGAAATACCAAGCATCCCAGGTCTTCAGTGTGCAACTGCCTGCTCTTGCACCACTGCTGCTACAGGGGTAAATTTGATGTTGCCTTCTTCCCTGACTGTATGCAGCTGTGCAACAAGCAGACAGCAGCAGTTGTGCCCTACAGTAGCATACAGCATGTGCTGGTAAGCAGCTCTTGATCTTCAGCAATGAATGCAACTCATCTTCATGGATAGTGAAAGGGATGACTTCTGTTGACCTGGCATAAGTAGCGATACACAACAATGTATGGGTGCAGGCTGCAACCAGGTCGTGTGCATGGCAGCTTGATATGGCATGTTGCACTGAAAGTTACAAGGGCCCTATCATGGCGTGCAGCGTGCCACTGTGCCACCAGAATACTGACTGAAAGTTCCCAGAATTTAGCAGGCTTTCAGGTCTGCGCTGTGCTTCATTGTTCCAGGTGATAGACGCCATTCCCAAGCAACCCAATGCAACCAATGTTGTTCTTGTCATGAAAAGGTAATCGTCATTACACCCCTGCCAACACTGCCAGGGACACCACCACCATTATTGTGAATGAGTTACACCAGTGATGACCGTCCACAAACTCGCATATTCAAATTTCATGCCAGCTGAGCGTCTGCAAATGCCCCATGATAACACTCGGCCACGGCTACTGGACCTGGGTGCGCAGCAGGTCAGATGCATTCTGCACTGGTCCTGGTGTTTTACCTGCACATCTCTGGTTTACGAGGCAGGTGTTGCCACTCATTCTCTGCAGTGGACACCCTGTCCAGCAGGGCAGGCACCTGCATGACCTCATTGTGATGCAGACCAGGGACCAGCCAGAGCTGGACCTCCCAGCACCAGAGGCGTGCCGGCACCTGGGTGACAGGCTGACAGGGGCAGCAGCCGTGGTGCTCAGCCAGCTGCTTGCCAGCTACATAGAACACATTCAGGATGACACCTTCTTGACAGCAGACAGCAGCTTGTTCAGCAGCAGTGCAGGTGAGACAGCAGGCATGTCACGCATTTGGGGCCCCAGACAGCATCTAGCCACTTTTTTGGCTGTTACTGCATAACTAATTGTTGTATTGCCTGCTGCGGCAAGTCTTGCTGCTGCTTCACTTTTACACGTCTGTGCCCTTGCCGGGTGACTCTGCTGCCATGTCACCTAGAACAGAGCTACGAGACCTGTTCTGCACAGCTGCATGGGAGTCGTTGCCTTACACCCATGCTTGAAGCGTCTACAGCAGGCTCAAAGTGTATGGGCATGGGTCTTCCACACTTCTCAAGACCAAAGCAGCATGCGTATCTTCACTTCCCCTGCTGCACTGCTCCTGTGATCACACCGGGCTGTAGGTGATCTGATGATAGCCGCAAACAAGGGTGCATCACCAGGTTGGCTGGTCCCACTTTCCGCTGGGCTGTGTTACGTGGGCAAACCCGGCAGCTTCATGTCCAGTAGCAGCATCAGCAAGGTGCTCTTCCACAGAGCAGGGGGCAGCAGCAGCACCTTTGACATTACAATCAAGTTAAGGCCTGCTGCTGTAGGTGGTGGTGGTGCTGCTGCTAAGCCACTAGAGTTAGGTCAAATAGATGCAGCAGAGCTGAACAAGCTGCAGGGGTACTTGATGATGCAGCACATAAAGGTGAGTATCTGAGGTCATGGCTTGCGGTATTTGCAGCACAGACAGGCCGATGTGAGCCGCGCAACAGGCCAGTGGTATCTGCACTTGGCATCATGACTCATCCTAGGCGAAGCCTTGGCGTCTCTGCATTGTCAAGAGGGCCATCTGTGTCATTGTAGTGTTGAGCTTGGACCTTGTGAGTTGCAGATTGGTACAGATGATGATGCTGATGATGAGGACGATGCTGCTGCCACTGCTGGAGCTGCTGCTGCCACAACAGCTGCACCAACAGCTGCACCAGCAGCTGTTGCTGCAGAGAGTGATGATGATGATGATGATGATGATGAGGACGAAGACTTTGACCCAGAAGAAGGTGAGTTGTCTGAATTACGCTCAGCAGTGCTGTTCAGTACCTGGTCCCAGTGACAGCAGGCAGCTAGGACAGTCTGTGATGTGAACTGTCTATCAACTGCATATCCAGTGCTGCCTCATGCCATTTGCGCACACCTGCAACAGCATCAGACGTGTATTTGTGCCAAACAGGCCTGTGCTGTTGTATGGTCTACATCAACCAACATATTTTGTGCTGAATATTCCACCGACAGACTCTGATGACAATATGACAACAGGCACGCTTACAAGCAAACGACGGCGAATAGCAGGTGGGGCAGCATCGATTGCAAGAACAGCAAATGATGTTGCTGATGACCAAGGTGATGCTGCATGTTCAGAGGAAACACAGGAGGGTAAGTGTATGGACCTTTTTGTAAGCAAATGCCAACAACTTCAGGGCTACTTGGTCCTGAAGTTCATTCTGTTGTCAGTATGGTGATGTGATGAAAATGACCAGCTTGGATTAAGTTTTAACTGCCATCAGCAGCAGTGCAATAGCATTCACTGATCATGCTTGGGATGCTGATTGCATTACCAACGTCATTCCACCCCGGGGCTACACGGTGTAGCCCACAGTGCTCTGTGACTGCTGCCAGGCATGCCACCCATAATCGCTTAACTGTGGCCCAATGCCATTTGTGAAGGGGTTCCTGGCTCAGTCTATGCTGCGTGGAAAGCAATGGACCAAAAAGAGGAACCACTGGCTATCTGTTGTTGCCCAGCCGTCCTGCCTGCAATGTGTCTTGCTGCAGATGCTGATGATTCTGACAATGACTCATCTGAAGTGTCACTGATAGATGAGGATGACATGAGTGAAGATGATGAGTAGATGCCTGCTGGGGAATACTTCTGCCCAGTGGACAACTAACTCTGTAAAGGAATGACCATATCAGACAATGCGAAAATCACGTCTCTACTGTGCTGACGTTGCAGTTGGTTTTATCAGGTAATTTACATAATGAAGGGAAGCCCTTGTTCCTTGTTTATGATCATAATGGATCCATTATGATGAAGGATGGCAGCACTAGTGTCACTTTTGAAAAAAAGCGAGCTGTTGTCAGTACTGACTAGCGCAGCTTAGTCCCCGGAGGGTGGTCTAATCCTGGTGTGCCAGTGTGGCTGAGCCACCAAGTACTGTACTTCTCCCAAGGGCCTTCATCAGGAGACCAGCCAGCTCTGCTGCTCAGGTCTCAGTACTGTCAGGCCAGTACTGCCCCGGCCAAAGGTCAACCAGGTGACCAATGACACTCACTGTCTCACACCCAGCTAGGACAAACACTGTCCAACAATCCACCATCCAGCCATGCAGACTGCAATGACCAGTTGGCCTACCCAATCCCCACACCCCAGCAACCTTCCGCCAATTGCAGGCATCAAGTATGTGCACATACAGATCTGTCTAGATGCAACGTGTATGCCAAGCAAGCATCAGCATGGAAGGCACATGTCATCACAAGCAGCACATTGGTCTGGCACAGGCATATAAGCAACTGAGTGCATCCTGTATATATAGTTATATACCCGCCAGCAGTGACCACACAGAGTCATGCACATACACACCAAGCCTGTGCATCACCGACAAAGGTACAAAGTCGGTGGGATGAACCCCCCAGCATTTATGGGCAGGGCCCGGCCGTTGAACGGCCGGAATAGCCCTTTCCACCCTTCCCGTAATCCCAGCATGCTGTGCGCACAAGCCAGTTGATGACTCATGAAAGCGAGCGAGTCGGGCTCCCCGGGCCCGGATTCAAACCCGCACCTCCAGCCTGGAGGATCCAAAGCCATTTCAACTTGCTGCATGGCTGAATTTCTTGTACAATCGCGAGACTCAGGCAAGGGTGACATGTGGCCAACATGATGGTGACTGTTCGGAACTGATCACCTTGCATTATCTCTGAGATACCTGCATGAGAGCCTGGGAGGATGGACACCACCTGGGCAGCCTAAAGGAGCTGGCAACAGGAAGCACTCAAGCAAACTCAAGTGCCTCACTCAGTGCACTAAACTTCTTTTGCAAAATTCATAAATAGCCTCACGTGGGCTATTTAAAGATATTGTTAGAGAAATTTAGCCATGCAGCAAGGTGAAATGCTATGGCAAGTAGTAGTACTGGTTACCCTTTCCGGCCGAGCGGCCCTTGGGACAAACCAGGATCTTGGTGGCTCAGCCAACCAGCACACCAAAGATCAATATCTCCTCAGGGTGGAGTGCCTTGTAGGCAACAGCCACTCTGTGGCTTGGTGATCAACAAGTAGCAATCAAGCAATAGGCATGGCAAATGCGCTGCCAGCATGGCATGCATTGGGGGCGCCACCCTGTGTGCCTGCCTGGGCTGTCCTGGCTGCCATATAATGCATTTAGCTGCCACCGACGTCCCACACCAAGTATTACTTGAGTTTGAGTATTACTTGAGCGCTTCCAGT
This sequence comes from Coelastrella sp. MACC-549, assembly GCA_018290735.1. Classification (NCBI taxonomy): domain Eukaryota; kingdom Viridiplantae; phylum Chlorophyta; class Chlorophyceae; order Sphaeropleales; family Scenedesmaceae; genus Coelastrella; species Coelastrella sp. MACC-549. The sequence continues at coordinate 48,689 of JABEVS010000182.1, read as the reverse complement.
CACCAGCTCCTCTAGCAGGGATGATATTATGGATATTGTGGAAGAGACTAAACCCCTGCAACAATGGATGGGCTGGCAATTGCCTTGCAAGTGAGCTGACATGTCAGACAGTGAGCTGACATGCATGTACATGCGAGGGGGGCGCCGGTGCTGATATGTTCGTTTGGCTGCATGAGCCTTGGATCCTCCTACTCCACAATATTACCTGTAGAAGAGTAGAGCATATACTTTTACTCCCGTATGAAGCCATCCAGCATGAGCATCGCACTCGCAACCCCATGAGACAAAAACTTGGTGCACTACATGTTTGCTGCAACTTGTGCGTGAAAGAATTGAGCCATGCAGCACGTTAAATGCTATGGCAAATGCGCTGACATGTGTGTGTAATGCATAAGCAAAGACCACATTGCTGGACAAGCTCTTAGGTAGAGCCTCCCCACAGACAAGCCTCCCCACAGACAAGCACTAGACTTTGACTCTAAAGGCTGCCTGGACTTGTTTTGTGAAAGCAAAGCAGTAGTGCATCTTGTGCTGCAACAAAGAGGCCCTGCCAACAAAAAACAACCAATACCGATGCACGGTAAGGGTTTGACCCTGCCAATCCAGCAGTCGAGTGAACCTCATGAGATTCACTACAGTCCCCTTCACACCTGTTGGTTGGTGGGAAAGCCAGGTCGGGGCACATGAAGATGTTGGTCACAGTTGCAGGTGAGGCCCATGCACGGGGCATACCCAATGGTAGGTGCACCTGCTGAACACAGGACCACGCCTTTGTGCACTGTCAGTCGTCCAGCAAGAGACACACTACCTTTTAGGTAACTCAATCTGTGTCTTTCAAAACTGCTGAACGAAAAATTGCAAAGATGCACATGATGATAAGTCAATTAGAAAGTCAGTCACACTCAAACCACATGATGATGAAACAAATACAGTCACAAAAGGGGAGAGCTCGGGTAAGCAGTCAAGATGCACTGGCCTTGACAAGCGCAAACCCAGGTAGCGCAGCATGTGGGCACCCTTCTTCCTGCTGTTTTGCCAGCTACTGCCAGGGCCAACGCAGTACAGCAACCTCTCCCCTCTGCCCCCCCCAGCAGAAAAAACCACACATGCACTAGGTGCAACTTAACAGACTTCTACACACATCATACACGCGTTCAACAACAACCTGCACACACACCCACATCAGCGACCTGGCATAGCTTTCCGCTGATACCCAAGTTCAACCTCAAAATTGCCACACAACCTCAAAACCCTGCTGACATGCGAGCTGCTGCAAGGAGGGTTAAGCAGGCAACGCTCAGGAAACCAGCAAATCACTCAAATGCAGAGGCAGTACTGCATTCACACGCACAGCTGCTGCACAGGCGAATGCAGCAGAAGGCAGCATCCAGTCTGTACAACAGTACAGCTGCAGGTGAGGCTGCAAGTGCTACTGCACCTCAACTTCACCTGCAGCCAGGGGCTGCTGTGCGCCTTCTTCCGCAATGGCATACTGGTGACCCTCACAGTAGCCGTTTGCCTTGCCATCAGCCATGCCATCAGCTGCCTTGCTGCTATCCGCAGCTGGTGATACCCGCTGACGCTTGCTTGGCGGCTGCTGCCTGCTGTCATCTTGTTCCCCGTCACTGCTGCGCTCACGGCGATAATAGCTGCCCCACTCTTTACGCTCAGTCAACTGTTGACACAGAAACATACAGAAAATAGATGTAGTAAGATGCACTAGTTAGTGACGCCAACCACCAGAATGTAAATCACCTAGCAAAACCAACTGCAGTATGATGTCACTTTTCGATCCAATAATTTTCAGGTTGCAGGGCCATGTGCTTGTGATGATGGAGGCAAAGACCCACAGTTTCTGCTCTGCCCCTCACAGAAGTCAGCATGAAGGCACCGCCAACCATTGCTTGCAGTCAGGATGACATGAACACAGCCACTGTGACAGATAGGCACAGATGGGCTTAAACGTAGCGGCAGCACTGGCTGAGACCCCAACGCCAAGCAGCCTACAGCATGTTGGCATCAGCGGAACCTACCTCAGTTCGTAAAAAGTGCAGCTCATCCCTCAACCTCTCATTTTCCTCCCTCAATCGCACATTCTCATCCTCCAGACTCTTGCAGCGCCGCTCTGCCATCTCTGCAATGGCCTCCTTCTCCTTCTTCTCAGCCGCCAGGTCCTCAATCTGGCCCTCCAGCTGCTGCATATGCTCCTGCTTGCGCTTGCGGGAGCGACGGGCACTCTCACGGTTGGACAGCATTCTGCAGAAAAACAATGGATGGTCTCTAATGGCCAAGGAAAAGGGCGTGGCTTGACATATGGGGCTGCATGCCTTCAGAAGCAACACCGTCTGCATGTGCGGACAACAGAGGAGCAGCTGCGTTCACTAAGCACTTGAAAGGTATTCTGATCAACCAGTGCGTCTGCGCTGACATGCCTTGCGCACCTGCGCTGCCGCCTGGACTCGCTTTTGTCATAGCCATCCTTCTCTGGGCCTGACCCACTGCTGAGGCGCAAAGGTGCCTGAAGCTGCTGCAGCTGCAGAGCAGCAGCAGCTGCTGCTGCTGGGTTCACCATCAGAGCAGGGTTAGGAGCTGCCAATCCAGAAACGCTACCTATGGCAGATAGCGTGCTGGGGTCCACTCGGGCTGGGTCCAATGATGCTGGTGGCATTGACAATGCTGCTGCAGGCGGGACAGGTGGCGCCAACGGGGCTGCAGCGGATGCAGCAGCATGATATAGTCGCCAGAAAACATGATGTTCAGAGGCACAAGCGGACAAAACGACAAGCTACAAGTACAACAGCAGCAGCAGCAGATCAGCGTAAAGACACATGGCAACGACAATGTTCACATTATTTTGAATCATCAGCAATTCATACCTATGGAGGTCTCTGCTTTGACCGCTGCGGACGGCGCTGCGAAACCTTGATTGAGTTGGTTCTGAATTACAAGCTGTCGCAACAGATCTAGCGAGGGCACCCTTGGCATGCCAGGAACACCTCCGTTTGCCTCCTGGACTCCATTTGTTGCTGCAGCTCCACCTCCGCTCGCGAGTAATTGTTGAGCTTGTTGTTGCAGCTGCTGTGGCTCAAACTGAGTGCCACCGCCAGCTGCTAGATTGGTAGCAGACGGTATGCGCTTCAAAAACTCTTGAAAAGCTGCCTCGCTATCTGTACGGCCGAAGATACCCCCGCCAGACTGGCCACCAGCTTGCTGGTTCTGCAGACGCCAGATACCTCCAACCAGATCATCGACACTGAATGCACGAGATAATCCTGCACTAGCATCCATATTGCATGCTGCACTTGGCCGGGGAAGTGCTTTCTTGCAGGTTGCGAGCACCAGAAACTTGGAGAAGCTGCTTTCGAGACCAACCTGCAGTAAGACTAAGCTTGCACAAAGGGAATAGGGACGGCTTTCTCACTTTGCCACGGCAGGGACCACGGCCAAGTCAGCACAAAAAGCTGTGTCGAGTCAGCGCGCTGACAGAACCAATTTGTCATGTTGTTGGACAGTTTGGGCCGCAGAAACTGCGGTCCTTTCTCTATTGATAACTTGTAGTAGTTCTGATCATAGTTATGCGAATCTGACAAGCTTCTAGTTGCTCGAACCGACAAAGGGTGGCCATAAGGGTGACAAAAGAATTTTTCATTTGGAAAAGTCAACACACACAGAGTCATTGTCCGCAGCGCACGGGATCGGAGAGCACGATGCGCCGGTGATGATTACATATGACTGCAGGCTATCGTGGATCGAAAGCTGCTGCCTGATTATGCGCCATATGCCTTGTTCAGCACTACACCCTCAAACTTGGTCTGGAACCTGCAGGCAGCAGCACGCAGCAACCAGTTGGAGCCGAATACAACAGCATCAGAAACAGCACTCGATGCAGTTGCGGATGCCTACCCAGAACGGCACTTCGAATAATTTCATGAGCACAAGCACAGCTAGAATGCTGTCGGCATTGCAACCTCTTGCTATTGCACACAGTCAGCCAACATTAGCCTCTGGCACCCAACGCCTGGATGTAGCACAAGCAACAGATCCAAGGGCTCAATTCACCAGCCAGGAGAGCAGATTGGCGGTAACATATAGAGCCTCATCCGTTTCAACACCGCTCACAACAGATGGACATATGTTGCACCACCACTTACCACTTGATGGCGTCCTCCTTTGTGATGCGGTGCTGCACGCCCACACGGCTTAGAATGCGGCGACGGCGGGCCACACGGTAGCCTGGGCGCTCAAGCACCACATAGAAGTCCATACCTGACGACAGCAGCAGTACAATTGCAAGAGTGTTCAGCTGTATGCTAATGAAATCTATCTGCTGAGACGCAATTCATCGTGGCGTCACAGGGCCGAAAAGGTCACAGTGTCGCACAGTGACTGCTTGAACAAGCCTTGCAATGCTGTCCTCTACACAGGGTTGTACCAGCGCAAAGCAGCAGGGTGACACCACTCAGGCGCCACTCAGAAAGCCCCGCACAGGGTTATTATTGCACCCAGCTCATACAGGCCGCAGTGGGATACTGTGTGACCAGTAATCAGTATTCGAGGTGCAACATCAGCAGACACCTGGCCTTGCTAACACACACATCCGCTGCAACCTGCACTACACAAGTAACTTCCTGCTGCTGCTGTTTCTTCTTGTTGCTGCCAGTGAACGCCCAGCAAGCAATGAAAAGGCACCTCAGCCGAGGCTGCTGACACTCACCATAGATACCAGTGCTGGGATCGTACTTGATACCCAGGTCGATGTGCTCATTGATACCAAAGCCTGCAGCAGCAGATGCGATTGCTCGTGTTGCTGGCCTGATCAGCTAACGCTACTCCAACAGGCTGCTGCTTTGCAGTTGATGAAGTTGATCACAACCCACTGCACAACCGTCAGGTGGCTAAAACAATCTGGTCAGCTACCATCATGCACATCACTTTGCACCAGTGCAAGACACTAAATGTTTCCATATCCTGATCAACCACCGCTATAACACATCTGCTGTCATGACTTCAAAAGCTACCGCCTGCACCATTTGCCGTTTGCTGCTGAACCATCTGGTATGCTAACCCTGTACAGTAAGCGATTGATGTGTCTGTCTGCTTTTGGCTGGCTGACTGGGCTTGACTAGAAATCACGCTGCCACTGCAGCTGCTTGTCCCACAGTACACTCACCAAAGTTGCCTGAGGCTGAGAAATTCCTACGCAGCAGCTCATACTCCTTCACCTTCAGACCAGCATCCTGTACACAAAAGAGAAAAAATATGAGATATAGTGCGCAAGCTGCTACTATTAAGCTTCTGCAAGCTATCAGCAGGGCCTCATCAAAGGCACCAGTCCATTAAGTGTTGATCTAAACAGAATGGTCTGTATGTGACATGGGCAGCCTCTGATACCACAGCTGACATCTCTGCATCTGAACAGCAGAGGCATCTGTGTAGCTGAAGACACTTGCGCATGCATGCTTCTGCTGGCTATGACTATGCTGGCTTTGACTTGAACTGCCAATGCATGCCTGAGGAGCCATGCACCAACTGCACACTACCCATGACCCTTGTGAGGCTGTATCCTGGCTACTTTGCTGCCAGCAGATTGCTCAGGAGACTGCTTGTGGTTCTGAGTGCAGCCATGTGCTTCACAAGCCTGCATCATCACTGGCACTGTTCTGCAGCAGCTTACGCTGCGAGCAACACTGCTGCAAGCAGTTGCGACGCCCAGTCTCTGTTCACGGCGCCAGAACCTATTCACGGCGGACCTTGTATAGAGCGAAACCTGCCAAACGCCGGTTCACACTGCTCTCCAAGCATGTCTGTTAGATTGCTGTACCAGCCCCAGGAACTCACCAGCAGCTGCATGGCCTTCTCGCCTCTGATTGTGACACTGCATGAGATCTTCTCGTTACGGCGGATACCAAATGTACGCACAGTGAACCTAGCCTTGCCAAACACTGGCTGCTGGCCGGTCAGCTGCTCCAGCACCTGCAGATGTGAAGACTCCATTTTCATGACAGCGCACTGCTGCAAACTGCAAGCGATGCTGCTGTCGCAGACTATACCTTGGCTGCCTTCTGCAAACGATCACCAGACTCGCCAACGCAGATGTTGAGCACCAGCTTTGCCACGCGGATTTCCCGCATGGGGTTCCCTGCCTTGGCCTCGTTCTGCAACACAGACTGTCGTTACAAGATTGTACGACCCTCAAGATAAGCATATACTAGTTGATGGGGCGTTTTGGCTTGCAAGGCTCTCGTAATGACAGAATGACTGGAGGCTGCCGGCGATGGTGAAGCCTGAAGACCCACCACCATGATGACTCCCTGTCTGAGGATGCGAACTTCGACAGACGGGTCAAAGAGGGCCATTTGCGTGCTGTGCTGTCACCATATCATCTTGCACTTCCTCAACAAGACAGCCCTAAACCCTGTCTCGCATTTGATTTGTCCAAGTCGGGACGCTGACGGGGTACCTGGCTGTAACCAGCAGGGCTGAAACTGCCAGGGTTGGACCAGTCGCCAACAGGTCAACCACCATCAGTATCACCAGCACCAGCATCAGCACTAGCAGCACACTCCCCGCGTTGCTGCCAAATATCGCCAACAGCCTTACCAGCAGCAGCAGCAGAATAGTCTCCGCTTTGATGAAACAACGCCAACAGCCCGACCACCAGCAGCTCCAGCAATTTCTCAACCTCTGAATTATTCCTGCAGTGCTAGCACGAAGTCCCTGCAAGGGCGTTCCAGTGGAGTAGGCTGCACAAACAGTGCACAGCAGCGCTTGACTGTTAACCACTGACTGCTGTGGCTGGCATTTGGCCTAGGTGGCAGCTGAATACAAGCTTGCTGACCTCAAGGTGAGCAGCACAGCAGCCACAGCAACAGTGCTGCACATGTGAGCCACACGTTACAGTGTACACCTGGCTTGCATTGTACGATGGTTGAGACCACCCCAAGCGACTCATCAGGCAACGTGTCACACGTTGCCAACGGGGGGGGGGGCAGGAGAGGCTGGAGGGCCGCAATGGCCGCCCCGGCGGCCGCCAGCAATGGCAGTAGGCAGCATTTAAGGGTTGGGAGGCCGTCTCCTTGCAGCAAGGCCTCTGCAATGCCCAACACATTTCACGTCAGGCGTGCTCCAGTGGTGCGAGAATGTTGACAGCAGCTACAGATGGTGTGTTTGATGGCCATGGTGACAAGGTCTGGGTGCTGGTAGTACTCCTAGTGCAGGTAGTACTCCTATCACGGCAGCCCACTAGGAGTATTACCAGCAACCGGACCTTGTCACCATGATTATCAACGGCATAGCACGGCCTGAGCCACAGGCAAAGTCATATTGACTTTGTTGAGAGGCTCTTAGAGAGGGTGGAATTCAGCAGCTGTTATCAAGCCCCACAGCATGGCAGCAGCACTGACAGCTGCTTGACAGGGGATCATGTCTTGGCTTCCTCATCATGGGCACCTACATACGGGGACCACTTGCAGCACTGCGGCAACAGGGACAGCTAGTACTTGACTACGTGTTGCAAAGGTTAACAGTTTCTGAATGCAGGGCAGCCCCTGCATGCATGACTGACAGCGCCAAGTTGAGAGTGCATCTGTGGGTTGTGCAGGTCTCTAGAATAGACACATGAGCAGTTCTCCTTGGCATAATGTCATCATGAAACGATGATTGCACTGCAGTTCCACCTGGGGGGGGGGTATTACTATTCTGCCGCAGCACATGCAGCATTTGCACACTACTGTAAACTGCATGCATAGCACATGCCAACATGTTCTGATGCTTCTAGTCATGACATGTGACTAGACAGTGAAAGAAATTGAGCCATGCAACAAGTTGAGATGCTATGACAAAGACAGTGGCAAGTTTGTCACATACCACCCTGTATATGAAGGACAGAATAATCTCGTGGTATCCTTGAATGCAGTATGATGTACAGCATATCCAAGTCAGCCACACAGGACCCCAACTGATGGGCTACTACAGGTGAACACCATGGTGGGCAGCAAGGTGTATACATACATATGCAGCAGCAGCCTCAGGCTGGCAGATTTCAGCTCTCCACGTTGTGTTGTATCAGGTGGTGGTGTTGCAAAGTCTATTGTTGCCATAGCAGCTCACACACCTTACTATTGCAGTACACTGTATGAGTCATATTGCTACCGTAGCAATGGCATGTACATGTCAACTGCTTGACAGTCCTGTTGGAAGAAGATCTGCTGTTTGCTGGCAGCAAGGAGTTGGTGAAAAGTAGTATTGCCAATCAGTGATTGTATCGGCATTAAGTTGCTAGATGCATATTCTGGTGTGTACTAAAAGAATCGGATTTTCCAAGTTCGCTTTGAAGCCTGCTGGAATCATTCCACGATTACGGTAATCAACAGCCTGTGGACACAAATACAATGGCATCTGCCAGGCAGGACCGCAAACTCACATGAAACTTGATGATGATGTTAGGGGCTCATCAGCTGTGCAAAGAATGAGTGCAACCCGCCCGTTAGCGAGCCCAGTACAGGCTCATTGGGCATTGCTGTCTAGTTCATACCAAAGTCCTTCCTTCTCCAGCACACATGCACACACAAATGGTGATCAGACCACACAGAGACACAATGCTGAACCCGATGAGCTTACTCTTGCCTTGGTCTCACCTGGGAATCGAGGGCGGTCTGCTGGGCATGCTGCTAACACCATTCAGGTTGCTCTCTAGTTTAGCTGCTGCAGAAGGCAATTGCTCAGTCAATGATGGGCAGTGAGCATGATCAGAGACTTTCTCTCCCTGCCTCACACTGTGCAAACACAACAGCCATGCTGTTGACCATGATTATCGGCCATTCTGTTGACCATTATGGCAATCTTGGGTAGCAGCTATGGCTAATGCATTGTGGCAGGCAGTGATAGGAATGCATGGTGAGCCCCATATGCTCCGTGATGGACACACTCACAGTACGCAAAACACCCAAAAAAATTCCTTTACACCTCTTTTGCCGCACACAGCACGCGCTGCACAGTTCTATAATGCATTCAAACTCAGGGGCTGGACACTTCTGAGGTCGAAGTAACAAGCAGATGGCGTGGTGAAATCTATCGACATACTGCAGTCCTGTCACAAAGCTTTCAAACCAACGTCTTCCATGTGTTGCCGATATTCACCATTACTATGCCAGCAACACAAGCAGAGTTGTTGTCACTGTTGGACAGAATAGCAGCTATGAAAGCGCTGCTGTGGACACAAGTGCCCATATCTTGACAGCGAAGCTGGGTTGACAATCATAAAACAAGTCTTATGCATTCCAGCAGGCCTGTCTGCACACTGAAGTATGAGCCTGCACGCGTGTTGCTGCCCTACAAGCAAGCAACATGACGATCAGTCAAAAGAGGGCTCTCATGAACAAGTGATCACAGTAATTGGTATAGAAACGGTTGTGCAAAGCTTTCAGGAGGGCGAGTTCGCTCGTGGCAAAGGCTTCAGCACCAAAAGCTGGAAGAGAACGTGCCCAGCCCTAGCGACGCTTCACGATCATCCCGTAATCACGAATAGCAAGCATATATGTCAACATAAGGGTTGTATCTTATCACCCTGTGTCAAAGCGCAGAGCAGTAGTTACATGTTGTACTTAACGGTTTTTCCACGGAGACATGGGCAGCTACCTCGGTATGATTGTATGGAGCCAACTTTGTGATGGACCGTCTGGTATAGCGGTTCTGCCTGCTGTTTGCAAGTGTCCGACGGGGCTTACAAGAGGTCGGTACCTGGACACGTCGGGGACCGGGCTGATATTGTGACCGCACATAGTCCTTTTCTGTCACCCAGATATCATATCTGTGGCAGCTGTGAGGAGACCGCAGCCCACCAGCTCTGCGCAAGAGTGAGAAACACTTTATAGCTTGCCCAGCCCTCCTGGTGCGATTCTAGGAAATGCAAATGCTTGTACACGAGCACGTTGTGGACGTCCATATCCTGGACGACCGATCAGAACGATGTCTGGAACCAGAGGTCGCATTGTGTCTTCCAGCAATTGGCGGGAAGCGTGTGCAGGTAAGCACCCCACCATGCAGGGCGGCAATTCCTCATGGCATGCCTGGGCACATCAGCGATGCCAGGTGCATAGCGTATATTGTGTTCTGTTTGTTCTGTGCAACCGATGTTTGACACCTTTGACACATGTACGCACTGCACGGTGCATGGCGCTAGGAATGCAGCCCAACGTTCAAACGTATGCTTCAAAATAATATCTGACCCTCACTTTGCGGTGCGTTTGCTCAGATGTTGAATATTGGAAGTATGGCCTGTGCATGGCGTGCTCACCTTCTCGTTAATGCCTGAGCCAGGTGCTGGGCCCAGCAAAGCCTGGTCAGCTGGGTCGTTGACGGTTGCAGTGTTCCACCCAACGGCCAGTCTTTGCATCAAACCCACTCCGTGCATTTTTGATGGTTGCACTGCAGGCAGTGCAGGCAGCTAGCGATAGTGTCATCGCATGTTACGCTTTCGAGCTAGAGCAGGATATCGCTGCGCTTGAGGCTGAAGCAAAGAGGTAAGTGCAACTTTCGCCATGGCTGGTAAGCATACCCGCTATGATACAGTGTCAGTCCTCACCCTTCACACTGCTGTGCAGGGAGGACGAGTTATGTTGGGAGTGTTCTGTGGTGGATGATACGGTGGGAGGATCAGGGCTTTACGGTGGGGACCAAACATATGGGGAGGACATGGACCATTACAATCCTCACCAGGCAACTGGTGAGTGCAACAGCGGATGTTCTTTGTTGACAGGGTGGGTATGCCGCTTGATAGTACAGTCGGAGGGCCAGGGAACAAACAGAGACTCCCTCATCTCCCTGCCTGGCAGGCGGCTGGGAAGGACGTGGACCAGTCATAATATCAGACGCTTGGTTTGAAGCATATCTGCCTGTGTTCCTGACAGGGGATGCCTAATTAAATTTCTGTACAGCACCTTGTTCTTACCCGTCCTTATGTGCTGCATTTGAGCCTTTTTCGTTATACATCTTACCTCTAGTGAATTCATATCATTAAATTGCAGATGGTGAGAGCGAGGATGACTTTGAGCTTGAAGATGATGCAGCAGCAAGGATACATGCCAACGCAAGGATGGTTGCAGCATGCGGACGACCAATGCAGCAAGGAGCTTGGAAGGGATGCACAAAGAGTGCATGGTGAGGCCAGCATGTTTTCTCAGGCTGCCAGAGGATCCACAAGTGTTGATGCGCAGCATGAAACTATATTGCATGTTGCTGCTTCTCACGCAAGACCTGCAGGTGTTCTGACTGGCTAGAAGGTGCCTGGTTGGAAGCTGAAGCACCTTGTCACTCTGCGTGTCATGTTGTTGTAGGTGTGACAGGGAAGATAGACATCGTGGACTTTGTAATCACAAGGCCTCAATCCCCGGCCCTGCAGCCTGCCCTGTCGCACATGTCACCCCATGCAGTAGTAAACAGCAGCAGGAAACAGGTGTGTGCCACGTATACACGCATGTGACAGAAAATGGTTGGTTGGCTCTTGGAATGAGTGTCCGTGCTGAGTGTCATGTGGTAACTGATGAACTAGAGCAGTTGCAACTTAGCTTTTGGGGGTTGGACTGCAAGTCCAAATACCACAGGCCAGGGTGCTGACATAGCTCTCTGCCATCTGTGCAGTGCATTGTGAGGGTCCAGGTGGCAGCTGTGCTGCTGAGCAGTCAGCTGCACCAATTTCTTCCGGAGGGCACAGCCTATGCTGCAAGCCTGATCACCAGGCGTGTGATGAGCGGGAAGTGGCGAGCGCTTTAAAACAAGGTGTGAAGACGTCTCCTTGCATCACGGCATGTAGAGTGTGCTGGTGTGTGTGTGTGTACATATGATGAAGCTCCGCCTCCCACTTGTCTGTCGCTGTCACCGCTGGCGATGATCAGGCTCCTGATTTTGCAGGGAGCACGATGGACAACCAGCCCAGCATGGAAGACACCAGCATGCCCTTCAGCTGCCTTTCAGACCAAGGGTGCCAGCCCCTGGTCTCAGCAGCAGCAGCAGCGGTGCCGTCGCCCAAGGCTTTTTGGGCCAGCAGCAGTACAGAGGGCGCTATGATTGCTATGCCTGCTGCTTATCAGCCTCTTGTTAAGGATCTGGAAGCGCCCTGCATTGGTGATCTGCTACAGGCAGATGGTCTGTGTGATTTGGAAGAGGTACTGGATGTGCCGGTGCTGGTGGTACAGCCTGTAGCACAGGTAAGCTTCATGTACTGCACGATTGCGCACCGGTGCCGCTATGTCAGCCAGCTTATGCTTGTGCACTGCAAACTATATTGAGCAAACTATATTGAGCAGTCTATATTGCTATGTCTGTGCTTGACCTGTGTAGTGTCCTGCTTACCCTACGCCCTACCCATTTCTGTTGCTCCGCAGGCCACGGAAGATGTGCAGTATGCGAGCACCAGCAGCCAGGACTCTGCCGCTGACAGCCTCTTTAAACCAGGCCTCAGCCAGCAGTCAGCCTGCAGCGTACCATCCAGCCCCAGTTGCATGTCTGAAGGCACAAACATGCCATTTGATGATGCAGCAGCAGCATTGGTAGCTGCGCTGTCGGTCCCTGCAGCTGCGGCAGCACCAGCCTGTTTGCCACATGTAGCGTCGGCACTGGAAGATATTGTCACAGCAGGCTCTGCAACGCTACCTGCAACCTCCTTCATACTGCCCAGTATGCTGCCGCTGGAGGAGGTACACCCCGCCAGCTGCATACAGTCCGTTTGTGCAGCACCAGTAGCACCAGCAGCAGGAGGCTCTACAAGCACAGCTGAGCAGTATGGCATTCCTGCACGTGTGAGCTGCACAGGCAGCCACTTTGTGGACAGCTGTGGGGATGACTGCAAAGAAGCGAGTCTCATGCAGGAGGTGGTGCCAGCAGCTCCTGCTGCCGCAGATGTGCCTGCATCAGCTGCCAAGTCGGCTGCTGACGTGGGTCCCAAGGTCCCTATGATGCAGCGTGCACCCCGGATCAAAGTGAAGCCTAGGAGGGCTGATGACCCACCCAGGCCACTCCTGGAGCCCAGCAGCCCCAAGTCTAAAAAGAGGATGGCTGGCAGGATGGCTGCACACCCCAGCAGCGGGCACTGTTGCACGCAGTGTGGAGCAGTGGTGAGTCACGCGCTGGCACTAGCACCACTCGCAGCCGCACTAAGTGGGTGCTATGTCAGCTTGCAGCTCTGTTGTATGGTGGGAAACCGAAAAGCTGAATATCTGAACAAGGGCAAAGTTGTGGGTTGAATGCTGCAGAGGCAGCAAGATGCCAATAGGTCATGATTGTGCCAACTGATGTATTCCATGCACACCCAGCATTGCCACTCATAGGACGTGCTTTGTGCTGCTGCCTCCTTCATCCTCAACAGTCTACTCCCGTATGGCGTGCTGGACCAGCAGGGCCCAAGACACTCTGCAATGCCTGTGGCGTGCGTTATATGAAGGTGGCTAGGCGCAAATGATCAGGTGCAGCCATCACCCAATGCTGTCAGCAACACAGGCATGTGGGGTGTTGATGCGGAAGCTGATCTTGAGGTGCATTGTAGGTGCACACTGAGTAACTGTGTTGCTTCTGTGTATACCTACTGGCATGGTGAAGGTGGGTGATTGGTTTGAAGGATTTGAAGGTTTGCTGGGTCTGCTGCTTGGTAGGAATATAGGAAAGCAGCAGTCAGCCGGATTGTGCAGACACTGTACAGATAGCATGTCGTCCAAGCTGCCTAGAGGGCAGATAGCAACCTTCTGAGGATAAGAGTTGGAACTGTGTTGCTGAGTGGCTAGAGTGCTACTTCAAGCAAGCAACATGTGCAGCACATCAGTGCGCCAATAGCAGTGATCTTTGGCAGCCTTAGCAGCAGAGCCAGGGCGCTGACAACCCTGTGCTATTTACTTGACGTTGGAGTGTGGTGTATTCACGGCAAGTCACAGAACGATGTGTATTCAGTCAATGTGTTGTTAAGGGGCTATCATATGTTTTCAGGCCCGTATTGTATACCCTTGTTGTTGCATAATGTGTTTTGGTGGGGCGCAATGTCATTGTATCGGCAGGCCTCATTTGTTTTGCTCGTAACATGGTATGCATTGCATGGCCAATCAGAGTTGCAGTGATTGGTTTCTAGCTGCTGGTGGCAGTTTGTTGGAGCATGGTTCTGGCAGTTGTGTCACGAGTCACAAAGCATGTGCGCCTGAACCCGTGGCAGCTGGTTCAGTTGCAAGTCTGTTTATAGCGTGCTGTGCAGCAAGATGAAGTCAGCTTGAGGTTTCTGTTGTGCAGTCCATGTGTACATAATTTCAACCGGACCCTTTCACAACCCTGCATTTACTTTGGTCGTTGTTCTGCTGCAGTAGCAGGCATGCCAAATTACACTGGCTTTGATGTCACCAATGTCCCGATATGTGATATGAGCCGAGGCAGCTGCAGGCAAGCCCGCCTTGTAGTGGTGTCCATTATAATCTGTCTGCATGTACATGTTGAAGAACATTGGAATGCTACCCTTCGTGAAGAATGCATTGGCAAGCTGTGACTTATGGTGATTCTCACTGGGGAGCATGCTCTGCGCAGACTACCTTTAAACTTGATCAATACTGTGAGCATCGTGGCGAACTGTCGTTGCTCCCTCTGAGTCTTGCTCAGCAGACATCCCGGACGAATCCAAGACGTATCATGAAGCATAATTATTTGTCAGCATGATAATCTATGATCTAGCTGAATCTACCTGTAGATTCTGTACACTCTGCACACATCTGCACAGTATTGTACAATACTGTGCAGATTCGCAAAACATCTCTCTCAAACGTCAACGCATGCGCCACGGCTGCAGGCACGCTGTCCGTGCACGTTGTTGCCGCATCTCGGTTGCTACTGAGTTATCAGGCAGCGCGCAGTAGCTACCAAGCCGTCGATGTCTAGACTGAAGCGCCAGTGGTGCTGCCTGATGAGTACTGACGCCGCGAGTTCGGCTCGAGCATGCATGCATGCAGAGTATAACAGAGTAAGATGTGTGTGTAACTCACAAATCTTAATGGGTGAGATATGCTGTCACCAGTATAGCGGTGTCTGCAAGTGCTAGTTAGCCTTGTAAGGTGGTGGCAGGTACCGTTACCTGCGTGCTGGCAGCATCACAGCAGCCTGAGGTGGCACCCCCCTCCCCCCCAACGCATGTCAGCGAATTTGCCATAGAACTTCAAGCTGCTGCTGATTCAGCTGCATGGCTCAAATTCTTCTACAGTGTGTGCACGTGCGGAACGAAATGTAACGGCCGTACGCTGGTACGTACCAGTCGACTGTGACATGTCGTATACGACGACATGTCACAGTGTGTACACGGCGTTGCAACCAAGTAGTCGGCCCGGCAAATGATTGTAGCGCTCCTTCCAAGCGTAATCCCTGCTGTGTTTCAACATGGGCAGAAGATGCGAGTGCCAAAGTTTCTTGCAGCACCTGCCTAGCTAGGCCTACTATAGTACTGAACGCAGAGAGATATCCGGGCCTACATGCAAGGACAATTTGCTGGTATGAATGCTGGTATGAACGCTGGTATCAAGTGCTTATTTGCCACATGCTGCATGTAAAAGCAGTCAATGTCCTAACATCAATGCTGCTGCTGACTGCAGCTTGTGGACACGCTGCAGTGCCACAGCAGTCCCTGTGCGCTGCTTAAATTCCTCCGCCGCAGCTGTCAAATCATTGATCAGCTGCTGTACATGCTGTACGTGGCTCAGCAAGCATGCCCTCAGCTTCTGCTCCTTCAGCACAACAGAGAGAACATGCACAGCTACTGATATATTGTCTCGTCCCTTCTCTGCATGGCCTAGAACCTCAGCTGCTGCTGTCAGTGATGTATCTGCATCCTGACCCCCATCCATAGCCACCCAGCCCTGTAACAAACCTTCAACATACTGTTGCAGGAATGGCAGCAATAGGACATTTGGAGCCCCTGCTAGCAGTGGCATTACTAGCGACATACAGCTGTCAACAGCTGCCACCTCTGCGATCTCTTGGCTGCTGCCAACCAGGTCTGCTGCTGCTGATGACTCAGGGTGTAGGTGAACAACTGGCCGTGCTGCATTCCCTGCTGGTGTTTCTGCTGTACCTACAGTGCAAGTTGCTTGCAGTGCTGCTGGAGACTTGGAGGCACTTGCTGAGACACTGTGTCCAGTACTCAAGCAGTACGCCACCATCACAGCTGGCAACTGCTGTATTACACTGTCTGATAAGGTACATATATGGCCGGGTGGCTCATGGCCACTTACAACAGCATCAGGATCAAGGGTGCTCCAGCAACAGACAGCCAAGGCTGCTAAGCTTGCACAACTGTAGCTACAGCTGCGCACACAACTGACAGCACTGCAATCTGCAGCAGCACCTGCAGCTGCTTTCAATTGCTGCTGCCATTGTTGCAGTTGCACTGGCAGCAGCAGCGGCAACAGCTCCTGCAGGGGCCCATAAGTGTGTAACCAGCAGCACACAGCATTTACCACCAATTGGTGCCTGCTGAAGCTGCCGTCAATCCTGCTGCCTGTGCTGTGGTCGACGTAGCCTCCAGCGGTGCCGGGCGAGAGCAGGGTGGTGACAAAGCTCAGGTACTGATCTGGGGGCATGCTCCTGCCAGCAGCAGCCAGCACAGAGTCCAGCAGTCTCAATACTGCTGAATCTGAATAGCTGCTGACCCTGATGCTCAATGCCACTGCCCTCAAGAGGGGCTGCTGCATCTGATGCTGGAAGCACAAGACGTCAAAGGCGAGTGACTGGACGTCTGCTGGCAGAGCGGCTAATGGCCCCACCAACACAGGTGCTTCTGTGGCCGCCGCTGCTGGCGCTGTCTCCCCAGCTGCTCTCTGCTTCCTCTTGCTGCGAGCTGGTAGGGCTGTGACAAACAGTGGAGCCAGCTGCTGCTGTGTCTGCACCAGCTGCTGCTGTATTAAGCTGCCTGGCAGTGACAGGCGTGCAGCGTGATTCAGCAGCAGCAGCAGCAGCTTACTGATGTGTGGCCTGCTGCTGCCACACTCCCACAACAGCCTAGGTGCTGCTGCTACCCAGGCAGCAATGCCAGACTCCTGCTCAGTGTCAAGTACTGCTGCACGCAAATAGTCAAGCATCAACTGCAGCTGCAGCTGCAAACAGGCAACCTTGACTTGACTGCTGATGCTGGCAGCATTGGCAGCACCATCAACAGCAGAGGCACTTGCTGCCTGTTGCTGTTGTCCTGGTGCTGCCAGCTGATTCACTGCTGTCAGCAGCTGCTGCCGCTGTCGGTGGGGTAGCCAGTGCAGCAGCTGCTGCAGACACTGCAGAATCACCAGGACACTGGTGCTACTGTTGCTGCTGCCGCGGCTAGCATTGCTGCTTGACACTCCACTGCGCGCTTGGCCACCTCCTTGCTTTGCTGGCACTGCTGCTGTCGGTTGCACATCCAGGTCTGAGCCGGGCACGCAGTTGCCAGAGGCCAGTACCCCTGCAGGACACACAGCAGCATCGGGTGTGAAGATCTGCATGCAAGTGACTTCACAACGCCGCCACCACAGTGGTGCAAGCAGACAGGGATGGGCACGCAGCAGTGAACTAGGTGCCAATGCCTTGGACTGTGCCTCAGTGAGCGGCAGCCAGTTGCCTGAGAGGGCCTGCCACAGACATGTCCTGAGCTGATTTGGCATCATCAACACAGCGCACCACAACCAGGCTGGTGATTCCCACCTGCCATGAACTGCAGCAAGCGTTCCTGCCAGCCATGATGTGCTGCCAGCTCAGCCTTGCTGTGGCTGCTGCCCCTGCTGCGTCCACAACTGCCGGCAATCCCAGCAGTGACACCACTTGCTGCTGCTACTGCCCTGGCGCCTCCCGAGGGCGGCCAGTTCACGCCGGCAGCCACTAGAATTGAGAGAATCTGTACAGCCAGCAAGTTGAACCTCTGCAGCTGTTCCATCAGCTGTGGTGAAGTCGGTGCATTGGGTGCAGGCACGGGGAACACCTTCAGCAGCTTTGGCAGGACTGCTGCTGCTGCCTGGTTGAGCCAGACAGCCTTGTCTCGGCTGGTGGTAAAGCCTGGACAAAGTGCATTGCTGCTGCACAATACACCTGATGCTGCTGTGTGGTTGGCAGGGCTCAGGTGAGACAGCAGCAGGTGCGTACATGCCATAATGTGTACCAGCACTGCTGCTGACTCCTGTTCAGGCACCACTGACAGACTAGCAGGTGCAGCTTCTGTCCAGCAGTCAAACAACACCAGCAGCAGCTGCAGGGACTGCTGTTGCAGGTTGATGGTACCAGGAGCATTGGCCACGCGCTGCGCAGGGGATATACTTTTTGCTGAGTGCTGCTGCTGCTGCTGGACAGTGCTGCTGCCGGCATACAACTCCAGTAGTTCTTGTGCTGCTGGAAGTTGCATATTGGCATCAGGAGCAGCAGCAGCACGGAAAGCAAGTAATGGCAACTCCCTGCTGTAATCTTGTGCTGCACTGCTGTCCCTGCTGTCACTGCTGCTGCTTGTCCCCTTCCCACGTGTCACTGACCTGGCTGCTTTGTTCGTGGTTGCTGCTGTTGCTGCTGCTGCTGCTGCCGTTGTGAGGAAGCGCTCCAAGCTGGACAAGATCTTGAGCAGTCCCGACAATGCCTGTGACTTGACACTCTTGCCTCTGTTTGTGCGTGACAGCAGGCCAGTGTAGTGAGCTAGGGCCGCCTGCAACTGCTGGTCTGCTGACATCAGCTGTGGGGCTGCCTCTGTGATGGCTTCAAGCACAGCCAGGGCATCTAGCCTGACATCTGCTGACAGGTTGGTCAGGGCGGCAGATAAATGTGCCATGAAGATGCGCAGGAACGGTGAAAGTACTGCAGGGCCCACTGCTGGCAGTGCTGCTGTGCGTAGTAGAGACAGAAGTGCTGTGCGGACTTGCTGCTCTGCATCCGACATGCGTGTTGCAAGCGCCTCCAGGAGCATTGCTGTGTGTTTTGTTGCTTCTGTGGGGTGTGCTGTGATCAGCTGCTCCAAGCCACTGAGGGCATCTCGTCTGGTATGCATGTTGTGGTGGTTCAACTGATGTACAAGCTCCTGCAAATATGGCAAGGGAAGAACAGCTGTGCATTGGAACATGATTGAGATGAAGACAGCACGGAATCACTGTGCATTGACCAAATGCTGAGGACTTGTAGGGTCGTCCTTGAAGGATCCGGTGCCTCTGCCAGAGTGACTGCATCAGGCTGACAGCATTCCTGGCACGATCCCACTGCAGATTGTGCAGCACGGTGGTTTCATACCATTGGCCTGCTGCTGTAGCAGCAGCTCCTCACCTTGAGGGTTAAGTTCCTGTCACTGACAGCTGCACCTGCCTTATCTTGTGCCACACTTTGGTTGGGGAGGTTGATGCTACGAGACTGAAAGTCCGTCTTTGTTTCATTCTGGGCTTTCGGCAGCTTCCTGCCGACTTTGTGCTTGACCTTGCGGAAATCGACCCCCACACCCGCATTTTTGCGCTTTTTACCCTTACCCATCGCGTTATAGTATGTATATGATCATTCCCAAATTCAAAGTAGCCTCAAGATACAAAACGAAGTACATATGCTGGGGCAGGCAAGTCTCAAGAACTTTGTGAAACGCAGGAGCTCAACTTCAGCAATGATTGAGCGTGCACACAAGCCGTCTGTGAGCTGGGAATCACGGGGACGCCGACCAGCCCATGCCTTGATGGGCGCTGTGTCACACTGACAACTTCAATAAATGGCGTATGGCAGCCTGGGACTCTACTTTTGATATAGCTAGTGTTTCAACGTACAAGAGATGATGTATCTGATCAGCTGTCAATGACGAAGGCGCAGAGTTGCTACTGCGGAAAACTACAGCTGCTGACAAAGAAATTTCTTCACTCTTATAAACCAAGAAACAACAGACACTGCTGTGGGCCAGATTTATTACGGCACTTCTCCCTCCTGAAGATGGCCAAATTTTGGAGTGCCAGTGTGGCTGAGCCACCATGTGACACACCAGGTAGGCACACAGGGTGGCGCCCTCAACGCATGTCAGCGCATTTGCCATAACCCGCTGCATGGCTAATTTTCTTTTTCACCAAGTACTTGTCCCAAGGGCCCGGCCCTGGCCGCAGTGCGGCCCGCAAGGGTAACCTTCCTTCCCTGATAGACCGTCTGTATTGGCAATGGTTGATATGAGCATTGGAAGCATGCCTATGCATGGCCATGCATAGGTGTCCTGAGGGCCCAATATACACATGAGAATCACAGGGTTCAATCGCTTGCAAGTTGCTCAGGGCCCCTGGGGGCCCAGTGAAGGGCCACTGTCACTGCACAACCAGCTGAAACTGAAGCTCAACAGACTGACGTAACGTTGAGTGCTGTGACCTGGTAGAGCTGCCACAGAGTAGACTGCTGAAAGCAGCAGTGACGTCATCCATGCTGCTGTCAGCTCAGCCCGCTACAGGTACCCGCTGCAGGACTGCCATATTTCTTGTGCCAAACAACGCCTCGCTGCTGTGTTGCCCAGCAACCTGCTCCGCAATCATCCCTCCATTGAAAATGTTGAGCACTGTGATGTCCTGCAACAGCAACACAGTGTGACAGCACCCAAGCCAACTAAAATCGTCTATGAACAAGGCATGCATGGATGGCACCACACACAGCATCAGGAACCTCCGCAGACGCCAGCAAATCCAGTTTCAGATGTGTGTGTTGCCAGCAACAATGCCAGCATGCAGGTGAGGCCCACCTCTGTGAATGGCAGGTCTGGCAGCAGCTTTGGTGTGAGCAAGAAGCACTGTGGCGTGCCCTCCTGACAGCTGGCCTCCACCAGCTGCTTGAACACCTTGCGCTCGTTTATGGGGTCCATGCCTTGATTGATCTCGTCAACAACACGGAACGGAGTCACCGTCACACCCTGCAAAATACAGCAGGATACAGATGTGCAGTGAGTGAGTTATGGTGAGCCAATGCATGCAAAGAGTCAAACCACGTGGCTAGCAAGAGAGGGTGGATGCACTTGGCCTGCCCATGGAGGCAAGAAGCCATCACAGGTGACAGTTTCTTGAATGTCCCTGAGATGCTACCAGTACTTTTCTGCCTTATCACAACTGCATTTGACAGGTGCCACTGGTCTTAACCCTGACCGCCCCCCCATTCCCCATGTGCTACTAGCATGATTATCCAGCCTGCTGAATGGCCTGTAGGTGCTGTGCAGGTGTGAACTTGGACGCATCAGTCTCCAGTCAGTGTGCCCACCTGCAGTGCTATCAGGTACAGTATGGTGCTGACACTGCGTTCTCCCCCGGACTGCCTGTGTGCTGTCAACAGTTCCAGATTCTCCGACTCACGGAATTTCACCTTGATCTGAGGGAGCAGCGTCAGACATAAGCAGAGCTGAACAGCTGCTACACCTTCAGCAACGCTTGCTTCACCGCAAGGCCACTACAGTTTGTACGGTGCATGGGCTGAACATTTGTTCCTGTGAGGTCAGCAGACGGGTGACACTCTGCTGCGAGGCATTGGGGCCAACAGGTGCAGGTGTGGCAGCTCTTCCTTCAATGGTGAACGTGCTGCTGTCAGCATGCTGCATGGTATGCTGGCCAATCCATGCCGATGATCAGGCAAAGGCCGCACCTTTATGCTGAACTCGTCATAGTTCTCGCTTGTGCCCAGCAGCACCTCCCCAGTACAGCCTATTTGAGCAAAGTTTCTGCTGAAGCTGCTGTTGATGAGCGCGATGACGCGCTCAAGCTCAGGCTGCCAGCACTCCTGCAGGTGACACACAGCATGACTGTCAGACAGCCTCTGGCACAATGGCTGGCTGTGTGCGCATGCCATGGGCTTGCCAGGAGCAAAAGAAGGCATCCAAAGTTCATAAAACAGAAAAGAACCACAGAGCCTGCTACAGCAACAGAACCAACATTAGCAGAGTTGCAGAACGGGTTTTCTGGAAGTCAGCAGCAGAAAGCAGCACACTAAACATGCGAAACCTGTTCCTTCATGACTCATACACAGCCAGCTGCCAATCACCTTGAGGGTTTCCATCTCTTCTCTTGCCGCCGCCAATGTGCTGTTGAGTGACTGCAGCTCATCTGACAGCTTTTGTATCTCATGCTGCCGCTTGCGGTACTCCTCCACCACACGCGGGTTGTTCACAGCGATGCCAGCTACCTCCTCCTGCATGCTCTGGATCTTCTCCTCCAAGTCATTCCTATGCGTGTGCAGCAGCAAGATATAGTTGGTTTACTGCTGGCGGACATCGGCACAGTGCACCAGAATTCCAAGCTGGACTGACTTTTGTGGACAATCATCATACTCAGCAGCGGCAGTGCCCTCAGCAAACAGCAGACAGCACACGTGGATGAATGAAGAGAGTCTGAGCAAGGTGACGCAATGTCACGTCAAGGCTGTTGTTCCCCGTAGACTTCATACCAACGCAACAGCACATTGCATGTTCACTGCACTGCCAGGTGTGAGTAATCCCCGGTGGCGCCACTCCTCACCTGTTATCTGGCATCTCCCTGAAGCGCTCCAAGGCATTCCCCTCTAGTGGATGCTCCTGCTCAGCATCAGACTTTGCCTTCAGGTAGGCTTGCGTGGCATTCCTGGCCCGTTGCTGGGCGGCACGCACAGCAGTCTCCCTAGCTTGCACAGCAGCTCTGCGTGCTGCTACTGCAGCCAACAGACCTTTGGCCTGTGGGTAACACAGAATAGGCACAGCGATGGCCTCCCATTAGAACGATGTGCAGCATGCAAAAAGATACTGAGCTCTATATGCCTGCTTGGCCTGCTCTGTGCTGTTGCGAGCCATAATCATGAAGCTACCATTGAGCATGACAAACAAGCTGTGGTGGCGAGAGAACTCTTGTCATACTTCCACCCCCACCTGCATGTCCAACTCCCTGAAGGTCAACTCCGCCGCTGCGTGCTTTTCCAAATAGTCCCACTGGGCCTGGCCATATCAACAGCAGCACACAACAGCCACCACTAAATTGGAGGAGCCCCGTCTTGAAAATGGCTTTGAGTCGTGATGCTGTGACTTTCAGGATGCATTCCAAGACAGCCGGAGAGTCACAAGAGGTGAGCTGGGGCACCTGTGAGCTGCTAGAAGCCCATCAATGCATGTTGGTCATGCTCAGTGCCAGCTGCTGATATGCAACTGCTTTGGACTGCAAAACTGGGGTGAAGACAGGGGAGCCACATTGTTGCCCAGCTCACCTCTATTGCCGCCAGGTGCTTGCACAACATATTGTAATGGGCACTCAGGGCCCTGGCCAGCTGTTGTTGCAGTGCTGGAGCCTTGTCTAGTGGATCAGGCTTCCGCTCAACTTTTGATAGGTAGGCCTGAACAGTCTTGAGCTGAGTCTGCAGGTTGGAGCGACTGCAGGCACAGGTTGCAAACATACCCGCTTCAGCATGCTGGACTGACAAACTGTAGGAGGTGTAGCAGCAAAATTCCAGATCTCCAGCTACAGCATGGACACCCCTCGTTTGCTGATGAGACAGGACTGCCAGCCCGCTTACCGGTGTCGCGCCTGTTGCACCTCCTGAGCAAGATGACGGCTCTCGGCCTGCAGCTCAACCAGCTTCTGGTCAAGCGGCTGGACCTCATCTTCCTTTGCAGCATACTGCTGCTCCAGGTGGGCAAGATGCTGGCTGGTCTGCAGCAGCTGATGCTGCAATTGGGACTTCCTCTGCAGATAAAACACGGCAGGATCAGTCTCTGGCACCACCGGAGCAGTCTCTGGCAGAAAAAGGGTGAGTCAGGGAAGAAGCTGGCGCAAGAGATGTAACCACACTGCTGCTTGGCGCCCTCCCCTTCCCTGATTCAAAGTGCAGGCATCATTACGCAGTCTGCCACCTGTCATACGCAACAACACAGTCGCGGTGGTGATGGTTGCCCGTGGTCCCTGCTGCATGTGCTGTGCAGGTGTACTGCCCTGGGGGGCCTACCTCCTCCACATCAGCCCCAGCACCACTGCCCAAAATCTGTCCAGCTGCGGCATTCAGCGTCGCCGTCTGCAGTCCAGAATCCTCGCGGCTTCCGTAAGCACTTGCAACAAAAGTCAGCAGACGCTCCTTGGTATACACCTGGCGTATGCCATGCCCGTCCATCAGCTGACCTACGCGGTCTGTGTCGTCGTGGTCCACAACATACACGTTTGGCAGGTTACACATGTTGGCCAGGCAGTGCCGTACCAGCGGAGGAGCGTCATACACCTGTCACAGGGCCAGACCCAGGCAGCAACTTGTGGCACATTGGCAGCAGACTGGCTTTGGTGTGCTGTCTCTGCCATGTGACTTTGCTGTCTCTGCCATGTGACTGGGACTGCATGACCTGGACATGTGCGAAAAGAGTTTCTGGAACCACTGTGTGCATCTACGGCTGCTGAGCAGCTGACGACAGCTCTAGCCACCTGCCCAAGTGACACAGCACATACAACAGGAATAAGTCTGATGCTGGCAAGTGGCTAGCATTACAAATTGCTCTGCAGGTAGCAGAGAAACCCTAGCTTCGAAACGACTGCACAAGCTTGGTCAGGCCTGCCTGCCGTGGCTGTACACAAGACCTGATCAGTTGTCAGTGTTGCTGTTACCTCATCAAGCGAGCACACCACTCCATGCTCCTTGAGGTGAGCTGTTTTGCTGTGGAACTGCTGGCTGATGTCATCTCTGATGGTGATGACATTGCACCTCAGCTGCATCTGCTTGAATTTGTTGATTAAAATGTCAGCATCCTCTTTGTGCTGCACTGCAAAGTTGCAAAGTTGGTGATATGTAGCCTGCATAACGATAGCAACCCAAAGATGCAAGGGTAAGCGCAATAGCAAAAGAACACGGGCAGATGCAGGCATGACTGATTTGTGGCTCAGCATGATTCAGGGGGTCCAATGGAATTGCCGGGTTGCAGCGCTGCATCAGACAGGCAACACAGCAATCCCATGGAGCAAACAGCAGGTGAATTGAGGTGAGAGTATGAGCTTGACACTGGCTGGTCATCTATGACGTACAGAACTGACAATTATAATCACAAAAAGCATGGCCTGTAGCCCTACTTGCAGTCCGGACTGACACAATTGTGTTCCAGGCCATCCAGAGCCTTGTATGCTGCCATCTACCTGCTTCTCACCTGTTCCAGGTAGTGTGCATTCCTGGCAAGCTTGACCTTGATCTCCAGGCCCATTGGCCCCACAACCTCCCCCCGAAACTTGCCCTGCTGCCGCAGCTGGTTCACCCAATTTATGGCTTCAGGCAGTCCAACCATGCCATTTCGGCGCATCAGGCCCTGCAGGCGCTGGTACTTGGCCGAGTCACACTCACGCAGCTGGGCTGTAGGCAGGAAAGCAAGCAGACAGTCAACACCATGTGTGCTGTGCAGCTTGTGCCGCCAAGCAGATGCCGCTAACTCGCACACGAGGAGCTGGTGAGTGGCTGGCATTGACGCATCCATGATCAGCAACCGCACCAGGTACAGAAGAACACGTACAGAACAGGACTTCTCTTTCTCACCTTCCAGCCTGCTGACCTCCCTCTTGGCGGCATGAATGTTGTCTGTGAGTTCAGCCTTCTCAGC
Source organism: Coelastrella sp. MACC-549 (assembly GCA_018290735.1). Lineage (NCBI taxonomy): Eukaryota > Viridiplantae > Chlorophyta > Chlorophyceae > Sphaeropleales > Scenedesmaceae > Coelastrella > Coelastrella sp. MACC-549. The sequence continues at coordinate 23,161 of JABEVS010000182.1, read as the reverse complement.
CTCAAGATTTGCAACCTATTCGCAGGCAATCAGCCTAACAGTGCTCAATGGCCTAACAATCTCTCTGCACGTGTTATGTTTTGCAGAGGTTGGTGACGGCCATCGGAGGTGCATGTGCTCTGACTGATACTATGGACATGATCAGGGCAGCAGTTGTGAGCACGCAGAAACGCAGGTGATGCATGCATGGTGATCAACGAGCTTGTTTCGCTTCAGATATTCTTTGCAGCCCGTGAGCCATTTTTGCTGCCAGGACTCAGAATGCTGTAGAAAAGGACCACAGAAACGCAATAAGTACATCATCATAGATATACCTGATGCATAGCCTCACACACGGCATGCGGCAGACGCTAGTTATGCAACTATATTAAGTGCCCCTATCACCACAAGCTTCCATGGCCTTACCACATCTGCAGCTGACCAGTCAACCCACAGCTAAGTAGCAGACTATGTATGTGTTGCTGTTGCTCACCTGCTCCCTCACGACCTGCATCTGCTGGGCCAGTTCTGCCTGTCGAGGCGTGTGGTCGGGGGTAGGAGGTAAATTCGTCAGCTGTGTCTGAGCCTGCACACAGCAGACCTCTGGTTGCCAGCCCCACCACTGTATCTGACAGCACAACTCTCAGCTGGCATGCACTGGCCAGTTCACAGTAACAGCAATGAGGAGCATGTTCATTGCCCTACCAGGAACATCAACATGGGTCAACTTGGGCCAAAATGGGCAAGGGATGACACATGCAACATGTGATCCCAATTCAGAAGCAGGTGACCCTCTGCAGAGTAATGGACCCAACCTTTTCAATCTTTGTCCTGGCCACCTCCCGGTCAGCTGCATCCTTGTCACTCTCTACCTGCAGCCCATTGAGCTTCTCTCGCACATCACACACATCAGTCTCCTGCAGGAACATAGACAGCTTGTCATTGTGTACTCACTGCCAATAGAACAGCAATTTACTTGAAGTGATGCTTTCATAATTACAGAGACCCAGGGTGCAGGAACGCCGCTATTTATTCAAGGTATGAAGCACAACGCGCACCAGTCCAGTGTACCATGCACATATGAGTGTGCAATTCGACGGCATTTGCTTCATATGCGGCTGAGAGTGCTCACCAGGCCCTCGAGGTTGTTGTAGGCTGTCTGAGCTTCATGCTGACACTTTCTGACCTTGGCCACAAGCTCATCTGCCACTCGCTTGGCATCAGCAGCTTCCTTCTGGCGGCGCCTGGCCACAGATGCAACATGAGCTGTCAGATGGTGAGACGTGTCCAGCGGTCACCCTACCTAACATGGTCAGCAACACGCCTGGACTCTGCTACTGTCCAACCTGTCACAGCTGATGTTGCAAAGGACCCTGATGCAGATATGCCCGCAGACACCCCTCCTCCCCCACCTCCCAATCTCATTCAAGACTGGTGTCAATGCAAACAGCAGCACTCACTGTGCTGGTCTCTCATCGGACTTTGCCTCCAGCTGTGCCTTCTTCAGCTCTTGTTCAGCCTCCCGCTGAGCAGCAGCAGCCTCACTTGCCTTGTCTTGGGCTTCCTTGACACGCATCCAGACAACCTTCTTCTTCATCAACTGCACAACACGTCATGCAGCGCAGTTGAGAGGCATGTGGAGGGCAGACAGGCTCAACACCTGCACTAATCAGCACAACCAGCATGCAACTTCATACGCAGCTGGTAATACTTGCAAACATCATGCGCTTCTGCCACTGGCCAAGTGCTTGTTGTGGGATGATTATAAGCTTGCAGGGACCCACCATATGCACTCAAGGGTGCAGGATGACTGCAACTGGTGCCTGTATCAGGAGGGCGAGTCAACATCAACAGCAAACACATGCCTGCTCTGTCGCAATCCCTGCTGGTTGTTGATATGCAAAGCGAGACAACTGCTCACCTCAATCTCCTCCTGCATGTTCTTCCTCCTTCTGAACCTCTCATAGTCCCTCTCTAATTGCTGATTCTCACCAGACAACTGCTGGTGCCGCCGCTCGGTAGCGGCCAAGACCTGCACCAAGCAGAAAACTGGTCAATTCAGGGGTGTGGACTACGCACCAGCAGCAAGAGAAGCAGGTCCTGCGGCGGCTTGCGGCAGTCCAGCATGAAGTCATCATTGTCATCATGTGACTAATGTAGCCAACTTGCACCATGTCCAACTCATCAGGACCAATGACTTGGAGTGCAAAGGTTGCTCGTGTAGAGCATGCAACATAACCAACAACCATGGCAAGAGTTATGGAGAGCTGCTGGCGCACCCTGGGCATAGTGACCATCAACCGGTGCATCCCTGATCACACTCACAGCAGCCGGTCACAGTAGCATGGTATGATGGCCTGCCAGCTTACCGTTTCTTTCTCCTTTGCCAGATTACGCTTTGCAATCAGCTTCTGGTGTGTCTCATACAGGCTGGCGTCACCAATGGCCTTCTCTGTTGCCACCAGCAACTCAAACTGATCCATTCTGGCAAACTCCACCACCTTATCTTGTGGCAGGAACTGCACACCACATGAAGGCAGCCAGCAGGAGTCACAGCCACTAAAGTACCAGGGTCACTGCTTGCTGTGATGAAGACAGCGCTGGGGGCCTGATTGCAAAGAGGCATCAGCAACACAGAAAAAGCGCTGCAGAACTATGTACATATGTTTAGCCAATAATATGACCCTTGCAAAAGGGCCTTACAACCCAGACTGCTACACTGCTACCCCAGCTTCTGCTTGTGCATGGCTGCCGCCCTGACTGGCGATCACTCGTCTCTGTGCCTCTGCTGACCTGACAGAGGTTATCAAACTGAATATTGAGTGACTCCACAAGCTCCTGGATGTCCTTCTTGGTGCAACTGGCACCTGCAACAAGTATACGAGCTGCATAATTCCATGCTATCACCCATGACCACTGCTGTACTGAAACATCAGCTAATTACAGTTGGTACCAATTGTTTTTGTGTAATTGTTCAAGCTATATTGCTAGCATGTGCACCTGAGGTGACAATGTTTAGACTTGAGGCTGCAGCAATAGGCTGCAGTGATATGAAAACTGCATGCGTGTAAAGGCAGGCTGCATTTTGTGTACTGACAACATGCTGAGCTGCACAGGACGTGTATATCAGCAATAGGGTTTGTCCTCCCTGGATGCGCTGCTGTTATTGACTGCCTGATGTTGCGCTTACGATTGAGTTTCCACTCTGTCTTGTATGATGAGTCTGCCGCCTTGATCAGGTCACAGCGCACCACATGGTCTCTGGACCCTGGGCCACCTGACAGGGTGGTTTCAACCCAGCCTCTGTCACAGCCACGCCGAATATACTCTCTGATATTGTCTGCACGGCCCAGCAGCTGAAGGCCACAGCAGGCAGGCATCCACAACAATAGCAAGCCAGTCTGATAACTAGCCGGGTCTTTGTGCACCCACCAATGCGGCAGTCAGCAAATGGATGCCTGCCATAGTTATTTTAATCAGCAAAGCACACGCACATCAAATACAGCCAGACTGGCTGTGCTGGGGCATCTGCTAGGGTTGCGGGCTGTGTGCAGCATGCAGAGGGTCCGCGTGTCCCCCTCACGGCCACAGCTGTCAGAAGCCCTGCAGAACTCACTGGCGGCAATCGGGTGCATGCATGCAGCTGCAGCACATCTGTGCATCAACTAAAACCTATATACATGTTGCTGGCACTTTGCCTTGTTGCAGCTGCTGCTCGACTGCACACCTTGGTTGACCCTGCTAGCCCAACACACAAGGCACAAACCAGGGATGATTTGCCAGTACCTGCACAACACACAGGATACATGGTGAACTGGTATGCCTGGCATCTGAGGCCGTGTGAGACCAAGTGGTAAGTGCTTCTGGAAAGGCGAGCGAATGCTGTCATGCTGGGCACCCAGCTATTAATCAAAGGCTGGTCAATGATGTGCTACAAACACCACAACAGGCTGATGAGGTGAAGACAGGGGTTCGGTTCAGGACGCTGGCTTACCGTTGGGCCCCAGAACGAGATTGAGGCGAGGCCCAGGCGTGATGGTGACTGCAGGTTCACCATATGTCTGCAGCAGATAGAATCAGTAGACAAAGACGGTGGTTCAAACCACATAAGCAGCTACTGATAGCCTCGCGCACTCTGTCAATCACATAAGCAGCTGCGAATAGCCTCGCGCACTCTGTAAATCACATAGGCAGCTGCTGATAGCCTCGCGCACGCTGCCAAATGCCATTTGCTGCTGCCTGAGTCTTGATCACAGCCATCTACTGTTGATGGGATCCCATCAGTCCGGACTGCAAGGGGTACTATGGAGAGGAACAGCCAGGCAGCAGAGAATGCTCTCCTTGAGACCATAACAGCTGCAGCTGCTCTGAAAAACCAGAGAATATCACAACACTCAGCCGCTGTTGGAAGGGCTCTTACGGGCCCGCCACTACAAGAAGCGCCTCCTTCACCAGAAGCCTTACCATGAAGTTGAACACTTTCACCTGCTTCACCGTGCCTTTGGGATATGTCGTGCCACTGCAACAGGACGATGATGTGTAAGTATGAAAGCCCATTCGTCAGGAGCTATATGTAAGCTTGTGGTAGTCACCTTGTACGCTGGCGCTTAATCGTTGGAGTCTCTTCTTCCGCATCTTCAAACTCCTCTATGTCACCGACATCTTCTGTTGCAGCTGCCGCGTTTCGAGACCGTGCCATACCCTTTTGCTTGTAATTATAGGTTCTACAGTGCTGTTCTCGCTGGTAAGCCTGCCCGTGCGCTGCTGCGTTTGAAGCTGCTTTGGCGGGTCTGGGCAGCAACAGCACTGTTCCCCAGGCAATGCGTATATACTATGGGGTAAATATACTGAGAACTTTGGGCGGAATGATCGCCTCGTGAGCGTTGAGGAGATCCGTGTTGCACAGCATGAAACCAGCGTTAAGAGTTGGATGATCTAGTGCATAATCACCGACCAGAAGAACGCACAGAAACAATTGAGGCAAGGGCCTGCATCACGGCCCATCTGCAACTCGCTTCCTTGTCATGCTGGGTTTACGGTTGCTGCCTGCTGTGCGTGTTTTGCGTGCAGGAAACAGCAGGGTCATTGCATGGCCGCCCTGCATGTTCTGCTTCTGACAAGCACACTGCAATAGATAGTGTCCCCAGAGCTCTTTGCTGCATCATTGCACTGAGTGCAACTCCTGGCAGCAGCACCCAGGACCCGAGCCTGGCAGCCTGGTCCCAGCGCCACAGCTCTGCAGGCATTTCTGAGCCCATGCAGTCGTCATCAAGGCTGTGACTTGGAAGGTTTCGGTGACGACCAGGCTGCAATGTCACACAGTGCTCAGTTTAGTTGATGGATGCAGCTGAGTGGGACAAGACATATGCTGTATGCATACAGCTGAGAGAGCTCCCGCTCCTGATGAGCGTGCCACGTGAAGGCCACCTGCAGTGACTGCACTGGCTCATATGTATGCCAGCATTCAGCGAGAACCCACCGAACTATCATACGACCAACCGTCTGGAATGTCCTGTGATGCTCCAGACAAGAGTTTGAGTGGCGACCGGCTAACTGCTTCAGCCAGCTGTTGCTGATTGCTTTCAATGATCACAGCCTAGAGCTGGCCACTCTCTCTGCCTCCTCTGCTGCCGTGCCAGCAGCCATCCCCTCATCAGTCCCAGCACCATTATTGCTGCTGCTATTGGGTTGCCATGGCTTGCCTGCTCTCTCCCGCATCCAAGCAAGGATACTTTCTGCTGACACAACACGCTCATCACCCATCAACATCTCATGGTAGCCACCTTCCACAAGCTGCAGCTTTTTGTCCTTTGATGACACGCCACTGGCAAAGTCTTGGATGGCCTACATGCAACATGCAGCAGGTGGCTGTCAGCAGCACAGACGACACAGTTACCAAACCCTGTACATGTAACAGGGAGGTGAGCATGAGTGCACAAGAATCGCCATCTGATTGCTATCGGCTGCAAGGTCAGGAAACAGAAAGGGAGCAGCCAACTTGACACTGCACAGCTGGCCAATAATGACAGACAACCACAGGTAGCGGCCAGGTTGCCCACTTGATACCCATGGGTAGCTGTAGTATGCATACGAAGAAGAATGTGCCAGGCTGCAATGCTGGTCCTCAAGTGACAGCAGCAGCAGCATACTCTACAACCTGCACAGGTGCCAAGGTGCCGCACCCGCTGTACAAACCCACCTCGCAACTGGTGACTGCATCCTTAGTGCCATGGACCACAAGCACTGGCAGGCTGATCTCTTGGCGGTGTGCCTCTAGGTGCCGTATGGCCTATGAGCAATGAAGAGCCACAGAATACCTCCACAATCATTTGGTGCCAAGAAATCTTCACACCAATTTTGTGCCCTGCTGCTGTCACCAGCAGCTGCCTGAACTGCAAGCGCTTGAAGGGAGTGACTTGGTGGTCCGATACCATCCTGACAGCTGCAAGCCACTATGTTGTTTCAATGGTTTGCTGCATTGAAATCCTTTTGTGTACTGCTGTCATCAGACCGGAGCCTACCTTGAGCAGTTCATTCCCGGTCTGCACACGCAGGTCACCATGGAACACCAAGGGGTCATCCTTAAACGACTGCACCTGCGCAACCAGCCCCAAACAAAGCCGGGTGAGAGATTCGCCGATCCTCATGATCTCAGCAGCAACAGGGACACGGCTGGCACAACAAGTCTAAAACGTTTTGAGCCAGGCAAAACACAGACCGGCAGTGCAAGGCCATGGCAGGTATAAGGCAATCCGCTTGCTTGCTGTTCAATAACGCCTGTGCTGCGCAGTGTCTCACCACTGCTGGATCTGGGTGAAGATTCTCTGGTTTCACAGCGGGCACCATCTGCTTGCGAGGAATGATCGAAGAGAGCAGGTTTCCCAGCCGCGCCTGGATCCTGTGACAATAGGCAACCAGATGAAACCAATGTGAGTGAGAACAGCAGGGCAGGAGATCGGTGGTCATTTGGCAGCACCTTTGACAACATATGGCTGACTATCTCACCGCACAGTGCCATTCCTGATGTAGCATACTGCGCTCGCTCAGTAACATCAACTATCCTTGCGACGACATGGCATTTGCTCAATGAAGAGCAAAGAAGCACTGGCAGGCCCGCTTGGTGCTGGCTGTTGTCCCACCTGAGCACAGGTGTCCACACCACTCCCATAGCTCCTGAGAACACAACCAGCCCCGCCCATCTCTCCTGAAACCTGAGAACACTCAGAGCGGCAACCAGACCACCCATGGACTGGCCACCTAAGAAGGTGGAGTCAGCAGGAAGGCGGCTGCCAGCACGCTCCTCCACCACACCAACAAACGTGTACAGGTCGTCAACCTACACAGGGCAGCAGAGCGAGTCTGGGGCTGTGTAGATACTGCTGCTACACGTGTTAATGGTGTATGGCGTGCAGCTGGTAACTTGATCTTGGCACTGCAGTATGTTGATAGGATTGATAGTGCTTACACCTGTCGGGTGCGTTTACAACCTCGACTTCCTTATAGAACAACACACGTTTGTGCAGTTGTGTGAACCTCAAGCTACCTGGAATGTCTGTGGCAATCTTCGCAGGCAGCTCTGCAGCATGGACACTGGGTGCCAAACATAGACATACCAGGTGTGTGTAACTCTTTATCAGGCCTTTATCCCTATCTGCTGATGGCTCTGAACGCCCATGTCCGTGCACATCATATGTATAAACAGCTACTCCAGCATCAGCCATATGCTGGAAGACTGCAAAATAACATGTGGCGTATTGCAACGCATGTGGGCCTACCAACAGTGATGAGGGCATCATGCTGAAACATGTTGAACAAAGCTGAAGGCCTCTCAAGGAATGCTCAGGATGTTGAAATGTGCAATAGGTAGTCATCATGAGCACCTGCACATTCTGCAACGCTGCTCTTCGTGCAATGTGAAAAAAATACACATATCCACCTGGTGTGTAGCGTCCAGAGTGTTCACAAACCCCATGATGCCAGATGAGAGTGGCCCAGTGCTGCTGTGCTGCATCTGGGAGAAACTGTACTCCCAAGAGCTTGTGACCACGATCACTCTCAAAAGTAAACTCAGTCTTCTTCATTGAATGGCAATTAACTGTCGCAAGGGGTCTCCTTATTGTCGTATAGGAGCTGTTGCAACCACCAAGCGCTCTTGTAACCTGAGGGCCAGCACCAGTAATGACGAGAAAAGGACTCTTTGTCGGTCTTTAAGGAAGAAGGAAAGCTTGCTGGGGGTGCTGCCCTCTTGCTCCTGCTGGATGAAATATGACCGTGCCTGCTAGTACAAACTGAACTGAACTGATACGTATGAGTGAACGTTAACACCCGATGTGCACAACTGCATATCCTGACAATGCCTCGGGTTTCACAGATTGAGTGACCTGCCAGGTCAGCCAGCTTGAGCGGGTGCAGGTTAAGTGAGTCCAGTCGGCATGATGAACGCTAGCCGATCATTCATCTTTATAGCTATAACAATCTTGACTCTTGTGCATGGGTTGACCCTGCGATCGGTTGTACTGCTACAATGGATGTACTGCCTCCAGGCAGTGCTACCAGGTGACTAATGCACAGGCTACAACTGGTTGAACTACTGGCGTCAGAGGCGGCCGACAGCGGTAGAGCACTCAAAGTCACAGGAGCCGGTCGACCCGTGTGGCACACGGGCGCTGCCAGCCCTGCAAGCCTATTGCCATGCGGGAGTCACCAACTTCATATGAAAGTTCCAACTTGTATACAACCTCCTGCTGCACCTGCAGCAGCTGCCTGCTGTACTTCTGCAGCCTGTGCAGCCACTGCAACTTGCATGTGCGTTTGGTACAATTCCTGTGTAGTAGGGTCTGTCATGGGCATCATGCTGGCCTGCCATACTGCCAGAGCCTGCTGGTACTGTCTGCACTTCTGCTGCTCCTTTGCCAGCTTGCGCTCACGCCGCCCCAAACGCTCCTGGGTGCGGCGCAGCTGGTCAAAGCTGCGCTTCAGCAACTCACGCTGCACCAGCCGTAAAGCAGGAACACCGGGGCAGCAGGGATGAGTCAGCAGCGGGCAGCCCATCATGTTGATAGTATGCATTGAGCTTGCATATCACTATATTAGTGCTGCATGATATCACACGGGAATGGTAGAGCCCCTGCCATGCGAAAGCGTCTCAAGCAACACAGCTTCTTTGTCACCTATATGACTGTATAGACACTGCTTTGTTGGTGTGCACTTCAGTAGAATTGGCTGGCTGAGTGCAATAGCAGATTTGAAAACAGCTCAGGACAAAGGAGTACCTTTGCAATCAGCTCTTCTTGCACAGCCTTGATGTGAGCTACCAGCATCTTCTGGTCCATGCTTTCAAGCTGCTCAGCAGGAAGTAGGTTTGCTTCTTCATGCTCAGGAGCACGGGGTTGATCTTCCTGCTGCGGCACGTTCGCACAGAGATTATACACAGGCTAGTTAATATGAGCAGTATGTCAGCAGCCGTTGAAGGCCAGCACGGTAAGCAGCCGCTCCTGCTGCTTAACCCTGATAGTTCATGTAGCATGAAAGCTTTGCAAGGCAAGGCTGCATAGATATGAGAAGGCACACAGTGAAGTGTTTTGTAGTACATGTTTATTGCGCGCACTGGCAACACGTTTGGCATCAAGAGCTGGCCTAACCCACAGTAGTAGTTATGCAGAGCAAGCAACCACATCAAGTATGCAGCCTACCTTTACTTGCTGTAATGACGCTGCTGCTGCTGCATGCTGGACTGGTGGTTGCATTCTCACTACTGCTGCCATGTTGGGCTGATCTGCCACCACACGTATGCTGTCACTGCCAACGGGCTGTAAACTGCTAGGAATGCCAGGCTCCGCCCCGGCTGATGCTGCGACATAAGTGCCAGGCCTCACAACACCTGGCAGATGCGCAATTCTTGCTGCAACTGTGTTTACTTGCCCTGTTGTATGCACCAGGGTAGGCAATGGTGGCTCTCCCTCTGCCACACCTGTGCACCTACTGTCCATTACTGCACCCATCGCATGGCACACGCCTGGACCACATACTAGGCCAAGGTCAGTCTGTTGCTGATGTCTTTTATTGCAGCAAAGTTCAGCTTTCGATGCAGCAGTGCACGGTGATGTAGGCGCGCATTGATGCATGGTCGCTGTGGCATCTGCTTCGCCACTTGGGGGCGCTACTGTTGCTGAACCCGCCGCTGCTGTTGATTCTGGGTCTCTGGGGTGCTGGAGGCTAGCCTGCATATGCACTGTGACCTGATGGGGCTGCAAACTTGCGGCTAGCGTGCCTTGCAGTGGCTGCCCCTGCAGGGTGTGCCCGCCCATTGATGCCACACCACCCACGACATCAGCCTCAGAAGGGTCATGATCCACCAGCAAGCTATCCACAATACCTACTGTACCTTCTGGCTCTGGTGCTGCTGCTGCTGTTGGCATTGATTCAGACAAATGCAGCACTGGAACAGCCTGTGATCCCTCTGCAGCAGGTGGAGCTGCAACAGAGATCATGGCGCCTGAGGGATCTGCTGGTGCCGGTGCGCTGACCACCTCAGTCCCTGCATCAGCAGGCTCATTTGCTGCAGCTGCTGCATGGCCATCTCCAGGGTCAGTATCCTCTTCATCATCATCGTCATCATGCGCTGTGAATACACCAAATTGCTGCCCAGTGAACTGCTGTGCTGCGACTGCTGCTGCTGCCGCCATCTGCTGTTGCAGCACAGCTGCCTGCAGGTGTTGCTGCATCATTATGGCACGAGCATAGTCCTGCCACATGAAGTGGCAACAGCAGGTGTCAGGTGTGGTCACTGTGCTGACCAGGCTGTGGGCCGGCACTCGCAGCAGTGCTGTCAAGTTCAGGACAACCAACGAATAATGCTCACAACCAACACAGTTTCTAGGCATGATACACGGCAGTGCCAAGTGAAAATGTCTAGAGCATGTCCCCTCACATCTGCATCATGCCCCTCCAAGCCTGCCAGTGCCCCAGCCCAGAATTGCTGCGGCAGCACCATGCCCGCTGCCTGTAGCTGCATCATCTCTGCAGGCCCTAGTGCCATGCCCGGCATTGCTGCCTGCATGGCTGAGTCGCCAGAAGCTGCTTCTTTTTTGGCTCGGCGGGGATGGCGTCCAGAGCCGTTGTCATCACCATCTTCTGTGTCAATATCTTCTTCTCCCTCCAAACCCTCACTCTTGTGGCCCTGCAAGACGCCAATATCAGCAAGGGCACCACATGTTTTCACTGGGGGCAACCTCTGCACTAAGCAGGTTGCCTATCCAAAAGGCATTCCGAGGCAGTCATAGCCTGGTGGCTCCTGTGACCAGCAGGTACATCACCTGCTGTTTGTACGCTGCTTGATACGCAGGGGTATGGCGCCCAACCAGAAAGTGTTACATTCAACTTGAAGAACATGTTCAGGATGCTAAAAACATATTTCACCCTTTTTTTGGCGCGGTAATTCCGGAAGTAGTCCCTGACAAGTGGCAAACTGCGCAGGCATTTGGCATGCACACGAGTTTCTTGCAGGGTGGGTTTGCACTCGCCCCAGACACCAGTTGCAGCCTTGATGTACCTGCCATACATGAAAAGGAAATGCTCAGCCTGGCAGAGGCAGATTGTATTGTGCACTGGCTGCCTACTACGGGATGGGCAAAGAACACAATCAGTGGTGCCCAAATTGCACCATGCTCCCTGCAGCAGTTACAGACCGCACTCCCGCCAGACGGTGTTTTCTACCACTCACCAGTCACCAATTTCATCTGAAGTAGGCCGCCTTCTCAAGCGATCAAGTTCAGCCCGCCACCAGTCATTGAAAGGTTGCCAAAAGCGAAGTGGCCTTCGGTCAGGAGCGTGCTTGCGTCCCAGCAGAGCGCTGCCCCTGTAAGCACCACCATTCTGCTGTGCCCCAGTGTTATCGTCCGTGTCATAGCTGATACGGCCAAGTTCGCCTTGCTGCTGCAAGACTGGCTCTGCTACGGCAATATCCATTGGTACGTGAACGCCATCAAGGCCCGGATGTGCAACCAGGGTGTGTGTAACTGATGCAGCATGCATCACCCCAGCTGCTGCCTCCATGGAGGCAGGAGCCAACTCCCGTCAAGTCTGGGTGCTGCAAGCCAGCACAAGCAGCAACGCACCACATAACAGCTCTGGCGCCCTTCCTGACGCTAATGATACCGCTGGTCAGCCAATGGTTGAACAGTCAGTCCACGGAGACGTAAAAACCATCCCTGGCAACGGTTGATTTAGGAGGCTGTTATGTAGCAAACGAGCAATATAAGCACGCTGCAGTGTCCGCCAGGTCGAGCCCAATCCATCGCCCTGAAGTTGAACGAAGGGCGAGCACGCAAGGAAACAAGCAGGTGCAAGGGAGCATGCCCAACTATAAGCAATTGCTTGTCAATCAGTTACTTACCAGCACGCTAAAGCAGATATCCCCTTCTTACAGGCTTGATCCAGCGATAGTGCAGCTGTAGCTCGGGTCAACCACCGCTGGAGCTTTCTGAAGCCAGCACTGACGTGCGTCGATGTTCCATACAATTGATGCCATATATAAGGACTTTAAGATGAGAGCCACGCCAAACAATCACGGGTCTGCAGGAAGTCTACCTGGTAAGCGGTACGCGGGTTATGAAATTCATATATTGATACATCTCCTTTAAAGCGTTCACCCAAACGTACTGCATTCTCTCAGTTCAGGCTCAACCCTTGCAACTTGTTTTAAATGTAGCAGTGTCGTCGACTTTGCATGTCGCATGTCGCATGCCGCAGCAATTGATCAATCTCCGCAACATTGATGCGTGCCGCTCATCCGGCACAAGTGCCTTCCTGGATGTCTCAAGTTGCTGCTGCCTCGCTCACCGCGAAAGCCGCAGTCATATGGACATGCTGGCAAGCAACACATGAAAGTCGCTGTTCTCGCCAACTGCTGGTTGCTGGCGCCATACCCGCGAGCTTGACACACGGCTTGTACTGCTCACAGGGGGACTGTGCCCGGGCCCTGAGCTCTGCAGTCAGCGTCCTGGAACGGTTGCAGGTGCAGCAGGGGAAACCTAAGATTGCACCTTGCGTGATTCAAACCTCTTTCAAGACTCAGTGCCTTCTATGTAGGCCGTAACTAGGCTAATCTGTGACAGGGCATGGCAGCATCAGACGGCTGTACTCGCCCAGCAGATGCAGACACAGCGACGTAACGCTGCCAAGGCGGTTGAGCAAGAACTGCAGCTTCCATGGCTACACCTGCAGTATGTTGCCGCCTACCAGCGCTTGCCTGCAAACCTTGTTAAACAACACACCTAGTGGGGCCCAACTCCTGAAAGGTCAGGGCTTCCCAGGACTGCGCATATTGCTCACAGAAATATTGCTGCAGCAGCAGCGCTGTCAGTCAGTGTCAGTTGCCACCTGTGCTGTACTTGCGGTCAATTCCCTCGCAGGCGTTGACAGATGATAGATCCTTCGCATCCTTAAGACAGCAATCAGACGTCAAGGACGACGTCTTCGCTAAGCAACTGGCGTCATTGAACAAGTCAATGGGTGTGCTGCATAACAGCCAGTAGGTGTTATGCATCAGCAGAAGTGGCGCTGCGTTGCAAGCGCAGTGTCTTGAACGGTCAACACCCTTGGCATGCCTGACTGGAGAATGCCCAGACGCTAGACTGCAGTGGCTGTATAGTCCACTGTCGCCATCTCTGCAGGGTCAGCGCCCTGCTTTGTTGCTTCTGCAGTGAGGAGCTCCAGATGACGGTGAAGGAGCTTGAACGGCTGTACATAGAAGCCATGCGCAGCCTCAGCTCGTCAGCAAACCTGGCTGCCCATGCTGCGCAATCTGGTCCTCAGCCAACGGGGGTTGAGGGTGTAGAGCTGCTGCAGGACATGTGGTGAGATGCAGTCGTTCAATCCATAGTTGAACTTGTGAATCGATTTCATTACAACACAGTAATTGCTCTCGTGCATGTCTATATGCAAGCCCTCTTTGTGCAGCATCAGCTGATTAAGTTACTTGGCAGCCCCAATACATAATTTCTTGAGATTTGTCCTATTGCTGGTGCATGTAGTCACACTCATGTCAAAGAGATAGAGCCATGCAACATTAGGTGAGCTGGCAGATTGTTGTTACAGGCCTTCAGCCTGTGGGCACAACAAATTGTACTGCATTTCACCATCGCCCCTTACTGCCATTCTGTTGGTTTGCAGGGTGATGTGCAGGGATGAGCTGTTGCTGAAGCTTGCCGCTGCAAGCCTTCTTGCAGTAGACTGTAATTCAGCAGACATGGCTATGCTCTTGAAGTGCTACTCAGGTCAGTCACACTGCATAGTGCCAGCAGCAAGACCATCTTTGCATGCACAGTGCATCCTGAGCTCCAAGCAGCTGTCTATACTGCTGTATGTATAACAAAAATTGCTACCATCGCTGCATACTTGAGTTCAAATGACAACGGGATGCATAGGCATGTATGCTGCAGGCTCTGCCTAAGACTCCTGTGGCACTGCTGACATACGGGCCAATACCATCTGCTAGTTATCTGTTGAGATTGTATAAGCATGGCAGACCACAGAAGCACAAAAGGACGTTGACCCACAGCTGTGGTTGCCTATTCGACCTCCTCCCTGCAGATCAACCAAACATAGATGTAGCTCGCATTGACAAGGCCTTTGCGCTTATCAAAGAGACCACACTACAGCGATGAGCACAGCGATGAGCACAGCAGTCATCTGGCGGCGCCTGTCCCTGTAACGAGGAATATTTCATATTAGTGCGTGACTTGCTGTATCGCCCATCTGGATGTTGCCATTCTATTGTCAAGCATTAGTTCCAAATATTGGAGAGAAGGTGATGCAATGACAAAACATCAATGAGCAAGATCTATCAAGCAGGTGTCAAAGAAACCTTTGATACGCCTGCATTCAGGAAATAGATGCACTGCAGCTTCAATCTGTGGTGCTCATGCTACTCATTCTCAATCCAGGGCTCACAACATGTGCATCCAAGTGATCAAAACTGATTACATCAGGCATACAATATCCATGTCTCTGTCGTTGATCATGAAATACATTATCAAGGTGTGTATATATGGTTCTATCATCTTTGACATCATAGGAAGGTGTCCGTTGGATCGTATTCTTGTGCTTCTTTGTTTCTGCGGTCAGCACCGTGCCAGTGGCAGCAGCTATCAGCATGGGCATTAAACCAAAACTTCCTTAATGGCGGAGTTCGACAGGTGGTGTTCCTTACATTTCTGCACAAGTATGATACCAACATCCCTAATCAGTATTCCAGACCTGCATGTTTTTCCTTTGCACTTATGGCCAGTTACTGCTACACACAGAGAGGTGCTGTAGGCAGCACTGGATTACTTCGTGCAATAGCATCTCAGCCTGCGGCTTCAATGCCAAAAATGCTGCGAGGCGTGTCGATCTGGATTGCCTGTGGTGTTTGGGACGTTATCACAGTACCCTGGTACTGGGGCATGTGCCGTCACACCTACTAGGTGTAGCATGCTTTGCACACAGAATGCACATAGAGTGCTTTGCACAAAGCTTAAGCTTATAAACAGGCAGGTTGACGGTTCCCCATATAAAATGCTATCGTGCACAATAATTACTGTTGGTTTCACAAGTATGGTGCACATGTTTGTGGTGTTGTTGTCAAGTGTTTGCAGCTTAGTATTTCACAAATGCCAATTGTGTGCTTGGCTTTTACCTGCACAAGCTGCCCTCCCCTGGCGGTCAGGCCAGGGGCAAATGGTACTTGCTGCAACGTCCCCATGATGGGAGATCTGATCAGCAGCCGAGCATGGGAGGCGCCTCCCATTGCCAGCATAATGGTTGATGTTGATCACGCGCTCAGCTCATCCGCAGTGGGCTGTTGAGATGACAGTGATCACATGCCATGTGTAACTGTAACTGTTACAGTGGCTAAGCGCAGGCCCGGGGCCGATGGGGCGTGTCGCACCCGCTGCCTGCTGGTTGACTTGCATATGCAGATGCTGTCTTGTGTTCAGCCTGGCATGTGTGTGTTAAGTGTGTCTATCTCCCCACTTAGTGGGTTTATACCATGAGGGAGCTCTTATCTCGAGGTTGAATCCAAATGTGACGGTTGGCAGAGCCACCATGCTTATCCCCCCCACGGGCCTGTGGCCAGCAGCAGTAAGACCACCACTACTACTGCTGCTGCTACTACTACTACTACTACTATAATATAGGCAAGTTATGGGGTAACACTCGTCATACCTGTAGCATTATTAGTAAAATGCTACAGGTATCTGACTAGATCGATCTGTGGGGGGAATCCAGATCTAGAGTTGCTGATGGCTAAATTCAATGTGAACTTGCTAAGCTGATGTGGTGGCAGAACGCATGCAGAGATTTACAGCGGCCATCCGCAGACGTACATTGTTTGTTTGTGCCTATTGGAGCATGATTTTCATTTAATCTGCTTTTCTTGTTGCTTTTGATCTGCTGCTGCATTGCTACCAGAGCCTCTGTGACATGCACACAGACCTGTCAGCAGTAGGTTTTTGATATGGTGATCCCTTGGGCTTGAAGTTTTGCTGTTTTGGCCAAAACTCCCAAGTCCCAGAAATGATGTTAGCAACCATTGCAAGTTGCCGCCCAGGTACCACCTCAGGCTGAGCACCACACAAGGATGCACACTCTCTGTTTGCAAGTTTGCTGATGCATACGTTCTGCAGTGGAATGCGCATGAGTGTTCCGTATCATGACAAAGCGGCTTGTCATTGCGTTGCAAGGCCTGGTTGACATCTTAGACTCAGGCTGAAGCAGCAGCAGCAAGCCCTGGCCAAGACATGAATATAATGAACCAGGGATACGTGGCAGTGCCTTGCAGCGCTGTTTGTTGTGTTTCATGTGTGTGCTGGCGCCCTGAGTTGGTTGCACTGTGTGTCTTGTAGGGGCTGAAAGTAGCCTATCCTATAGTAGCTACTAGTGCTGGGAGCCTGGGCAAGACTGCTGGTGAGCCCCCTAGGGCCTGGAGGGTTGCATTGAATAGTGAGATACCAAGCACCTACAGCAGCGTGTGGCAATATATCATGCATATTTAGAGGTTTGCGCTGCAGCCGCTGGCAGGCGGCGATGTATACTCTGCATGTTGGCAAGCAGGCGGGAATGGCGCCATAGCTGAAACATGATCCGCCGGTTCTACGTCTTTGCCTTCACACCTCGTGCTAAAGTGCAGATTTAAGAATTTCTGCAAATATGGCTGCAAGGGATCCCGATTGGGGTGAACATCGCTCAAGTCACAGGTTGGAGGCGGTAGAGCAGCTACGCCACGAATGTTGGATTGTGCAGGGGAGGACCCCTTGAATGCTATTCTGTAATGTTTATATGCTCTGGTTCTCTGCTACACGGTGAACGGCTGCAGCCAAAAACTTGTCACTCCTGGAGGCCGCGTCCAACTTCTTGCGTATGAATGGGTCTTTTGTTGCCCAAGTGCAATAGTTACCCGGGTGCTGGCGATAGGGGGTCCTTTTCAATGATGCCTGGCTACTGCAGTTGTAGGTTCCATTTGTTCCTGTCAGAGCCAACACCTGCGGTCTGCATTGAGCCATTGAAGGTTGGGCAGCTGAGGAGGTGTAGAGCACCAGTGCATCTTTGTTTGATCTGGAGGCACTCCCAGTCAACAACTGAGTGGTTCAGCACCGGCAATTATGAACATCATGAACAGATGGCACACATCAAGCTGTGCTGCGCCATACATCATGCGCTGTCCGGATGGTCACATCATCATGATGGCAAGAGCTAGCAGTATCTGGTGACAGGTGTTGTTGGTGCCACCAAAAACGGTTTTCGATCTGTAGCATCAGCCTGCAATGACATTCGCAAAAGCCAAGCCAGCTCTAGAGTATGCAGTGGGCAGTGTGCTGCGGAAGCTTGATGATTGGCTTTTGGACTAGGCTTTTGACTAGATCTAGGTTTCCCCCATGAGCGACTATGTTGGCTCCTCCGGGGTGCCCCTCTGGGGCCAGGTTGTATGGTATGGTATGGTATGGTATGGTATGGTATGGTGTGGTGTGGTGTGGTGTGGTGTGGTGTGGTGTGGTGTGGTGTGGTGTGGTGTGGTGTGGTGTGGTGTGGTGTGGTGTGGTGTGGTGTGGTGTGGTGTGGTGTGGTGTGGTGTGGTGTGGAGTGGTGTTGCCACGTGAAGCTTGGTCTGGTACGCTTTTGTTTGGTGGTGTCTGGTGTGGGTTGGCTT
>JABEVS010000181.1:97122-121027 GCA_018290735.1 Coelastrella sp. MACC-549 | reverse complement strand
CACTCAGTTGCTTATATGCCTGTGCCAGACCAATGTGCTGCTTGTGATGACATGTGCCTTCCATGCTGCAGCTTGCTTGGAATACATGTTGCATCTGTCTGTGCACATACTTGATGCCTGCAATTGGAGGAACGTTGCTGGGGTGTGGGGATTGGGTAGGCCAAATACCCACTGGTCATTGCAGTCTGCATGGCTGGATGGTGGATTGTTGGACAGTGTTGTCCTAGCTGGGTGTGAGACAGTGAGTGTCATTGGTCAACCTGGTTGACCTTTGGCCGGGACAGTACTGGCCTGACAGTACTGAGACCTGAGCAGCAGAGCTGACTGGCCATCAGGAGACCACCCCCTTGTAACAGACACAAAACAAACAAACAAGCTGGCAGTGAGTGTGGATAGTAGGGCCAGTGGTCAGCCGACAAAAGGTCGGTGATGCACAGGCTTGGTGTGTATGTGCATGACTCTGTGTGGTCATAGCTGGCGGATATACAGGTCGCACACAGTTGCTTATATGCCTGTGCCAGACCAATGTGCTGCTTGTGATGACATGTGCCTTCCATGCTAAAGCTTGCTTGGCATACATGTTGCATCTGTCTGTGCACATACTTGATGCCTGCAATTGGAGGAACGTTGCTGGGGTGTGGGGATTGGGTAGGCCAAATACCCACTGGTCATTGCAGTCTGCATGGCTGGATGGTGGATTGTTGGACAGTGTTGTCCTAGCTGGGTGTGAGACAGTGAGTGTCATTGGTCAACCTGGTTGACCTTTGGCCGGAACAGTACTGGCCTGACAGTACTGAGACCAGAGCAGCAGAGCTGGCTGGTCATCAGGAGACCACCCCCTTGTAACAGACACAAAACAAAAGCTCTATCTCTTCTACATCAAATCTTGAAACCCTCAAATTGCGGCGTCTCGGGGATCTCTATCTCTACATATGACCCATGCGATGTTTCAGACCATGGCAGCTGAGCCTCCTGGAATTCTTGCCATGGCAGCTGAGCCTCCTGAAATTCTTGCCATGGCAGCTGAGCCTGCTGCTGAATTTCTGGCCATGGCAGCTGAGCCTCCTGAGACTCTGCTGTGCCCCACAAGGTTACGACGATGAGCTACAGGAATGCAGCTCGACAGATGGCCAGCTAGCATTGTGAAAGCAGGCATTGTGTAATGTCTGAGCGCAGATGACAACAGGTGGATTCCTGCCAAGCAACAGTGATTGAGGGCAGCCAGCATTAGTACTACTCACTCTCAATCTGGCAGAGCGGTACCTGTACTACAGGTACATGTAAGCTGTGACTAACGTAATGCCACACACACGATGCTAGGTGTTTTCAGACAGGAGTAGAAATATAAAATGGCCCCCTTCCTTCCTAATTGTTTTGTTACTGCTGTCTTCTTCACATTCAACCCAACAACACAGAACGCATGGCTCAATATCTTTTGAAGAAAGCATGTCAGTGCATTTGCCATAGCATTTCAAAGGGGTTGCATGACTATATGTTTTACAGTGGGCAACACAAACACAACATACAGCAACAAACAGGTTGACAAAATGACTGGTGGCAAAGATCTGAGTTAGTAGGTGTATGCCATAAGGTTGGGATGCACAGCACATGTTACCTTGTACCCCTTCACACACAGCCACAGACAACATTACAGGCTATCTTGCACAGAACGCAACAGCAGTAAAGTACTAGCAAATTGACACAACAGCACCTGCCCACAGGTTGCAGATACCCGTTGCAATGTGGGCCACTTCCTAGTAGCCAACAACCACACCATCTATTTTTACTGTGTGTTACCGCAACTCTGTGCACCTTTACCCTGTGGTTCCACAACAGGACACACAAGCACCAACCACTTGGTCAGCAAAACCCTCCCTGTTTTACATGAATGATGCTGTGCACCGAAGAGCACTCTTTGCCATCACATTCCCTCCGATCAACATTAGCTGCTGGTATACTGAATAGCATCATGGTGTACATGTAGTGGGGCATAGCCTTGAGTTCTGATCACCACGATCAAACAGCTGGTCGCAATCCACCTGACCTCACAAGACAACGCAGCACGACAGCTGTTGGTGCAGTGCGACGCAGAAGAAAGAAGTGCTGGCAACAAACCGGGCCAACACTCACAAAAAGCCAACCACTGTGCCACCAAAGGCGCTCAGGCACAACACTGTGTGGACTGCTGCTAACAAGCCCAGCACTCCAGAAGACAGAACATGCATGCCACTGCTCTGCAAGGACCTATCGTGACTGCAACAACCATGCGTACAACCCCGTCAACAACAGGATCTTATGGCTGCATGCCTTGCAGCAAAGAAGCTGCACCATTGATCGCGCAGCTTGTGCTTTGGCTGGCCCACAGCAACAAACCCACACACCATTGTGTTACACAACATGCCATGCAAGCACAGCACTGGCTGATAATACATGCCCCCTCAGAATACAAGACGATAGAACAACAATGAGAACAAGAATCATCTAGAAACACCGTGTGGTCACCTAGAGTCGCTCAACATCGTCAGCTATGATACACAGGCAGACGGGAGGCTGCGGGACAGTGACAACTGCATTCCTGCAGTGTGACACTTGCACCTCTTGACCCTGCAACACCCGGTTGGACGCCCCCTGCAGGTACTTGCGCTCTCCTCAACAGACTGGACACCCTGACACTTTATACACCCCTTGAAGCTGAAGGAAGGTACTGGAACAATGCACTGCTTGCTGTACAAGACATCAATCACACAGCAGACAGAGCACATCCCTACAAGCCAGCCACATACATGGGATGCAAGTGGCTTGGACCTGCAATTTTGTACAATGAGTTCTGCACCCGGATGACCAAGAAAGACTGCTGGTGTGCATCAATCTGCAGCTACTGGAACAAGCTGGCAAAGATGCCCATCACAAAGAACTTCTCTCAACAACACCAGGGAATGCACACTCAACATTGTTGACAGGTGCCTGGATTATGACAGATGCCATGGGCTGCGAAGATACCACAGTGTCAATGCTGCCCTGTGCGTGACACTGCCACGGGGACCACAACATCCTGATGAGAGGAACAGTATCTGCACTGGCGCCCGCCGCCGCTGCTGCCGTTGCCTTGCCACGCAGCTGTGGCAGCTGGTGTACAAACAGCAATGCATGCTGCAACTATTGTGACTGTGACGAACACAATCACAGCCTTGCTGCTACTGTGTTGCAAGTAGCTACTGCTGCCTGTCAGCTGTGTCACAAGTAACTGGGCTCCTGCTCCTGCTCCAGCTCAAGCTGAGATTCAATCAGGTCCTCATTGCCAAAAAGCTTCTTCATGTTCACGAAACTCAACGCTGACAGATTGCGCACCACCAAGTCTGCATTGGAAAAATTCCATGCAGGCTGGTTGCCAGTGACTATCACACTTTTCATCCCCAACTCATGTGCTGCCTCAACGCTGCGATTGCTGTCTCCAACGACAATGCAGCGAACAAAGGGTCGCTGCAGCTGAGTGGCAGCACTGATGTAGTAGTACTCGACCTGTACAGCAGCAACAGCCAGTCCCTGAACACTAGCCACCGCAAAGCAGCAAAGACGATAACGATGCTGACACACTGCCTCAAAGCAGGAAAACGGTCATGCAGGTGCTCAACAAGGGCGGCATCAGGTTTCGGTATCATCAGCAAATGCCTTGCTAAATCAAGAACACTCAATTACACGGAGGACACGCAATGTTGCCTAAAGGTCCCTGAACACGGAGCTACCGTGCGCCACCTTGATATTGGCCATGATCTCACCTCCGGTGAACCATTGTCTTCTGCTGTCACTATGGCGTCAAAGTAGTTGGACAGATTGAGTCTGTCTAGTGCTGGTTTCACTCGCCTCTCAGGCTGTGCAGTTGCCAGGGCCACTGGTATCTGCAACATGAAGTAGGGAATTCAACAAGACTCATTTAGCTGAAGGAATTACAGGAAAGCTGTAACCTGTACCTGCCTGGTGCGGTTATCAGTCAGCCTGCTGCCTTGCATGCAGCTCTATGACACGCAGTCACTCTAAGAGTAAACAGCAGAAACACTCCCCGCTGGGATCAGACCGTTGCCAAGGCCACTTACGTTATAGTTTCGCAGTGTGTCCAAGAAACTCCGAGACCCAGACACTTCTGCGGGCTGCACTCCGTTCATGATGCTATCGTATATTTCCTCCTTCCGCTTGGCAATTTTGGCTGCTTGAGCTGGATTGCGCGTCCAGTGGAACAGCTGCATGATGACCTGCGAAATACGTCCTAATCAGTGCCCGGGTGAGCCTGAAAGTAGCACGGGGTCCAAAAAAGCCCAACTGCAGCTTACCACTTCGTCCCTGGCACCCTGAATGCGCCTCAACACCTGGCCGAGCGGTCTTGGGAGCTTCATTTCCTCCGCAACTTGTAACCAAGCCTGAATGCTTGCTGCCTCTGTGGAGTCAACCAGAACTCCATCAAACTCTGTGATCACTCCAAACCAAGCAGTGCTGAGCCTGCACAGGGAATGATGCGATGCCCTCAGCACCCTCTTCATACTGTCCATGCGCCGTACGTCAACATGCTGCAGACTGTCACGCACCTGTTCTGACGTTCTAATGGGTTGCCAAGCCTAGGATCGTCAACGACGGACTCAGTGCGGGTTGGCAAAGGCCGTGCCTCCTGTGTCTTCTCCAAAGTTGAGGTCACGCCGGCTGGAGCTGAAGCGTAGCATGATATGTGTTGCCTAATACTTCTTCTGACCCTGCCTTGTTGCCTTACAACCGGCAGGGGCATGACTTGAAAGCCAGCAGATGCGCATGCTTGGCTGATGCGCAGCCTTGGTGGACGTTGAAGACCTTGCATTAGGCAGTATCTATGGTGCTTACACTGAGCTGGGCGGTTCGAGGATGCTCGAAGGTCCAAACCAACAATGCCCATATGCCTGGGAGGTAACAGCAACAACACATACGTTCCCAAAGCTCTAGACTTTTGAACTTACGTAGCACAAAGCATGCAAGGAATGACGGGAACGCGGTCCTAGGGGGCAGAGAAACCTGACGTAACGCGCTGTGTTGCAGCCGGTGATGATCGCTCCTGCTGTCTCTGCTTACACTTGTCTTTGAGGCATGCCATACCGCCCAACAACAAACATTACCACCAAGCGTCGCACCTGTTCGGGCTCTGTCAGGCTCAACCGTGTGGATGGTCACCATTTTGCTATGCTGTGATCAACTAGAACACACTTCAAGCCTGATCTTCATTCAGGAACACATCAGATACGCTTGTGAGTGTGATGTGAACAAGCAGGCTGTTAGTCTCGAGCTTTAAAGCCCATGTTCCCGCGTGCGACAGTAATTGGGCGCCCTCTGTCTCTGCGTGAAATCGGGGGCTTGGCCTCTTGGTCAGCTACCAGTGCCAAGCCTGGAAATGGCGTTGACATGTTACGAGACGGGAGCAAGGACACATACTGGCAGTGAGCTTGCTTGCAGCTGCAATGGCAGCCACCAGTAGGCAACCCCTGCATGTGTGCGAATGCTCAATCGAAGCCAGGCCTTGTGACCTGTTAGGTCCGATGGCTCGCAACCGCATCTGATCAATGTACAGTTCAGCAAGCGAGTGGAGCTCAAGGTTGGTGCAGGGAACTGTCACAGTCGCAGGAGGCTGCATTGTCTTAGTTCTCTAACAAAGGCCACTCCATCACTGCACACACTGTTGACAGCATAGCTCAGATGGATGGACTCATCGTGCAACTGTGACTACAGCAGATGACATGGTGTCACACTGCTGTTCAGGCTGAGCACCTGACCATGCTTGCTGGCATCCGCAGGAGCTGCATGTATACCTGGACTACAAACAGGATGAAAGTTACACACCAAGCAGGCTGGCAGTGAGAGCTGGCAGCACATACCATGACCTGAAAGTGAGTCATGCAATGTCGCTGTCTGTTGCAAGGGGCTGCTGCTGGGTATTCTCAGTGTACTGGGACCTCAGCACAGGGAAGCAACTAAATGGCAGCAGGCATTCTGCTCAAGCTGTCACCCCAGAATCAGGTGGTTGATGCTAGTGATCCTGTTGCATGTGCTACTGGTTGAATTTCCCAGGCCAACAATGACACGATGCTGAAATCGAGCGACACAGCTACATACAATGCACATCACCAACAGCCGTTTACACCATCTGCTGCAGTCATGACTGTAAATTGAGCTTTTGTGTTGGTGCTGCATGGCCTCGGCCTGCAGGACATTTGTGTTGTGGAGCTGCACGAGCCCACTGGCTGGGTCATCATCCCGCTGGCCGAGGGTCAGCCTGGAGGGATCCTAAGGGCCTTCTTTATACAAGTGAGCAACGGTGCCAGCAGCTGGATAGCCCCAGTTCTCTGACTGAACATCCCGGCCCAGGTGCTTGGCTGACAGTCATGCAATCAGTGTTCAGATGTCTTGTTGTAAAAATTCATTTGAAAGTGCCAACAAACCACGCCATGCATGCCAGATCATATGACATGGCAGGATTGTCAGGACCGAGACAATTTTATACCTGATGTCCGTCACTTGTAATCAAAGTCGCCTGAGCAATCTCACACAAACACTGGGAGTTGCAATCTTCATGATGAGGCAGTGGTGTGAGCATTATTTTGGTCTCATGCAGGTTGCAGTCCTTGCAAACCATCAGAATGGCCGTGATACGCACATGCGACAGATCCTGCTGTATGGCCCTGGGCCCAGCACTTCTAGCGGTTTCAGCAGCGGCGGGCACTTCAACACCTTGGAGTCTAACAGCTTCGCCACCATCCGATGATTAGATGACTTGAACTGTCGAATGGTCTTCGAGATGGCATGCACATAACAGTTGGAGCCAGCAAGTGCCGCAATCTGGTGCTGAGCTCCTGATGCATGGTCGCTTGATCGCACGGAAAGAAAACATTACGTGGCTGGAGAGACATTGTTAAGCATTAGCAAAACCTAGTGGATTTTACAAACCTTCCTGGCAGGTACCAGATCTCAAGGCAGCTTTGTTGTTTGTTCAGGGGTGTTTCTTGGGCCTGCAGCAGTCATTTGTTGACAGTTAATAGCATTGTTTAACAATAACGTTGCATTAGGGGAGTCTTTCTTGCCTACTGGCTCACCCCAATTTGCACAAATGTTTTGGATTCATTGTTGTTGGTACAGCTCACCTGGTATGCAGTGACGCAGGGAATAAAGGCGTGCGTCCGAGGGGACCCTGCATACAGGCAAGCTTATTTTCCACCAGCATACTGCGTACAAATGTGTGTCTGTTGTTTTTGTCTTCCAAAAATAGTTCTTACTCCCGTGCCCTCGACTATTGGATCACGTCATGGGATCTGCCCGCCTTCTTGATGAGACATGCGTTAAGCGCACCAATGCTTTGAGCTCAATGGTTTACAGGTGCCGTCAACTCATATTGACACAGTGTGCGGCTGAGCATGGTGCAAGTCACCGCATCGGCGATGCCTGGCCTGCTGCTGTACCCCATCACATGGCATGTTCGGTTGTCGCTCGCCTGCAACTGTCCCTGAAGCCATTCTAAAACAAAATCAAATATGGCGGGAAACGATGGCAATCAGCAGCGGCCACGAGTCTGTCCGTATCGGATATCATAGTTCTGTTGATCGTATTGCTCGCGTACCAATATCTGGGCAATGGTCATTCACTCTTCATCGGGTTGATAAAAGTTTGTGATGCACGTCACTGTTGATGCGTGCAGCTGTCTAGTTGTCGACAGGGTGATGGTTGCCAAAAGCACCAAATGCACCGCGCAAGCAATCGGCCCTTCCTTATGGACACTGTGACACTGCCAGCATGATAATGGGGGTTGTGATTGCCTAAGCAGCGTACAGACAGCATCAAAGTGACAAGAGAGAGGGACGTTTGGGGTAGGGACAAACTACGGATCCCAGCTATAGTCTTTCCCGGGACCATCTGCATCTGTTGCATCCTGCAGTCAGTCAGCCACTTGCATGCTGCAGTCTTTGCTGCAGACATGCAGATTGAACAGGCAAGCATGCATATATTCAGTCCTCCGCAGCTGCCAGCTGACAGCAAAGAGCAGTCACATCCACACATCTGCCAGCTAAAGGCTGGTCTCAGACGAGGATGTGAGCACCTTCCCACGGCTCACAGCAACATCCTGCAGCTGAATACCTCACCTGCAGACGGCATAAATCAGCAAACAGCGGGGTCAGAAGGCATAGACTGCCACCAAAACTGGTGCCATTGTGCGGCATGCACAACATCTTTGGGTTTCGTGAGATGCAGTCCTCAGCCACAAAGGTCAGGCAATTTCCTGCTGCCTTTTGTCACCTGTCTTATTGCAGACTTGCCTAGCTGTATGGCAGCACAGTGTGCTCCTGCAAGCTGTTTGTGGGTGATACCCTACCTCACTTCTGCTTGTTCAGATCTGAGTCTGTGGGCACACATAAGTAAATTGCAGCACCAGTGTAGTGCCCGGCAGTAGTCAAGGTCACAGGATGCAATGATTTTGGTTTTCCATTTGTATTGTAGGCACACCAATTTCAGCACAATGCTCCCTCTACAGCTCACAAAGTCATCACAGCATCAGCATGCACCAGCAGAGTATCAGCTGGACAGTCGTGATCACCCACCAGGCCTGATCAAGTCCAGGCAGCAGTCACCAGCAGCACCCACAACAGCCCCCGTTCACCACCTGCCACCACCCCACATAGCATTCAAGTCCACAATACCCTCCAGCAGCAGCACCAGCAAACAGGGAGAAGATGTAGCCCTGCTACTGTCAAGCTTGCAGAAGCTGAGCAGCAGCCTAGCAGAAGCAGTCCGTGTGAAAGACTCAAAGCGCATGCGTCTAGTGCTGCAGGTGTTGCAAAGTACACCGTTTACTGGTCAGTTGCTGCTCAGCAGTCAAGTGGCAGTGACAGTGCGTCGACTACTGAGGCAGCAGCAGGCGGACATTGTCACAGAGCAAGCAGTGGATGTGCAGCTGCTTGAAGAGGTTGTGCAGACTGCAGAGCAGTTGCTGTACCGTTGGAAGGCAGGACTTGCAGCAGAGATTGCTGCTGCTCACAGTGAAAGGGTTGCACGCGCAAGAGAGGTATGTTTGTGGTAAACGGCCTTCACCTAGCCTGCAGCAATGGCAGCTTGCAGTTCATGAACAACAGCTGATCCACAACTGATGTACAATTACCAGACTGGCTTGTCCCAGCCTGAGACTGCCATGGTTGTAATGCAGTGATGGCAAGATATCACCACCAGCAAGCTGCTGAGGTCTAGAAGGTAGCCTTTATCACCTTGATCAGGACTGTATGGTTGACTAAGTGCGCTGCAATTCACATAAATGTTGCAGGCGCTGTCTCTACTGCCGTGTGCCGGCAGACTGCCTGGCTCAGCAGCACCAGGGCAGCTCACACAGCCAGGAAACATCAGCACCAGGAAAAGCTTACAGGAACAGCAGAGGCAGCAGCAACAGCACCAGTCAAATCCTGTTGCGGATGCTTCAAGTGAACATGCCTATGCACCACAGAACAAAAGGCAGCGGCAGCAGCAAGCAGCTGTTGCTGATGGCCCTGCACCTGCATTCAAAAGACAGAAGGTCAACCATCGCAAGGGGCAGCAGACGATGACTTCATCAGCAACAGCACCGGCAGGTGCAGCAGAGTTGCGTGTCTCATGCAAGGCAGCTGCAGCACGCCAGGGCGTTGGACAGCAGCATCAGCAGCAGTACATGTCGCTCTCTCTTGATGGTTTGAATTCCAGCTGGCTGCCTGCCAGGGCTCTGAATGCCCAGCCTGCAACCACTGTGGCAGGGGCTGCTGCTGTGTTGCCTGAGCATGTTTCCAGGACAATGCTTACAGCAGCAGCACACAGCACCCATGGCATTGGCCACTTGGTATTAGGGAGAAGCGCTATTGCAACTGGAAGTGGTATCACAGTAGTTCCAGGTGCCAAGGCTGGTCAACGCTGTGCAACCCGGTCAGCAGCACGCAAGAGCAAGCCAGGGAGCAGCGCTGGCAACCCAGCCTCAGCTCAAGCTGCAGTTGCGTGTGCTGCTCCTGCTGCTGCTTTGCCACTGGCTAATGGTGCTGCAGCAACAGCTCTTTGCAGGGCATCATCGGCAATAGCAGCAGCAGCAGTCACTGATGCAAACATCTGTGGTCCTGGAGAGAAGTTAGCAGTGGGGACCACAATGTTGGCGCCAGCAGGCAGGCTGGATGGCGACACTGACCACCAGGTTACCTCTGCAGCACCAACAGCAGCAGCAACAATATTAACGCCGACGACAACAGCAGCAGCAACAGCAACAACAGCAGCAAAAACCACAGCATCAACATCAGCATCAGCATCAGCGGGTCCTGGTAGTGCTATGTGGGGAGCAGGTGCCAAGGCACTGAGGGCTGTGAAGGGGCCAGTCCACCAGCATCACCAGCATCACCCGCCTCGTCGTCATCACAGCAGTCAGCAGCAGCAGCAGCGGCACAGGGCACCCCGGGACAGCCAGCGCTCCAGCGGCAAAGGCAATTCAGCTCCTGTTGTCAGCAGTGTGGGTGATGCAGGTGCTGTGATTGCACCCATACACCGCCCGGACAGACACATGACACAGGCCACACATGTCATATCCCTGGCGCCAGGCCCCACCCCTGCACAAGGAACTGCAGGACCTGGGGGCCTCACAACAGCAGCATTGACTCAACCCGAGCTACAGGTGCACGCCGCTGCTGCTGTCTCTTCTGGACATCTGTCTACTCATGCAGCTTTCATGCCAGATGGGGCTCAGGCAAGTGAACAGCGCAATCCATACGTGGCACCCAGGGACAGCTTGGGGCCTTCGTCAGGAAGCGCCCCGGCAGCAACAGAGGGGTCTTGTCGGCTTGGCAGCTGTGATGCCGGTGCTGCTGGTGTTGAGGAGGGATGTGCAGATGAGCTGCTGCTTGTTGACACCAGGCACAGGAGCTGCTGCCTAGCTGGCCTGGACAGCTGGGTATTGGCCCTGCACTGCAATAACACGGGTTGACTGATGGGTGATTGTGCAGTGCCTGCATCAACTCTGAGGTTTCAGTTTGACCGCTATCAGCACAGAGGCAATGACGTCCACTTGCCAGAATGCTTTGTGCCATTTTTTTTTTACTGTCAACGTCCATGCATATGTGCTGCATGAGCTGTCAATCTGGGGCTACTGAAAGGGGTTTGCTGTTACCAAACAAGTTTCAGACTGCATTGTTGCTTCTAGAGGACGAGCAAAGGATGTCATGCAGTGCAGTGCATGGCAGCAGTCTTCAACTTGTCAAGGGGCTTCTAGCAACATTTTTGAGGAGCTTTGGTGATGTCTATAACGCATAGGTTGCCAAAGCAACTTGAGCACTGCACTGCAGACCTCTCTCACCATGCAACTGGGCCATCTGGCCCAAGTGCCATCTGGCCCAAGTGCTATCTGGCCCAAGTGCGTGGCTCTTGCTGCGTTCTCTTTCCTGTCTTGTTGACTATGGTATTACTGTTTTGCAGCATTCTACATTCTCCCAAGTAGCTCTTGTTGTTGACTGTTGCCAGTATCTGTTGTTGGGCACAAGTTTGAGCAGCGTGTTGTATGTGCGCAGGATACACAGCTCCTTAGTTGAAAGTAAGACTTTGCACCAAGTGAGCGCCGCCATCCGCTGCTATCAGTTGGATGTTTTTGCATGCACTCAGGTATTCTGCTAGTCGTTGTTTCTCTATCAAATTTCATGGTGTGTTTGTGTTCACCATTGAAAACCTGGTTTTGAGGCTGTCCAAAGACGGCCGGTGCAGAGACTTGTGCAATGAAGCGCGAGCTGTTCAAAAAGTTCAGCACTTGGTACCCTGTGAGGCCCAGCGCTGTGAACCTCAAGAGTGGTCACCACCACAGCCACGCCAGCAGTTCCACTGACCTGCTTGTTTGGCTTTGATGACATGTACTGGGCCCAACAAGCGATGATGTTGTTAGGCATGGCCGCGTCACTACTGCTGTGATGTGACTGGCGGCCACAGAGGTCGCGTTTGACAGCAAAGCATCATGCACATGCTGCGGTTGTATCTGCAAGACTTTTTAAGCCACCATAGCATAGAGTATTGCTTTCGCTGCAACACGTCCTTGGTGTCATGAAGCTGGATGTGCCCTCTGGCACGGCACAGAGCTTCATTGAGTGTTAACAGAAGGCTACGGATGCTGCATAGGCTCATACAACAACTCAGCAAGGCAGCATGCAGGTCCCAAGTCACCTGCTGTTTGCGCAGCAGTGCTCTGTGAGGTCATCTGTGTATGAAGCATGCATGCCATGTCATGTGACAGCAGCAGCAAATCTGCTGTTTGGCGCAGTGCACCTGACAGCATCATTTGTTGGGCATTGGAGTATCTATGTCTGGCTGTTGAACAGTTGTTGCTTTTGACCTTTATTCATCACGGGTGTTGTGCTGTTGTGGCCTGTGCTGCAGGGCTCTGCTGCAACAAGGATTTGTGCCTTGTTTGTCGCTCAGGGACCATTGTTGTGTCAGCACTACTACAGATCAGCCTGCAACCTGATGCGGTCTACAGCAGATGTCTCAGTAACTACAACAAGCTGTTTCTGCATCGCAGTGCGCTGCCAGACTTTGTCATGGTCATAGTACGATGTCGCTTCATTGATATTATTGTTTGATTCAGTTGTGGCACAGAGTGTTTACAGTATAATATCCCAGGAACGGGGGTTGCATATTTACGCAAAGTCCTCTTGGGCAAGCCGTTGGATTGTTGGCTACACGCAGGGATAAGTGGCATAATCTTTGGAACCCTGCTTGATTGCAGCCAGCTTGTATGGCCAACAGTGGCTGCTGACTGCACAAAATGGCAGACTGCTAGTGTTGTTTGAGCCAGACTGCAAGCAAAGGCTTCGTGGTTCACCATGTGGTGGAGGGGTAGCACACTGTGGCACTCGGGTGCAGCTGAATGGACAGCCAGGGCAGCCGAGGCAGGCACCAGCATCACACCAGGGTGGCGTCCCCAACGCATGTCAGCGCATCTGCCACAGCATTCAAATATGCTGCATGAGCCAATTTGTTCAACTGTGCTCATCAGCCTGATGCATCAAGATGATGGCGCCTGTGTCTGTGGCATGTTTGTGCCAGGGAAACGTACTGTACTACAGGCTGGTCTTGATATACTTCCGGCAACTGTGCTTATCGTGCAAGGGCCCCGCTGGAGACATTGGCACGGTGCAGGTAGCATTGAAAGTGCCTGGTGTTTTCTGCAGTCAACATAGTAAGGCATTAACTACCAATAGTACAGACTCTGTACCACAGAGTTTGCAGTGGCAGTGCAACGGACAGGATCCTGCAGCTCAGCTATGCCCCGGTGCATCATATGAGTTGGCCTGTGCAGATGCTTGTGGCTATGCAACTTGCAGAGGCACCTCTGGTTTGCTGTGCAGATATCTGCTGTGGCCTGTGAACGCATCGACCCCCGGCTATGGGGCCCAAGCCGCTGCGTGCTACGAGTCGTAAAGTAGCTAATGAAATTCCTGAGACGTTACGGGCGAACTTCTTGACTACTGCAGCGCAGCTGTATTCAACGTCACTGCCGCAGCTGTCAACTCATCTCGGCCAGCAGGCTTTGCTGGTGAGCAATCTGCAGCTCAGAAAACATCTTATATTAATGTAGCACCTGTTGCATGCTGACAGTGCTTATGGTCTTGCTTCACAGCCAATGAGGACAGCATGCTGCTGCCAGCGATGGAGATGTTGTTCACCACATACATGCGTGGAAGCACGATGAACATATAAATAACCGGCGTTAACATCAATATTGCGTTCGTTTGCAGTACGCTAACGCACAGCAGGCCGTTGTTGCCTCATCAACAGCCAAGTCACAGCTCTGCAGGAAGTGTGGCAGTCCTCTCAACAAGTACACTTGCGCCAACGTGCATATCGCGTGGCTGTCTCAGACCAGCAGCAAGCGACTCTCAAGGAAGCTTCCAGCACATAGCAGTGGGCAGGGCAGCAATCGCAGGGGTGCCAAACCGGGAACCAGCAAGCAGAAGAACACAGTAGTTGCCGTACGCGTCTGTGTGGTAAGGGTAACCACAGAGTAAATTTTCATATCGACAATTGCAGTGCCTATCTTCTGCAGTAAATGGCACTCTGTGACTGCAGCTGTGCCCTGTCATTGAGTATTGTGGACCTCCAAGGCATGTTCCCTGATCTCTACACAACCAATATCACCTGTTCCACTGCGCAATAGAACAACAGGACCAAGCTTATGTTCACCATCGGCAAGGGTGCTGGTATTGCTCTGAAGCTAAGAGCGCTACTGCAGGGGCTGCTTCTGCCCAGGTAGAATAAGACACATTGAATGCACCCAGTAATGAACCAATGCAGGATGTCTTCGTGGCCGTTATGATTTTCCATCATCTGCCAACCTGCACTCCACTTGCAGGCCTGCCAAGAAGTCTCAGTGCGTCCCTTCCTGTCAGTCGGGTTGGCTCAGAAACACCTGGCTGCTGAAGGATTCACAGATGTTCCACTTGCTGGCTTAGATCCCAAGCAACAAGCAACAGCGCGGCAGCAGCAAAAGCATCAGCACAGCAACTCCTGCGGTGGGCATGGGCAGCCACACCACTTGCACAACAATCAACGCTCTGACTTGGCACATGAGCAGCTGCAGCACAAGCAGCACCCTGAGCAGAGAGGCCAGAAGAGAGGTGTGGAGGCAGCTGTGTTGGGCCCTGGCAAAAGGCAATCCATGAGTATCCCACAGCAACAACAGCAGCAGGAACAGGAGCTGGGTGATTCAGTTCTCCTAGGTCAAGCACAGCAGACAGACCCCCTACAGGTGCTGCAGGAATGCTCCATGCATTCAGAGCAGTGGGAAGACCCACAGGCTTACAAAACTCTCACACAGCCACTGCAGCAGCACCAAGCTCCAGAGCAACAGGGCCAACAGCAGCACCAGCCTGCAGGACCACAACAGCAGCAGCAGGTTGGCCCACTAAGAGAGCAGCAGCAACAACAGGTCATAGGGGTAGCACAGCAGACTGCAACTGCTGGCTGTATGCAGCAGATCCAGCAGCAACCAGCAATCTCAGTTGCAACTCAAGCTTGTGGTTCTAACATGGAACAGCAAAAGGCCGCTAGTGCCATCCAGGCTGGCGCAGCAGAAGCAGCAGAAGCAGCTGTGGGATACCTGGAAAAAGCTGACGTGCCAAATCTGCTGCTTGATACAGCACCTGCTGTGCCTGATCAGCAGTTGCAGCTGCAAGAGCCAGCAGCATGCAGCCCTGCAGTAGCAGCAGGAACCTCTGCAGAAGCCCAGGCTGCTCAGAGCACTGCAGAACCTCTTGCAGCTTCAGTGCGCGTGTGTGACACAGGCAGTGCAGGCAGTAGAAAAGCAGCGCAGCAGCAGCAACCAGCAGGCCATGTTGGTGCAGCACCTGCATCAATTGCCACAACAGATGTGCCACTTACTATGGCAGTAATATCAGCCCCTGCTGGGACGGGTGATTCTACAGCAGCAGCATCAGCTGTACAGGACACTGCAGCCTCTTCAGTAGCAGCTGTTGTGTTGAATAATAATGCTCGTTCAGATGCTGTGGTGGCAGCAGCTGCTGTTGCCACATCACACAAGCCAGGTTTTCTGTGTGCGGCATCAGCGGTGAGTCAGCAGCCGGCACCGTCAGGCTTGACACACAGCAGTGCAGTGGTGATTGCTGCAAGCGCAGAAGATGCAGGCAATACAGCAAAGCTTGAACTCAACACCCCTGCTGCTGCCAGCCCTGTGTATGGTACAGCAGCTTCAGGGCAGGCAGCCGTGGCAGCACCAGCAGCAGTGGTGTCTGCACCACTTGAAGCTGGCATGACTCAGCCCCCTGCCCCCTACCCACGGCACCCGTCACCACCAGCAGCAGAGACAGCAGGAGGACTACCAGCAGGAGTAGCAGCAGGACCAGGTCCTAAGGTCCCAGAGACTCAGCATAACAGAATTGATTGTCCATCTCGGCCATTAGGGGGCCAAAAAGACTCGGTGATTATGGGCGCATCATCAGCAGCAGACCTGGTACCAGCAGCAGAGGCAGCGCCCACAACATTGCAGACAATAGCAGTTGATGCAGACACAGCAGCACTGGAACCAACAGGAGGAGACGCACTGTCAGTACCAGCAGACAATTTGGCTGCTGATGCCGCTCTAGCAACTGCATCAGATACTCCGGCAGCAGCTGTCAATGAGTTTCTCACAGGCAGAGCAGCAGCACCTGCTGTTGCATGTGAACTCAATCATCAGGTAGCAGCTCAGCAGCTGACTGCATCATCAGATGTTCACCTGCACCAAGCAGCAGCAGCTGTTCAGGGCGTGGCACACACAACCAAAACAGCAGCAGTGGCAGGTGAAGGCTCGTGTGACCCTGCTCTACCGTTGTCCTTCACAGCGACTGACGTGGCGAACACCCATGATGTCACTTCAGCACTTCAACATACACCTTCAAGTCTGACCGCAGCAGTAACACCACAACTAGTCTCAATGCCATCAGCAGCAGGTGGCGTGAGACAGGTCCTCAGCAGCACAGCGACCAGAGCAGCTCAAAGAATAGCAGCAGGAGCATGGCCTGTTGCACCCATGCTGACAGGTACACTTGGGGCAGCAGCAGCAGTGCCCGGTGTACTTGTCATTCATGATAATGGTCCTGTATTGGATGAACTTGTTGATGCTGCTGCTGCTGGTCAAGTCCAGGAAGTAGGGGCAACAGATGTGATGCACCCTGCTGTGAAGAAGGCTGCTCAAGACGCTGCACATGTAGCAGATCATGCAGAGTCTGCTGCCAACAAAGTCACAGACGTGTTTCTGGCCGCAGCGGCCGGCTCAGCAGTCCCAGGAAGCCTGGGCTTTGGGGAGGTGGCTGCTGAGCACATGGATGCTGATGCTTGTGATGATCATTCAGCTCAACCGGCAGCAGCAAGGCCGGCAGGTGTACCACCAGCTGCACCAGCAGTAAAATCGACGACAACATCAGAGGGAACAGCATCAGCGGGTCTTGCTGCTGCTGCTGCTGCTGCTGCTGCTGCTCCGCAACGGGCCACCAGCAGTAGCATAGAGGCAGATGTCAGTAGAGAAGTTGACAGTGAGGCCACAGCTGGGCATGGGAATGAGCTTGTGTCTCAAACAGCCGGCACAACCACCAGCCCAGGAAGTGATTGCAGGTCACATGATACAGCAGCAGCAGCAGCAGCGGATAAGGAAGCGGACACCATGACAGTGGAGAACAGCAGCAGGGGTGGTGACAGTATGAGTGGTGATGGGGGTGATGGTGGTAGAGCAACAGATGAGAGTGATGAACGCAGTAGTGGTGGTGGTGGTGGTGGTGGTGGTGTGCCGTATGCTGGTCCCTGGCTTGGTGGCGTACGACCTGCTCATGCCGCCGCGTATGAAAGTGATGGTCCAGCTCAGTCATGCTCGCAGTCACAATCTCAGTCACAGTCTTGTTTCAGCTCAGCCCAGGAGGCTGCAGATGACGCAGCAACAGAAGATGAGCAGCCACTGCAGCAGAAGTACAAAACCCTGGCAGAGCTCACAACTCCAGCTGCTGGCCATGGTTTGGCTGCTGACGCTCTCGCAGCTGGTTCTGATTTGATCCCTGGGGTTTCTGAGCAGCATGTGGGGGTGGATGATGGTGATATCTTGGCTGCTGATGATGAGGGGGAGGTGGCTGAGTGTGATGAGAGTGATGAGGGTGACTCAGGTGATGATCACCACCTGACTCATCATGAGGATGAAGGGCTGAGTGAGGATGGGTACTGCTCTGACAGCAGTGAGGATGCAGGCGAGGGGCTGGAAGGAAATGAGCAGCAGCAGCAGCAGCAGATGGACCAGCAGGATGCAGATGTGCAGGAGGAGAAAGCAGGATACGCCAGGGACAGCAGCAGCAGCCCCTGCAGGGGTCTCCGGCGGGCTGAAGGGCAAACAGTGATGCTGGCACAACAGCAGCAAGTTTCTGGAGCAGCAGAGCTCATGCACCGCCCTGTTGAGCAACAGCAGCGAGACAGGAGGGGCACGCAGCGGGGCCAGCAGCAGAGGGTTGGGGTGAGTCGTCTGCTGTTGAGGCAGGTATGTACCCGCAGTCATTTGCTCAGAAAGCAGGTGGGCAGAAAGGCGATGAGGCATCTGGTGTACAGATGATGAGCTCTACTCATGCCTGCGAACTCAAGGGCTGCCCATTGGTAACCTGTAGGGCAGGCTGATTGACAGGGGTGTTGCTGTAGTTGGCGATTCCCCACTGTACATGTGCGCTCTCACCGTAATACATGATGTGCATGTTGTGTGTTGCTAATGCACCCTGTGAGGTGCAAATCTTCATCCATACTCTGCGCCAGTGGCACCTGCAGCTGCATTTACAAGTCTACCAGCACAGGCAATGCCAGCTGGCTCATGAGGATGCACATCTACTAGAATCTAGTACATTCTCAATCGGACAGGCAATCCTGCACCCAAACTCTGATTCAAAGCTGAGGCAGCTACGAAGCTGAAGGTGTCTAATCCAGTGTCTGTGTGTCGGTAACAGCTCCAAGTTTGCAGCTACACTTTCGCTCGAACTAGGGGTCTGCTGCTGGTGTGTATGTCACGTGACAGTGCACTGTCACTGTTATTATTACAACGCACTGTTACTTGCCTAAGGACGAGCCGAATCAGCAACGCGGGTCATCAAGGACTTACACGCCGAGGAATACGCTACTCTGATGCTAGTTGATGTAAGCAACAAGTTGGCAATGAGTGGTGAAATGTGGCGCGAAACTAGCATGTCCATTACAGCTGCATTACAGCCCTGAACTTCACTGAGTATGCAATTGCCGACAGTATCGCATGGAAGGAGTGGTTGGAAGCTAGCACAAGAACAGCGTTGCGACCTGGTAGCAAGACACTGTCTTCACCGTTGACGTCCCTGTCGACAGGCTGGCACAGCTTCGGCTGGCCACAGGTATGAACATGAAACACTGTCAATAGTATGGAGCAGAGAACCTCCGCGCAAGATGACGGGGTACTGCTGGTAGCTCCATGGACACTTCTTGGCAGGTGGGTAACCTGCTGTAAGCAGTACCTTGCTCAGAACCCCATGGCCTTCCTTAACAACCTGTGCTTGCCCCAGGGACAGGCCTGTGACAGCGTTGGTCGGTATTAAGGAGCTTACATGCCTGCAACTTTAGGCTGGTAGCCTGTCTCAGGCCATGAGATACCTACTGTCTTGAGACCAACAGACAGGCCTGCCATGCAGTGCAGGGGCAACCCAGCTGGAAAGGCATTATTCAACTTGTACAGTGCAGATGAACTCAATGGCCGTGCAGCTGGCCTCCAGTTCTCTCGACAGAACAGGCGAAAGATTGAAAAGCAGCTGTCCAGCAAGTCTGCTGACTCCACAACAGGTGATAATCCTTTGCAGCTGCTGCTGCCAGCAGTGAAAGCAGCGATGGAGTATCACCAGAATGCCCATTCCATGCGCATGTTACGCAGGTTTGGCAGTCTGTTGTTCAGTAGCTCACTTGTGTAACAGGCATGCAAGTGAAGAAAGGTGTGCAAGCATCTATGCAGTGCTGTCGTCGACGACGTGCTGACAAATAACTCGACATCCTCTCTGATGGTTTTGCTGACAGCAGATGCAGAGTGAAATCATGTGTTTAGATTTGCCTTAACCTCATGCCTACCTGCGCAGGAGCAGCAGTCCATCAGCCAGTGAAGAAGGCTAAGCCTCAGGTGTGATGGCCGGCCCTAGGGCAGGCCTGTGTGGTGAAGCCACTGAAGCTAAAAATTGGCTGATTGTGTGCACACCAGCCAACTGCATGATGTGTCAGTACTGTACACGCCAACTGCATCCTGTATTAAGAGTTTGCGTGCAGCACATCCAGGCAGTTATCCTCAGACAAGATCTGCATAGGGAATCAACGCAACGCGCACATGGCACAGAGTTTGACGCATTGGCACTGACACCACAGCCACTGATAATACCGTGTCAGGTGACAGGTGTTGGCTCTTCTCATCTGCTTGTCATTGCGCAGCTTGCTGTCCCGCACTTCCGGTCCAAGGGCAGTGATGCTCAGGTTGACAAATTAGCCCAGGTGCCCCACAGGCGGCAGGGACAGCAGATCCTGGCAGACATAGCCAGGGAGCAGGAGCAAGCCTGGGGTCACGTACCACAACCAGCAGGTGCGCACTGTGGCATGCGTAACAGCAGCGAGGGGTATGTGGCTGC
Source organism: Coelastrella sp. MACC-549 (assembly GCA_018290735.1). Classification (NCBI taxonomy): domain Eukaryota; kingdom Viridiplantae; phylum Chlorophyta; class Chlorophyceae; order Sphaeropleales; family Scenedesmaceae; genus Coelastrella; species Coelastrella sp. MACC-549. The sequence continues at coordinate 100,847 of JABEVS010000181.1, read as the reverse complement.
GGCAACAGTGGCTGTGGTAGAAGCCCTCTACCCTGCACAATGCAGGGTGGCACCTGCGTAGCGCGTGTTTGCAGCGTGCAGTGAGTTGTGCTGTACCCGCTAGACCTGTAGTCACCATACGACAGATGATTAGCTTGCTTACTTGCCTTCATGCAGGCCGCTTACTGGACGAATGTGAAAAGCAGCGGTGTGCCCTGCTCATGCAACATAAAGGAAACATTCCTGCTTCTGAACTTCTGAAAATGACCACCAGCAGTCGCTGCAGCAGTCTGCTGAGCAGCAGGCCAGTTCCAGTCAATACAAGGGGGGGAGTAAAGTCAGAAATTTCAGGCAGCCAACATCTAGAGCATTGCAATATCAGCGACAAGGATGACATCAAACTGCGGCTGAAGGCATTGCAAGACAGGTTTACAGAGGTAGCAGATGAGGTTGCTGAAAGGCAAGATTTTGTAGCTAGCATGCAGCAGTTAGGCAAGCTGCAGGTTGAGCACCTGAATGCGATCAGGGCTGAAGTGGTGCTGAAGGTCAGGCAGATGGGACAGCTTGACGAAAAGATTAGGGAGCTGGGGAATTGAGGCATGGTGGCTCAGCCAACCACTATACATGTGTTTGCACTTGGATAAACCCTCCCTCAGGGGAATCATATGTCTTAGACGCAAAATACACACACAAATATAGCAAAGCTATCGTAGTGCTACTTGACAGGGTGCTTGTCCAGTGCCTGGATGGGAGCACCGGTCACTGCCCAAGGGCTTTGGCTCGGTCGTACCAGGTTTCACTGAGACGTAAAATACGCGTCCTGTGCTGGAAGGAGGTGGACGACAGCGTAGAAACTGTAAACTACTTGACAGGATAAGAATGCATCTAGTTGGCTTGTTCCATGGCCTTCCCCTGGAAAATTAGCATTGTCTGACCTATGACATAAACAGTGTTGTAGCATGTGGCAGCAGGACAGCTGTTGCTGGCTGTCACAGGCCAAGTAACCTTCCCCGGTGCGTTAGGTGCTGGGGCTATGATAATTGACTGGTTCCTGCCCTGCAGGTATGATCAACAGCAAACCTTGGACAGTACCATGGTTGCTGTTGATTGCGTCATGCTTCATGTTGGGTGTCAGGTGCAGCAGCATTGTGTGGTGTCAAGGGTTATGTGTGTGTTCACTGAACAAAGTTTGCCAAAGGGTGGTATTCTTGGATGTGGTATAATATGTGTTGCATAGGGTAGCGTTCACCACTTGCTGCTCATTTTGTTGTATGGCCTCTGACACTGTCAGCGGCTCGTGTGTCTTGTGTTGGAGTCGGTCATCCCCACTGAGTGGGGTTTGTGTCTTGAAGGCACCTTCTCCCCGGAGGGTGGTTTAATCTTGGTGTGCCAGTGTGGCTGAACCACCAAGTACTTCTCCCAAGGGCCTTGCGGCCGGAAAGGGCAACTTCCTGACCTATGACAAAAACAGCAAAAGGTCCTATTACTAAGGCTTTCCAATGCCATGATATCATGGATTCTCCGGCTACCACCTTACGCATGTTTGACCCCAAACGTGTTTTGGAATTTGAATGGTTGAAACCTTGTAAGGTTAGGCGGGTTTATGCGACCGTGGCATTGGCAATGAAGGCCGCCAATATCGGGCTGAGCCAGTCACTACTTCACCATTGTATGAATTATTAACGGAACATTTCATTGCAACAATGTCTTCAAGGTGTTTATAGTGAAAACACCGCGTGAAGCTCGTCACTTCACAGAACAGCAGGATCATTAGCGTCATGACGGTCAGAAAAGCTTTGATCCAGCTAGCAAATGTGCTTTGGAACAAAAACAGCAAGCCTTGGCAATTGATGCAGAGACTCAGCATGTACAGAAAGTCTGTACTACAATGTGACAGCAAGGCAGGTGGGCTGCTGCAGCAGCTGCGTGCTACCCTCGCCATTTGTAATATTATTAATAGAAGTTGTGTATGATGAACATATTGCTGCAACCGTTGCAGCAACGCAGCGGCTTGTGCAGTGGAGGTGGGGTGGAAGGACTGAATACTCAAATGTCAGATCATCTGGCTCGCAGTCACATTACGAGGTTCAATGGTGCACAAGGCAAGTCATAAGCAACATGTACAAATCCCTCTAACCACCTTGTACTTGCTACAAGGGTCATGCATGAGTCACAATTTCTTTATGAAACTACCAACTTTTATACAACACAAGGCTTGGATCACAATCTTTGTGAACAGGCTGTTCTTATGACATAGCAGTATACTTTTCTCATGGCAGGGTAAAAAATAGAAGCCTACTGTAACGTCCACAGTAACGAATCAACCTTTCAAATATCAACCTTCACAGGGTAAAAAACAGAAGCCTACTGTAACGTCCACAGTAACCAATCAACTTTTTAAATATCAACCTTCACAGGGTAAAAAACAGAAGCCTACTGTAACGTCCACAGTAACCAATCAACCTTTACGATAAAGGTTTTGATAAACATGACGATACCAACAAAAGTAGTGGATACATATCTTTAACGATTAACATCATGACCACTGCCCCCCTCCCCACCACCCCCCACACACCTTCCTGCCATGGGGCCTGCTAAGTTTTGAGACCATCAGTAAAACGTCTCAAACAGAAGATGCCCTCAATGCATGGAATACGTGGGCCCACACAGCACAGCTTGTGCCATCAGGTGCTGGCAACGCCATGCCTAGAAGCCCTACTGGCAGGCGGGTTGCATTTTGTAACTTACAACTGGATGGACCGTCCATGGCATCCACCACCCTGTAATATATACCTCACAAAACTTCTTCTACTACAGTGGCGGCTTCTGAACACTGATGAGCCCATTGTTATGATGAGCTTGCCTCGTTCACATGTACACTGCTAGGCCATCTTCCTGCTGTGTCTTCTGCTTGTGCTCGCGTGTTCCTGGAACTGCCTCCTTGATGCGGGTCATCAATCCTGGGCGAGTACCGATGTCGTCATCAGTGTACGGCTCGCCAGTAGCACCTGTGGGCCATGATTGGCCATCTTAGTAAACAAGCCCTCAGGCTGCAGCTTGACAAATACCACATGGATAATCCACGGCATGCTGCGCAGCTGCAACAAGCCTCTACCCTTCGCTCACCTGTTGCATAGGTTGTCCCATCATGCACAAAGTCCTTGGTAGGGTCACTCACGGCAGCTCCATCAGGTGTGTGGTGTGGACGGTGATGGTGGTGAGGGTGCTCACTTCCATGAAGGTGGGTACCCACGCTGTGATCGCATAAATTGGCATTGTAGGATGCACCAGGGACTGTGACACCGCCATCCCTGACATCAGTTGTGGGGCGGCCTCCAGCAGCATGACCGAAATGCTGACCTGGTAACGCAGCAGCGAGAGTGGACACCACATGGCAGCCTGCTAGAGTGGCCACGGCAACAGGAAGCGCTCAAGCAAACTCGAGTGACGTCATCTATTGCATTGTTACTTCGGTTTAAAAACAACCCAACAACAGGATTAACGACAGTTGCAGGTCAAGTAATGGTTGTCATACTCATTGATTGCGGCTCTTTTTGTGAGATGTCATCGATCATTGGTGTAATGCCTGTCTCTTCTCCCCCTCTTCCTCTCTCTTCTCTCCCCCCTCCTCTTTTCCCCTTCCTTTTCCCATCTTTTCATCCCCTTCTCTCCCCTTTCTTTCTACTTCCTCTTCATCTACTATTCTTCCCTCTCCCTCCTCTTCTGTTTCCCCTTTTTTCTTTAAT
>JABEVS010000181.1:59014-97112 GCA_018290735.1 Coelastrella sp. MACC-549 | reverse complement strand
CCACCTAGATGTTACTAAGAGACAGCCCCCTCCCCCACCCCCACACACAAGCCAACTCGAACTTGCCTCAATGTAGCCTGACAACTTCTACTAGGTAGTTGGAAGTCACAGCTGTACCATGCAAATGCAACAGCAATGCAGACTCACCACCCTGTAGAGCAGCACTAAGTCACAGTACCATGGTACAACAAGAGCACAAGGCAGCGCACACAGACTGCAACGGCACTTCCTGACATAAAAGTACGATCCCTACCTGAATGCATATTGACAGGGCCCTGTGCGGGGCTCATGGCTTGTGTCGTGGCTGATGGTTCCATAGTGCCTGGGGCCTGAGCACCATTCCTGTTCACCACACGCTGGCCGGCAAAGGGGTCCATAATGTCTGGATTGTGACTTCAAAAACCTGCAAGTTGGTGAAATCACCTGTGGGTTGGCTAACTCTTGTTTGTGTTTGTAGGCAGTACAGCGACCCCAGCTGACCCGCCCAACAGCAGTGCAAAGAGACGGATCACATCATACAACGTGTTGATCCTGCTGAGGGGATCATCCGTGCGGGCGTACCTCACCTAGTCTGTTGGCCGAACGGTCGTAAACCTTGTTGAGTGTAGTTAAGAGCAGCAAATCGATCGTGATACATATACAGCTTTTTGTTGTCAGTCACTAACCAGAGACAACAGCCATAACTTGCCAAGATAGGGGCAACTTCAGCGGGAAGTGATGCAGCAGGCGGTTACGTCATCCAAGCTCATGCTGCTAATCCCCTGCTGAAAGGAGCTCCTGCGCTTCTCCAAAAACCAATCTATCAGCCACCAACAGCACGTCCTCACTTGCATGTTATCCGCAACCTCTCGACGTGTTGCAAGCTGGTGGGTGAACCATAGCCTGACCACCACTTACCAAACAACTGGCGCACCTAAACAGTGCCCAAGAAGCAGCATGTCAGCAGCAAATCAAGGTGCAGGTCCACGCAGCGGCGAATCTCCTGCCAGCGACATGCCAGCTGCTGGTTTTGACAGCAGGGAGCATGTTGACCAAGAGCAGCGGCATGAGCAGCACAAGCAGCAGGATGCAAGCCATTCCCAGAGCAGCAATCAGAGCATCACATCTGCCCCTCCTCCACGACCGACAGGTACACAATGGTCACCTGTGTAGATGTTGGCAGCATGACTTTGGTGCACACCTGCCATGCATCATGCGCAGTGTGACTGGCTTATTGTCAATCATGCTCAAGCCTTCAGCCATCCACACGGTGATGCTTGAAGTTGTCTTTGCCGCCGCCTTTTGGCCGATAACTTCAAAGTTGCTTCGTGTCATGCAGGCACCCTGCAGGACCTTGACAAAGACGAACTGGTCACAAAAAGAAACCAAGTGCTGTGGGAGCAGGCCACCAAGCAGCAACAGCCTGGCTTGATGCTCATGCAAGACAGGTGAGGCTCTGGTGTTGACAAGCCACTGGTGAAATACTATTTTACCTGGGGTATGTTGGCAGTTACCTCTTCATACTGCCTCTTTTGTGCCATGACCCATTCACTGACTGAAGCCACTGCAAAACTGCAGCCACAACATCTTGTTTCAACCAAAGATTGCATGTGCACTTGTGCAAGTGCAGGCCCTTGTCTAACAACTGACCATGGTGATTCATTTATGTTTATTCATAGGTTGGGGAAATTACAATATATTTTGATGATATGAAAAAACTGGGGCTTCACGTCACCTATCACTACTTCTGGTATTGTATCATCGCTACTCATGCTGCAAGTTGCTTTAGGGTATCCATCCGTAGAGAGCCCACTCAGTTGCCATGATGGCTCATGGGGGCATAGACGATGAGAAACAAGACATAGACCAGATCACTCCAACGAGATACTACACGTTTTTTTCGTAACAATGCTCACAAAGTGATCTGCCCCAAGGCCCAAGCTGGGGTCACTCTATTACAAACTTGAGTCGATTCTAACGACGTACAGGCCTTCATGCCAGGCGAGTACAAGCGGGATGTATGCTGCTGTTGCAGGCTGTCAGGGGAGAATAAACAGGAGACTTGGGGCAACGAAGCAACAATCTTGGAGCCTGAAAACGAGAATTAGCTGAGGTTCTAAGTCATTCAAGTAAAGGGTACTGTGGTTGTAGTCATGGCTGTCAGATGCATACTGTTGTTGCTCTGCAGCAGCTGGGCTACTCTGCCTGGCCAGAGCTGCTGCAGAATGATAGTGCCAGCCCTGTGGACTGTGATACGTGTTGTTGAAGGAGCTAAGTTGGGTTCTCCGAGGCGAGTCCCTGTCTGATCAGATGATATCTGATCAGATCATGATGGTCCTGGTCATGTAGGGTAACTGCTCATGCAGCCCTTGCAGAGATAGAAGAAGAATAACCCCTTTGCGGCCGCAAGGCCTTTGGGAATGTGTACTTAGTGGCTCAGCCACACTGGCACACCAAGATTAGACCACCCTCAGGGGCACCTTCAAGGCAGAAAAGCCCACTCAGTGGGGGTGGTATTCAACCAACTTACGTCATGATGATTGCAGAGATAACTGAGACACAACGTGTGCATGCTGCTACCAATAGTAGACTTTGATGACATGGTAAAACAGAAATACTAGTGCAACTGATAGTGTACTATCGATACGTAGCACTTTCCAGCATCACAAGGCTTGCAATCATGACGGCTGAAGCTGTCACGGCTGAAGCTGTAAACATCACAGGGATCCCGGGCTGAGTGGCAGGTGCTGGCTTCTCTCTCTGGCAGGAGAGAGACCGTGACGTTGTTGATGAGATTGCATATTGCTTGTGCTCTGCTGGGACAGAGTCCATCACACTAGAGCAGCTGCCACTCTGGAACCTGCTATGTCTACTGCTGATTGAAACAGTGATCTTGAGCAAGTCAATTCCTATGCTAAGGAAACTGCTCTGGCTGACACAGTATGTCCTGCACCACAGTATCCAGCTGCTTTGCATCTTGCCCTTCGCTGTGTGGCAGCTGCATTTGGAAGTGTGACTTGATGCCTGTAACTTGATGCCGATGTACTTGTTGCTGCTGTTGCCGCTCTTCTTGTTGCTGATCTGGGTTACTCCCTGAGCTGCTGCCTGTGTGTTCTTCAATGTACTTTGCTGCAGTTGCTGCGTCGTGCTTTTCTAAAAGCAGCAGCGCTTGTTCAAGAGGGTGCTTGGGTGTTGTGCACTCTGTAGGGACCCCCATGTCTGCCTCCAACTCCTCATCTTCCTGCAGGGCATGTGGGTCCCAGAGCATTAGGCAGTGAGTTACTGACGTTTCATAACCGTTATGTGACAGCAGTCCCTGTACTGCGTCACAGTGCGCTACAGGGAATATAGTTGACCTGCACATACTCTGCCAGTGGCAGCCCACTGCACAGGATTTGTGGCAGTGCTCAGTGGGACCATGGGTCGTGTGATCATGGGCCGTTTGATCATGGATGCGCAAACCCTTCTGTTTATCTAGTCTCAATCACGTGTATATGCATGAATGACGTCAGGCATGTCATTGGCACTCAGGGTGCAAGCTGTGCAGCAAAGAAACACCTTGTGTATGCATTGCAGTGGGGGAGTGCTTTGACGCTGACCAGAGTTACCTACCTGTCTGGTCAAGGGCCCTGCTGTCATCCCCATTATGCCAGCTGCACCTGGCTTGATCAGCCACTCTGCTTCTGCTGCTGCTGCATCAATGTATCGCTGCTTGGTGACTTTGCTGACTTTAGCCAGACCTCTGACTCTATCAAGCTCCTGCTTTGAGCGACTTAAGTCCTTGGCTGCTAGGTTTCTGCGCCGCTCCGCTGCTGACAGCCGTGCCTGCATGGCTGCTATGGCATGGTACAGCTCCTCGCGCATTGGTTGCTGCACTGCAGATGCGCCAGCAACGGTGGCAAAAATCAGGTTTGTATACAGCTGTGCTGGAGCCACCAGCTGCTTTTGACAAGCCAGACATGAAAGCCAGACATGATGAGTAAGGGCAGGCAGGCAGGCAGGAAGGAAGGAAGGTTGCAATCTCTATTCACAAGGCTCTTGGGCCATGATATGCAAAATCAGCTGCCATGAGCCTGTAGGCCTGCAAACCTCGAATACAGTAGTAGGAATTGATTTTGTGCATTGCTGTGGCAAATACGGGCTCCTCACTGGTGTCATTGCATTTGTTTGTCGGAGTGTCTGTGTGTGTGCTTTGTGTCATGGCGTTGCCTACCATCCATAACCTCTGCCCATGCTGCTGCTTCTACTGCTACTTGCTGTTGCCTTGCTTCTGATAGCTGCTGCCTGAGTTTAGTGTTTTCCAGTGCGTCCTTCAGTCCATCTTCTACAGCCTGGTCAAACACCTGCTTGATCTGGCTCAACAGAGGTCCATAAACACCAAACCCTTCTATGAAGGACTGAAACACCTGGAGTGGGGCAAGTAGCATGTGCGTATTATCCATCAGTTCTCATACACGACAATCAGAGCAATAATAGGATAATATATACAATCTGTGGAGTGGCAGGCTTTGACTGATGCAGAAACTTCTAGTCCGTAGCTTTTGCGATCATGCTGGGCATGCAAGAAGTTTGCTGCTCACTGAAAGGACTGACCCGTCGATGACAGTCCAGTGAGAGGTTTGCGGCTAGCTGAGGGTCCCGCTGCTGGTGGGGCCCTGCGCTTGCTGCCCTGGCTGCTGTGTTGGCTGCCTCCAGCAGCTGTGCTTCCAACGTCTGGAGTAACACAGGGGGTCTGCTGCATGCTGCTCTTGGAGGGAAAACCTGCGGCAACGTCATTCGCAAAAGAAGACGTCTACCACAGCAAGTGAAGTGATGTGAAAACTTGCTCTAGTGGCCTGGCAGCCATTTGCTTGCTAGCGACAGCAGTTGATTCAGGGGGCCTCTCCTATTAATGGCAACATATGACAAGCGCTGAGGGAGGCACTGATGCGGCCAGCTGCCGGCAATGCCCAAGCAATGTACGAGTTTTCTTGCGTTATATTTTGTGATAGTCACCTCTATGAAGCCCACTTCCTGTGTCATGCTGCTTGGGTTCCTTGCAATGAAACGGAGGATGTAGCTGCACAAGCTTGTAGGCAATGTAGCTCGGGTCCCATATTTCTCTAACCTGATATGGCATCTATATCCACGCACTTAGCGTTGCATTTGGTGTAACGGCCCGTCGAGTTGCCTACAGTCAACTGATATGACACGCACCTGCTGGGTTGCTAGACACTTGCTGAATGAAGTCAGGTTGATGTTTGATAGCTTGTTTAAATATATCGTCAGCACCTCCCGTTGAAGCTACGATAAAGGGTGTTCAGCACTACTGTATTGCTGCATCACAAGAGAGCACATGAGCGGCCTGTTGACGTGACATAACGACATATGTGGTGTTCAAGATGCGGCAAGAGGTCTACAGCAGCCTGCAGAAGCATGCACTAGGCCTGAACAGCGTCAGCAGCAAGAATGCACAGTAAGGAACCTGCAGGTCACAGGCATTGCACATTGTGACGCAAAGAACAAAAACTGGTTTGATGCTGAGCACCTGAGTGCAATGCTGTTGCACCGGTGCTGCAGCTGATACTGTATCCTCTGCAAAGCAGGAGTTCCAAACTGTGTCAGCAGTGCCAAACTTGGTCAGCAGTGACTGAGAGCCTGCCTGAATATATGCGACATCAAATTGATGCCTGTTGAAACTGCGCAAATCAAATTAGCACGCCATTCCCCCCTGCAATGTTAACAGCGTGAACAGCTCATGCAATGTTGCTGCAGAATACCGCTTGGTTGCCAAGAAAGGGGAGGGCACATTCAGCGAAGTGTTGAAAGCACAGTGCATCAAAAATGGAAAATATGTAGCCATCAAGTGTATGAAGAACCATTTTGACAGCTTGGACCAGGTCTGCAGTAGATGCAATATTGGGCCGCTGTACGCCTGCAGCAGAGCAGCAAGGCCACTAGCAGCTGCAGGGAGGGCTGTACAAACCACGACTTGCTGTGCAACTCCTGAAACACTGGCACATTGTGCACTACATTTGATGAGCAGTGTCATGAAGGGAAGATGGCAGCAAAGCTGTGTGGTCAGTGGCAACAGCAACAGCACACGCCTGTGCTTGCATCTGTCTTCAGGTCAACAACTTGCGGGAGATCCAGGCACTACGCCGCCTGTCCCCACACCCACACATTATAAAGTTGCAAGAGGTGCTTTATGACCAGCCCACAGGCAGGCTGGCACTTGTGTTTGAGCTCATGGTGGGTTGCACACTGGACCCTGGCATAGAACAGCAAAAGCAGTGTCACAACCAAAGATGTGGACACCAGCAGCAGCACTAGTAGCAGCAGCGAGCAGATGCTATCAGCAAGGCATGATTAAGCATCGTGAGAAAGCCATGGCAAATAACAATGGCTGTGCAATGCTTCGTGCCGCTCAATACACTCATGCAAGGGCAGGGCAGCAGCTTGGAGTGACTTGCCCTCATCAACTGTAGCAAGATCCAGCTGTCAGCCGCAGACCTTCAGACTGGGTCACCCATATGGGTTGTACATACGTGGACCAGTCTGCACACTGCTCGTGATCAGTCAGTGCAGGTGGTAGCCGCAGTTGCCATGGTAGCATCCACATTATCCGTTTGGCCAGGCCCTCAGCCGTAGTGACTGGGAGCAACAGCTGCAACATTCTCAGACCATCATCTGAGATGTGAGGCAGTGGCTGTGCAACTGTGTGCTTGCAGGACATGAACATCTATGAACTCATCAGGGGCCGGCGGCACTATGTTGCTGAAGATAGGGTGAAGGCCTACCTGTACCAGCTCATGAAGTCCATGGACCACATGCACCGCAATGGCATCTTCCACAGGTCAGCTGAGTGGACCCACATGGGGCACAATCCTAGCAGTGGGAGGCTGCTGTGGCTCTGTGCTGCCACAGTGGCAGCTAGGGAGAGCAAGCTTGCCATGCAGCAAAGTGTTGTCAAAATGCTTCAATTCATTTCATTGGTTGCCCTGTAGGTATGATGAGTCAATAGCATCACTCTGAGGCCACCCTTCCACAGTTCAGTCTATCAGATAGACTGCTGGGCAGCCTGCTGAGAGCTGTCACAGCAAATGCCAAAGTTTGCTATTACTGCTGCATCTGTGCTGCAGAGACATCAAGCCTGAGAACATCTTAATCATGGATGACTGTTTGAAGCTGGCAGATTTTGGCAGTTGCAGGGGCATTTACAGCAAGCAGCCGTATACAGAGTACATCTCCACCCGGTGGTGAGTCAATAGTTTGGTTGATAGCAGACTTGCCAAAGATTGGCAAAGTTACAGCCTTGCATCATGCACAGCCTAGTCACGATGTGAAAGAAAACAGGGTCCAGCAAGCAGGTTTCTGTGGCGAGCTTGTTAGATAGGACCTTGCCAGGTGTGTTGGTCAGGTTTGGGCACCACGGCTGGGTGAATATCTGCAGGTACCGTGCACCTGAGTGCCTTCTCACGGATGGCTACTACAACTACAAGATGGACATGTGGGGAGTTGGCTGCGTCATGTTTGAGATTGTTGCACTCTACCCACTTTTTCCAGGTGAGGGGTTGCTGATGCTCCAGTGCTAAGCTGGCAACCAAGCCTTCGAACCAGGATGCGTTGCCTGGCACCACCAGTCGCCCACTGACATAGTTGACAGGTGGTCAAGCTATGAGCAGCAACATAAGTCACCTAGCAGCAGTGCATCAATCCTGGAATGACAGGGCCTGTCATGGACTGTTCAATCCAATGGCCAGTGATACACAGTGGCAGTCACTAATTTAGCATGCTCGCCCTGATGCATTTTTAATGTCCACTATCTGACTCAGCACAGCACAGCACATTTAATGTTTGAAGCCTCGGCTTACAATGCAGTACACGTGCAGTCAGTGGTGGTGGTGACTGCTGTACCCTGGAACACTGCCGCAGGCAACAACGAACTCGACCAGATCTCCAAGATCCATTCCATCATGGGCACGCCTCCCCCTGACCTGCTGGCCAAGCTGAAGAAGCGCAGCAACCACGCAGCCAACTTTGACTTTCCCAGCTGTGAGGGCACAGGCCTGGCAAAGATGCTGGCTCATGTTTCGCCAGAGTGTGCAGGTGCGGGACCTGAGCCACACCTTGGGTTGTGCCATCAATCAGTGACAAGGTGCTGGTCATTGTTGGCTGGGGTGCAGGCAAAATGCATGCACCTGTGCATCCCTACACCAGGAGTTCACTAGACCAGTATTCATTCCTCAGAGGGTTTGATTTCATAATAAGATGCAAGCCTTGCATCTAGTAGGAGTATGCAGGTGCAGCTGGTTGTGCCTTGCCACCTTTGCATGTTGTCATGTGGGCTTGTGTGCGCTGCAGACCTGATAGGCAAGCTGCTGGCGTACAACCCTGATGAGCGGCTGTCTGCCCGCCAGGCTCTGCGGCATCCCTACTTTAGAGATCTCAGAGACCAAGAAAAGAGGGCCAAGGCAGCCATGCAGCCAGACATTGCAGGAAGCTATCTGGCACTGTAAGCCTGGCATGCAGCATGATGCTTACAGAGCCCTTAACTCAATGATTGCGGTGTAGTGGTCCAGGCCAAGCTGCTCCGCCTGTTAAATGTGCACGTGCGTCTGGTTGTCATCAGCAATGCAATCATCTCCCCTGTGAATGCAGCATGTTCATAGTGCCAAATCTGCGGCAGACTGGCCATGTAGCACAACTAGACCTCTGGCAGCCAGACTTGCATTGCCTTGTGTTGCTGCTGTGTGTGCTCAGAGACAGTGATCGTGGTCATCAGTCAGCCATGTCCCAGGCACTGTCCTCAGAGGGCCTGGGGCCTGCAGGCAGCGGGGTCAGTGAGCTGCAGCTGGAAGGTGTGCACCAGGCAGCACTAAGCAGCTTGACCGCTATGAGAGTCTCCAATGGGGCAGCAACACAAGCGACAGCAGGGGGAGCAAGTGTGGCAGGGGCAGCAGCCATAGACCATGCCGCCGCAGGGGCTGCTGGATCTGGCAAGAGCCTGCCGGCAATCAACAACATCAGTATGAAGGTCAATGGGCACAGTGTGGCTGGACCACTGCAGCAGAGTGTCACACATGTGCCATTGCATCACTTGCAGCAGCAGCAGCAGGGGCACCCCATACAACAGCAGCCGCAGCCACTGCAGCAGCAACAGCAGTCGCAAGCACAAAATATCCAGCAGTCAACAGCAGATAAGTTTGAAGAGCTGCATATAACAGGTGCCGGCAGTTTGAGGGACAGAGATGGGTCTATAATGTTGCTGGGTGAGTCCTCATCAGCATCAGCAGCAATACACATACCCAGCTTAGCCCTCAACCCCCAGGCCAGCATGGACAGTATTTGGGAAGAAAACAGTGAAATGCTGCTGGGCGGGCCTGCTGCTGCAGCAGCAGCTGTGGGTGGCGGAGCTGGCGGGCAGCTGCTGCCACCGCTTATGAGTAAGGCCAGCAGCAGTAGTGTGGCTGGAGGTGGGGTCCAGGTTATGGGGCAAGTAGCAGCCAGACGAAACAGCCATCTGGGGCAGCAGGTGAGCGGCAGGTCATGCAGGAGTATCTGGCTTGATTAAATGCACATCAGTGGAAGTGGAAGGCAGGCAATGGGCCAAACTAGAACTTGGTTGGCGTGGACAATGCCTTACTGCGGTGTACTGTAACATGCTGCAGTTTTTTTTGCTGAAACTGGTTTGTGGCCTGGTTTGTGGTCACAGTGCAACCCAGTTGGCTGGCAGTCATGCTGGAGCAAGGCCATGACTGGCTTTGCTTGCTCATGCCACAGATACTGAGCTGTCATGATGCACTCCACCTGCAGGCTGCCCGTAACAACCACCATCACCAGCAGCAGCAGCAGCAGCACCTACAACAAGCCGCAGGCACCTACAAAACAGCAGTGCCAAACATCAACCAGCATCACGGCATAAGTGGCCATAGTCATGGACTTCAGGCGCAAGGCCTTGCAGCTAAATCCAGCATGATGCAAGGGCAAGGGGCAAGTGCTAGGTGAGTAATGAAAGGAGTGCTACTGGCTGCATGTTCCTGGGCTTTTGCAGTGTATCTTGCCACCGCAGTGGCTAGCACAGGACTCCTGATTTTGCACAGTGTAAAAAGTAAGGCAACCTGCATGTGAGTTATGACGACTATGTGCCCAATGTGGAGTTAACCAGGATATGTTGTGCTGCTTTGCCCAGAAGGTGTCTGATGTGAGCATGGCGGTGACCACATGTATACAAGAGCCGGGTGTTCATGGTCATTAATGCAATGCTCCAATGCTGTCCTGGTTTAACTCGCTCTTGGTTTTGCAGGTTTGACAAGATTGGCGCAGGAAACAATAGCAGCAGCAGTCTGCAGCCACCTGGCAGCCTGGCCAGCAGCATGACCAACTTGTCTAGCATGCAAGTGGCAGGAGGCTCCAGCAAGTACAGCAGAATCATAGGTGGCAGCAGCTCAGCTGCCCCTGTCGCCCAGGCTACCGGCGGCAAAAAGCATGTTGGCAGCTACGTCAGTCCGTATGCCCAGCGGCGGTAGCCGACGGTTGGCTTGTTCGACAGCCTTGTGATCAGTTGTTGGTACAGTACTGTAGTTGGGACCAGTAGTTACCTGCCAAGCCTGTCTGTTCTTTTCAACGATTAAAGTTGCAAACAGTCCAAAAGCTGTAGCTCACACGCACGTATGTGCCTCTCCTCTGACCGCAAGTACAATTACCGTATCGGGCCTCCTAGGCTTGCAGAGCCTTGACACACACAGACCATACCGAAGCAAGTAACAACCGCAATGGTTGATTACTTCTTTTGTTGAAGTCGGCCTGATCGAAGAAAGTGAATACAAGCAAAGCAGCATAAGGCATAGTTGTCTCTCGTAAACACGATGGGTCCGCCGGTGGATCTATTTGGTTCCAACATCAAGCTTCTGAGTTCGCAAAATGATCCACCTCAGGTGAGCTGGACTGCTAGGTGCAGCTGCGTCAAGTTACTGCTGCTGTACACACAATTGGTTGATTACCTGTCAATGGAAGATCACATGCGCCTGCTTATACAGAAAGTTCACAAATTATCATGTTTAAGTCTAGCCTGAGATGGATGAGTCTGTCAAGATAGTACATTTACCATCTTACCTGTTGCTAGCTGCACCCACAGGTACCCCATGAAGAGGAGTTGCTGGCTGCGGTGATAGCTAAAGTAGGGCCCTTCGCGGACAGGGATAAGCTCTTGTATCACATCCGGATATCTGCCGGCAAAGTGCACTGGGCAGGTGATTGCTTAGACAGTGTCGATGTGCCTTGCCTTTACTTGCAACAGACCTTGCGATAGAACAGCATCTCAACAGTCAATGAGGAGCCTTTTCATTTCTGCTAGTGCTGTCACTTGTTTCCTTCAGTAATGTGATTTCTTCAGACAAGTACTGTCCATTGATGTTGTCCTATGCAGTCAACTGTTATTTTCGCAGCATATTAGCAGCACCATCCCCACCGCGTGAGGACTTTGACAGCAAAGCCTGCCAGACATGGCACCAGGCAGCAGCATTCAACAGTGAGCGTCCCGCCCAGGCAGTGTCTTCAGCTGCAATTGGTCCACCATCTGCAGTTGCTGCAGCAAGTTGCACTCAGCAGTATTCAGAGCAGGTGCCTGTGAGCTCTGCTTTTTGCAAACCAGGTTTCTGTTCCAGCAGCAGCGTTGGACAGCAACATCAGCAACAGAGTGAGCAGTACAATCAGCCAGGAGAAACCCTGGCCTGCAAAACAGTTGCTGCTCACGGCAGGGCATCCACACCAGCAGCAGCGGCAACCAAAGTAGTGGGCCTGGACACATTGCCAGGGAGTGCCCTAGAGAATATGCTTTGTCTGCTGGATCTGAGCTCCTTGCAGTATGCTGCCAGCAGTTGCAGATCTCTGTACAGAGCAGCTCAGTCGGAGCGGATTTGGAAGCAGCTGTTTCAACAGCGGTGGGGTTCTGTGCTGTTTCCAACCAGCAAGCACGGCACACACATATGCCACAGCAGTGCTAGGAGCCAACAAGCGGTGACACCAGCTGGAGCAGGCAGCTTTGACGGCAGTCATCTGACAGCAACAGGTCCGTCATCAGCGGGAAGCAGCAGAAGGGCTGCTGCTGCCACTGCTGCTGCTGCTGCAAGTCTGCAACCCCAAACGCTGGCGTCAGCAGCATCCGATATAGATACCAAGCCCAGAAGAGCAGCAGCTGGTGCTGCAGCAACATTTGCAAATAAACACATCAATAATGGCAGCGGTGGAGAGCCTTTGATCACCGAATGCACTGGGAACTTTTTGACTCAACATACAGCTGCCTCTAATGCAGTAACAGCAGCAGCCATAGCTGGAGCAGGCCCTGTTGTAGCTGCTGTGGGCGCCGTGGGCCATGATCTTCAACAAACTTGTCAGTACAACAGTAGCAGCAGTTACCTTAGTCCATGCCGCTGCAGTGGTTGTACTGTTCTACCTGCCAGCAGTCCAGCTGGCAGTTGGAAGCTGCAGTACAAGCAGCAGTACACCTACCAGGCTACCCGGAGGTGCCCCAAATGTGGTGCTGGCAGTGTACTACCTGTCGTGTATGGGTTTCCCAGCGCACCCTTGCTGGCAGGAGTGAGTCAGAAGCGGCTGCTGCTGGGGGGTGACCATCTGATTGAAAGGTGAGTCAGGGCTGCTGTGAAACATACACACTGACGGCACTTGTGCAGCAGATCCTGCAGACAAAACTGCAAAGCAGCAGTTGTGGGTGTCTAGATTCATGCACAGTCGTGATATGTACTGCAGCATACCTGGGACAGGTTTCAACATTGCCACTGGTTGCCTGCTGCTGACAGAAACACTTGCAGTCCTCTGGAATTCATCTCAGCCGCTGCAGGTGGCACCATATGCATGCCTCCTTGTGGAGGGGTGATTTCTTGATACCGCTGATTGGCACCGTGCCTGGCAATGCTTATGGGATGTCAAGATTGCGTGCAAATGTGCAAGACTGCTGCTGAAGTGCATACCGCTGCTGCATACCGCTATGTATGCAGTTGTCATGTGTGGGCCTGCAGTGGCTGCCGCAGTTGCTACCGCTACTTCCCATATGGAAATGTTCAACTCTGGATTCGAGATGATGAAGAACAGCAGCGGCTGGACAATGCAAGATCAGCAGCTTGCAGAAGCAGAGTAGTAGCAGCAGCTGAAGCCGACGGTGGTGGTGGTGTCGATGGAGTTGATTATGGTGACAGCAATCCTGGCGGAGATGCTGCAGCTGGGCTGCCCAGATACACCTATGAGTTGTGACCACCTTCATGCGGTTGGACATTTTCAAATTTTTCACGATTTCAAATGCAATCATCACTGACCACAGCCGCAGCAGGCCTGAGTTGCCACAATTACAACAGTTTCCTATAGTTGATACCTGTTGAATGATGAAAATAGTCTGCCGCAAAAAAAAGTATGACAGATGAGTCAAAGAGGGGCTGATACCATTGGGCCCTATTGACTCTTTAAGTGCGGAATGCAATGGGCTGTTGCACTGCAATTGAATTGAATCTCCATATGCATTCAGTACTTATCTTCACAGGATGCTCTTTCACATAGGGTGTAGTACACTCGGGCCTGCTAGGATCTGCCACATCTAGATGATGATGGGGATGATGCTGACGTCAATGCAGATGACATGATAGCTCACAAACACACGCAACTTACTGCTCAATTCCAGTGCAGGAACATACAGTGCAGTATGTTCCAATGTTTAACCATGTTCAACTGTTGACACGTCCTTCAAGACCCACATTCATCACCTCCTGAGTCAGGACTGCAGCTGCTCCAGCTGGAGCCTTCAGTACAGTGACCTGTACTACAGTAGCACTGCAGTCTTGCAGACGCACAACAGCTATAGCTGCAATGAAACAAACAGTGCCTACTTCGAGGGCCACAAGTCAGATAACAAGTCACATAATCTTGCAGACACTGTTCAGCAAATCCCCTTGCACACACAAGTACTGTTTATGTAGGGGCTGGTTATTAGGCCAGCAATACCATGCACACGCAAGCTATCTTCATGGTGCTCTGAAAGCTTGGCAACATCATAGGTGCGAATTGCCGCTCATCTTCTGTGACCATGTCACTGCAGGGGTTGGAAGTCATAATACTGTACTAGAATGCAATCATCTCGCCCTTGGAGCCCCCACTGTAATACATGCACAGGCTGTGCCAACAACCCCACAAGATACAACAGCATCAAACAGTGCAAGCAGACGGGAATCCACACGCATTGCTGGCATATCACAGAATCTGCACAGCACCCGTATTTTGTAGTAAGTCTGCAGAGCATGCATACTCAACAATGCTGTAACGTGGCACAACCCCGCCCAGCAGCTGAATAGGGGCATGTGCATCTACTGGATTCAGACACCTTGCGAGTGCCTACATATCCGGTGCCAGAGACCAGCAAGCATTTGCTGCTGTGCGACCATAGAGCTTGCAATAGAGCATGCAAAGTGAGCAAACAGCTTTCTCCAAGCTCAGCTGTTGGCAACACTTTGGGTAGAATCCTTCAAACAGACGACATAGAATCCTTTAAACAGACGACATCCCAACGTAGCACAGGCGCAGCATTGAGCGAAGAGTACAAACATACATACAAATTCAAGCACTGCAGCAACATTGCTGCTTGACAAGGCCAAAGTTCATGCAACAAGACAAGACGCACACTATACAATGTATGAACAGCATGCTAAGATGCAATGATGGGGGTTCTGGCATCATTATCACTCTGTTTGGCCTCCCCAAGTGCAGTCAAATGAAGTCAAATGAAGTGATGGTGTTTGACCACTTGCTGCCTGATTACTGGCACCCACAACGCACCCTTGATGCCCCCACAGTATTCACATTTCATAGTTCAGGCCGTGAACCTGTAAGAGCTGGAAGCCTTGTTACAAGGATTCATCACACAGAACATCTAGATCTAGGCTCTGTCTTTCACGGCCACAACGGCATCTTTGTGGCCCAAGTGAGTTGCAGCCTGTGTTGGCCCAGCAGCACCTGATGGAGTCATGGCAAGCTCCCCGCTCACGGTCTCATAGAAGCCGCTGCGCTGGCTGTCTACACCGGGGAGAGCTTTGCCGTCTGTGCTGGGCAGTGCTCTTCGAGCCTTGCTGAGAACGTGGGCAGCGAGTGCACCATACAGGAAATAGAACACTGCAGGGAGCAATCAGATGAAAGACTTTCAGTCAATCTGCAGAAAAACTTCATGCAGCAGCATGCATACTAAAGTCTGATAGCTGAGCAAACGTGCAAGCAACTGATATCTTGGACAGCCAGCTTCAGCAACCCTGCAGACGGAGCCCTTGCTGATGTCCCCCACCTGTCACAACTGCCGTCCAGATCCCAAATCTGATGTACCCATCAATGTTCAGCTGCCCCAGCAGGAAGGTGTTCAGGCCGACACTGAATGCTGGCACGAATGGGAAGAGAGGTACGCAGTAGCTGCTGGGTCTCTGGCCTTGTCTGAACAGGATGAACATGCTGACGGTTACAAGCACGCCGAATGCTGCTGTGATGATCAGGCCGATGTAGTCATCTTGGTTGAGTTGGTAGCTGATGGTAAAGGCTGCAGAGCAGAAACACAACACGACATGAAAGGCCATAACAATGGAACATGCAGAGCAGCAGTCAACAGCAAGCTATGAAGGACGGATCCAAAAATTGAGATGATAGGGCTGTGCTGCAGATGCCCAGTGGCTCCAAAACAAGCGTCAAGCTGGTGGTGCTGGTTCCCTCAGATACTCTCCAGAAGCGGTGTCTCACCCAGTGAAGTGCCAACCAACAGCAGGAGGTGTGAGGCAATGGTCACATTGCGGCGGGTGGTATTGTTGGGGCTGTAGTAGCGCCGCCACAGCAGGGCAAGAGCAACGATCCAGAAGGCAAACAGCGTGGAGATGGAGACCTGCAGGATGGGCAGGATGCAACAGAGGGCGAATGCATAAAGCGGGTATTGTGCTTACGCTGGCTTATGCCTTGAGCATGCAGTGTCCACAGCTGTGAGCTCCCCTCACTGGAACTGCTCTGTGCCCCACAACTTGAACATGCCGCAATCCAACAGCCATCTACATACAACCCCCCTGTCCACCCCCGCTGCTGGTGCCTCCCCGCATGCACACCCCTGCTGCTCACCAGGTGGATGAGCTCATCAAAAGACGTGAACAGCGCAATCACAGCCGTTGCCACTCCAGACAGCAAGGTTGATATGTAGGGTGTTCCAAACCTCTTGTGCACCCGGGCCAGCACTGGTGGCAGCAGGTGCTGACGGGCCACAGCTGCTATGATACGGCTCACAGCATACATGCCAACAAGGGTGCCAGTGATGATGCCGAGTAGAGCGCCTGCAGGAAGGCAGCAGTGCACAGCAGCAACCACTGCTGTTTGAGAGCAACACTAACATGATCCGCGCAACAGGTTTTGCTGATGGCGAAGCTGCTCTTTGGACGCAGACCCTGCTGCTGAAGTTCTAAGGTTGACAGGTACTCAGGTGTGACAGCGATGATCACAATGGCAGCCAGTAGTCATGCCTGCTGCAAGTTGTGGCCTTTGCTGGTCTCAGCAGCCAAGAGTCAACACTCAGCACTGCTTCTCACCTAGAGCCACAATGTACTTGGCCCACTGAAGATTGACGTAAGCAAATGCAGCTGCAAAGGATGCACCTCCGTCGATGGCATCAATGGGCACCATCATGACCAGGGCAGCACTCATCAGAATGTAGCAGGCTGTGACAATGGCAAGAGCACCGAGAATACCCAGGGGTAAATCACGCTTTGGGTTCTTCACCTGAGGCCAGCAGCAACAACAGCAGCATGCAACCGGGCATAGGGCACCAAACATAAGTCACAACTGCACAAGCATTAATGACAAACAGCTGCTGCACAAATGCACAGAGCCTTATATCAAGTGTGGTGAGGGGTACAGTGCAGTTGAGAGCAAAGTTGTCAGCCGGCACTGAATATGCCAGTGATCCCAAGATTGTCACCGCCACAACCACCCCTGGGTGTCACTGATGTTGACCAACTGCAAAGTACCATTTGTATGCGAACAGCCTACCTCTTCAGCTGAGGTTGCCACAGCATCAAACCCAATGAAGGAGAAGAATACAATTGCAGCACCATTGAATATGCCACGCACACCGAATGGAGTGAATGGCTGAGCGTTGGTAGGACTGCTCTTAACAAAACCAGCCTGCATTCAACAACAAGAAAACCATTTGTTTCAGCCACCTTTGCATTGATAGGCATTGTTCGCAGGTGTGGGGACTACAACTATCTGCCGGATGGGGGCTTCATTATACACAGTGGTGTCGCATAAACAGCATCGCATGCACTGCAGAAGATCAATGAGCGCTGGTCCCCCGCAAAAGAGCATTTCAGGTTCTGGTACCAAGTGATACCCCCCTGCACTACTCATCCAAGTGCATCTTATCACGCAATTACAGCTCTTCGTTTTGCTGCTGCAGTCGAGCTGCCACACCATCACGAGCCACACTCACTATGATGATGAAGATGACGAGGACAATGTGGATGATGGTCATCACAAGGTTGAACATGGCCGACTCTTTTGTGCCAAGGACCAACATGATGGTCAGCAGCAGCACCCAGCCAAATGCAAACCTGCAGCAACAGCAGCAGCAGGTGCAGATTAGATTCAAACCCTAAACATGATGCCATAGACACTGGAAAGGCAGGAGCAGAATCAACATGCCGCTCTGAACCATAGGGTGTGCAAAATCAAGTACAGAACATCTGTGGATACAGATACCTTCCTACGTTCTGCAAGTAGTGCTGTTGCAAGCGAGAATCATTATTGAGTGCCATCCATGCATGCTGGGCACCCTATGCAAGGTCCTGTCATCATCACAACTCACCAGTCAAGTGTGTAAGATTGATAAACCATAACCAAGTCCTCAGGTTGTTTGTTTATCAGCATAGCAAAATACGGCGAGAACCCTCTGATGACAGCAGCATTGGCCAGTATGTATTCCAGGATAAGGTTTGCCACTGTGATCCAGGCCAGGTACTCCCCAAACACGGCACTGACGTAGCTGTATGCGCCACCAGAGAGGGGCATATTGGCAGAGAATTCAGCATAGCACAGGGATGAGAGCAGGGCTGAAAATCCAGCAACAAGGTACGACAAGATGACTGCCGGCCTGCAGCAGCAGCAGCGGACGAAGCAAGGTGAGACCATCAAGCCTGGTCTACCAGTGGCACTGGGTGCCGAATCCTGTTGAAAGTTGTGGGAGTAAAAGTCATCAGGTGTTGCAGCAGACTTTGATGACATGACAAATGACACTCCTTCGACCACAAGCCAGACATCATGAACACAGCATGGTCATCCTGTTACGACTCCTATGAGCCGGACTACGTGGTGCAGGAGTGAAGCCGTTGATGCCCCGGGGGCTTACCCTGCATCACTAGCTGCAACAGCTCCGGTAGTCACAAACACTCCAGCACCCTGCAGGGCAATCAAACAAAGGTAGACAAATCAGTGCAGCAGCATCCAGCTATGCAGTTGTCAGTCCACGCAGGCACTGTCGTTCTCCAGCAGCACCCCTACTGCAGTACTGCCACTGTACTGTGAGTGATGCTGCAGGAAGTCTCGGTACTTACCAGCATGAGGCCAACACCGATACATATGAGGTCAAACGCGCCTGCGTATCACATGAAAAAGCTGCTGTCGGTCGCAGAGAACCACCCGAAAATATCCAGAATGCCATGGTGATCAATCAAGTATGAGGGTGCACAGAGCGTTGCACCGGTTACCATCTGCCGTAAAAACGGTTATGTGCACTTTTATAGAATGTAGCACGGCATCCTGGGCTGGCTTAGAGCGGTCAAAGCCTCCGCAGAGCACTGCAGTGCCAACGTGGCACCGTGATACGCCTCGCGCTTACCCAGTACTCTTTTCATTTCGCCAACATGTACGCGGTCCTCGTCTTGCTGCTGGAAGGACTTTGTAAGGAACGCACGGTGTGCGACAATTTTGGGTGCCTTTGCTAGTGCTCCAAAGTAGTCACCGGCCGAGCCAAAGCCTGTATAAGCGGCCATGATTACCACTATAGACGCAACCAGATCTCAGCCCAACTATACTATGTTTGTCTACTGTGGCAGCCAGATGTGAGGATGACGATTGCAAATTTTGTGATGCTGCCAGCAGATCAAACAAGGTCGTTGATGCAAAAAGAATCGACAAACAGAGCTTTTGAGCACGCTTTCAAGCCTAGAATTCCGGTGAGCGACTTGTTACGAAATCACGTGGTCGGAAGTTAGCAAGAAGAAAATGACTAGGGTTGCGTAAACCGATGGAGTTCGCGGCCAACACGGCTTGGCATTGAACACAGACAGCAACATCAGACACACAAAAAGCAAGGCACAAGAAGAACAAGCTATGCATGTTGAGAGTGCTGTGTGAGGGTGTCATGTTGTACTGGGCACTCCTCGCCGAGTTGAGGTCAGCTCATCCAGTACAGCCGTTGTGAGCACATAAAAACAGCTCTTGGTGTGAAATCAGGTGCAAACCGTATTCTTGCTTTCTAAACATGGCGCCTATGTCGCAGGTCGAGTGAAATCTGTTTTGCTGCTGCTGCTGCTGCTGCTGCTGCTGACACGTGTGTAGAAACTGCCTTACTAGATATCTGTGCATCCAGCAACAGATATAAGGGCAACTGTTGCTAGCTAGCTGGCTGACTATAGTCAGCAAGTTCGTGTACTTGACATGTGCACTCAGTTGAACCCACCAGTACTTACTGGTACTTACTAGTTTCAGTCTTTGAACAAGATGAGGACTGCAACATCAGGTACGTTGACGGATCTCCAGGCGATCACAGCTGCCATCCACCATGGAATTCTGAAGCGGCATCAAAGCAATAGTCAGCCAGTGTTCTTCTAGCTGCTTCAGCAGCACACAGGTGAAGATGCGCCCAAAGTGTGCGCCACAGTCAACAGCACCGCTACAACAGCACTCTTTCGTGCCACGCGGTGCCGTTGTTGACATCAAGCAGTCTTGTGCAGCCACCTTCGCAACCCACACCAGTACCAAGTATGCCAGGGATGTTTTCAATGTGTTTGGTGTGTCATCAGCGCAACGACAGGGTGTGCCAGGTCACCAAAAGCAGGCTGCTTTCGCGTCACTTCTCTCTCAGCCATTTGTTAAAGACGTCCGTCAGTGAGCCTCTCATGGTTGCCATGCCATGTTCTCACCCACCTGAAGCTTTAACCCAGGAGCACATCTTGCAGCAGCAGCAGCAGCGTCTTCCAGGACAGCGAATCATTCCAATAATGATTGGCAGGCTGCCCAGCATGCTAACCTGCTGCTGCAGTCATGGTTCACTGCAATGCAGACAACTTGCACACCCTGCAGTTCATGGTATGGTGGCCATGGCGATTGTTCTCAAAAGTACTGCACAGTCACCCAGTAGGTGGCAGATCCTGAGCAAGCATAGCCTATGGCAACACTTGCTTTGTCATACAGCTGTTGCAGCAACAGTTTAGCCAAGTTGGCTTTACCCCTGTTGCCACAGTATGCTGCCAGTGAAAGCAACAGACGCCTGTATTTGACACCATGCTAGGTCAGATACTGTAGCAATGTCATGGTTATCCTGGCCGCCAGAAATTATATTCCCTCCTTAGGGCCCGCACAGCAGTGTCAGCCTGACACCACTTATTGGTGGTGCCCCATGTGCACACTTTCTATGCCATATGTCGGACAGCCGCCTGCGGTCACCGCATGCCATTTCAAAGGTGTGGCCTGGTGCAAGCCTTTTCATACATTTAGTACTGAGCCTCACTTGCAATAAGTTCAGTTGGCAGGCTGGTCCTTGTGCAGCTAACTCAAGTGGCACTGCTACTAGCAATCAGTAATTGGCCGGGCCTGTCATTGCTGGAACGAAAGAACTGCCCCTTTTCAACTGCTACGTCTACGTCCTGGAAATTTCTATTGTAGCATGTGAGCTGCCAGAGCATTGATATGACTGCAGCCCCAGCACCCTTGAAGCCGAAAGAGATTTTGGAAGGGCTTGAAAGCTGTGAGTTGCCAGCTGCAGCCGCTGCAGGTAGTACTCGAAGTTTGCCACCTCCACTTCTACCAGGTGCTTGCCCTGCAGACAGTATCTGATGCATCTTGACGGGGACGGCGTGATGCATTCTGGAAATTCATAATCTGGGTTGGCGGCAGGCAAGCGGTCAGCACCGGACAGACGCAGCTCCGCATTCAAACTTTCTACCCTGCGTATGCCCGCCCAAGAGCTTGTTTACATCACAGTAGCCTACAAGTCTCTTATTCTTCTATCGTGAGCTGTTCAATCAAAACAAGTATGCACAGACAGCTAGAACCAGCACATTCGTAGCCAAGGAGCACCTTCCCTATACAATGGCGATAAGGCGTGAAAGTATGCTTTCACAAAGGTGCCCTTTGCCAGAAGCTACTCTTGTATGAGTCTGTGGGCTGGCTTTAGGCAGATGCTGGAAACTGTCCTTCTAAACAGCTATGCTAGCCATCGTTGCTCCGATTGCTTACAAGTCATTGTGCCTTACGTTCGTTGCCTCAGCACATGGACTGTAGTACAGGAGAGCGGGGCACCAACACGACATTATGCTGGGACCACCTTCTGCCACCACATGAAACACCACAGCCAACAACTGGCCCACATGTAAGGGAAAAGCACTCAGAGGGGCAGCCTTGGACTGCTGCTACGCTCTCGACCCGTATAGCACTATCATTGTCTGATGTGATGTATTCTGCTGCAGCACCGGAAGCACCGAGTGCTTGACAACATGTCGTGTAGCATCACACAGGCTGTACTTGTTAGGGTATGCCACAGCATTTCCAAATGGCTCTGCTTTGCTGGTTGCAGCCTACACTCTGTTGTGCCTTTTCCTTCCTCTTTTGCCACGGTCACCATGCAGTCGAACTACAGTTCATCACATCCCCCATGTCACCCTGCAAGCCCTGGCCTGTTGGCATCTGCACATACCTGGCAAACAGCAGGAAGAGCAGCAGCTAGTGCATGCTGCAGGGATGGGCCCAATTGTCAACAGGCTGTTGACAACAGCCAACAGTGGGCCGGTTTGGCTCTGACCTGTGCAGTCTGCTGCCTGCCAGCAAGCAAGGCCACCAGGATCTTGGAGGGGGTGGTATGCTGCAATGCATGCTTATCAACATGGCAGGGACAACCGGGCATGCTTCGTACCAGTGCTCACAGCACCATGCAGCCGCTTCACGCACAGCTGCCAACACAGCAACACGTGACTGCAGATGCCTTGCTTCAGGATGATCTGTCGGCTGATCATCACCAGCAAGTGCAGGTGAGTCCTGTGTGGTTGTCTGGCCATAGACCATGTCTCAGGTGTAACACTGTTGCTGCTGGTTGCTGCCAGAGTCATTGACAACTTGGACTGCCACTGTGTCCACTGCCGGCGAGACAGCTGACATGTGTGCCTGATGTTAGGCCAAAGACGAGTTATGACACCATGTGTGCGACCATGATGGGTCTCAGCGGCCTCCATCCTGCAGAAGGGTTGTACAACATGCCGCATTAGGATAGCGTATTGATGGCCCAGCAGTGACCTGACCCATTATGCCTGTTTGATGGTGCTGCCTGCCTGCAGACGTACCAGCTGCCTGGTACCATTCCAGCAACAGACAGTTGCAGAACCAGCAGCACAGTCTCACAAAGCAGCAACACATGGCCCCAGCATCACCTGGAACACCATGGCAGCAGCAGGCTTGGCAATGAAGAAGTGTCTGTTGTGCAAGCAAGCCATGTGCAGGGGCCTCTACTTTGCATGCCAGCCGCAGTGGCTGTTGACCAGCAGCGGGTTCAAGACATTGGCTGTGCATTTGGATTGACCACCTCACCAGCACAGGTGGCAGCTGCTGCGGCTGCGGATGCAGCAGTAGAGGCCACATCAGCTGCATCAGGGGCTGCAAGGAGTGCTGCGGCTGCAGTTGCAGTGCTCCCAAACAATGCAGGTCACCATAAATTCCATCAGCAGCTGCAGGAATGCAACAGTAGTACTACAGAATGGCCTGCACCGCAGCACTGCAAGCTGCCCCGGGAAGACCGAGGTTCAGCAGCCCAAGTTGGAGATAGATTGATAGCAGGCAATGCTGGCATGTGCCGCACTACGACTGGCCCAACAGTGACCACAGAGTCTGGCAGGCCTGCTACCCTGCAGGATCCGGCACCACACACAGAAGTTGATGTTGCCAATATCAATGATAGTTCGCTGATTGAGGGCTTTATGCAAGATGTGGCTATCAAGATGGATCCTGCCAATGGCAAGTTCGCTTGCACTGGTCTTACTGTTGTGTATGCGCAGATGCTGGCCATCCGTTTGGCTCCATACCTGCTTGGCCTGCGTAGCTTAAACCTTAGCTACAACCAACAGCTGCAAGATCAGGGTCTCCAGGTGCTGGCTCAGCAGGCCACACAAATCTGGGGAGGGTTACGAGTGCTGCAGCTGTCGGGCTGCAGCTTGGGAGCGTCTGCACTGCTACATATGCATCAATTGGGTTTGCTGGAGCGACTTGAAGCTTTGAATCTGGCTTACAACAATCTTGGGGACGGTGGGATTATAATCCTGGCAACAGTGTGTGCAGCACAGTGGCCACAACTGCAGATACTTGACCTATCACATTGTTCTGTGACAGAGATGGGGGCTACGGCACTGGCAATAAATGGTGCCATGCGCATGACGCAGCTCAGAAGCCTTGACTTGAGTGAGAACAGCATTGGCGATGCAGGGCTGACAGCATTGGGACAGTATGCAGCACCTCATTGGAGGCAGCTGACCAGTCTTGACTTCAGCATGACAGGCATCAGTGGCAAAGGCTTGGCCAGTTTTGTGCAGTATGGGGCATGTTACATGACAGGGCTGCAGAAGCTGACTCTGAATACTAACAAGGATTTGGATGCCATGGGCGCTGCTGCTTTGGCCCGTGCTGCACCTTTGTGGAGCTCAATAACACAGCTGGACCTGAGCTACTGTGCCCTGGGCGAGGATGGGGCACGGACATTGGTTGCAGGGGCCGCACCTCATTGGCAGCACATGGCGGTGCTGGATTTGTCAGGCAACGGAATAGGGGACGGGGGTCTAACAGTACTGTCTGTTGATGCAGCACCATATCTGGGACAGCTGAAGAAGTTGACCCTGAACTGCAACAGCATAGGGGACGCAGGCATGACAGCATTTGCACAGCATGGGCTTCTACACTTGCAGTGGTCGATAAACACCCTGCAATTTAGCAGGAACTTCATCAGTTCTGCAGGTGTAGCAGCAGTTGCGGGCTCTTCTGGTGTGCAGCAGCTGCAGCAGTTGCAAATGTTGGCGATGGACTACAACCCATGTGGTGACTCTGTTGCTACAGCACTGCTTCGCTTTGGTCAGGCTCATAGGTTCCCAGCTTTGCAGGAGGTTCATATGCATGGCTGTGGCGTCTCTGCATTAACAGCTGCTGAGTTGGCAGCAAGGTTGCCAGATTTACGGCTGGCACTGGGAGCTGATGATGACGATGTTGTCCTCACGCCTGAGGATGTATTCCCTGACTGACAGGATCCTGGTCCCAGCAGTTTTGTGTGAACTTCACATGAAGCTCTGCATGGCGCTGTTGTTCACCCATGCTCCTGTAGATTTGGAATGATGTTTATGCCAGTGGGCAACTTCTCTTGCGCAGAGGAGGCTGGTGCCTGCTGTGGGCCACCAGGTGGTCAGATGGCCGTCCCCGAGTCTGCTAAATGACAGATTCAAAGAAGCGGTTTAGGTTACCTGCGGTGCTGCTACAGCTGTTAGCCCTGTGCCGCCATTGCATCAATCTGAGTTACCTTGCTTTCATCAAAGGTGAATGGCTGGCCTGAAGCTCCTGGTGCGGAATAATGTGCCACATCAGCTAGAGCTGTATTGAGCTTGTATGTTCGCTGACTGATTGATCGCTGTATGCAAGTTGCGGAGGAAACGTCTTGTCTGTTGGTGCATTCTCAACGCCTCAGCGACATTTGCCACGAAGCTTTCAACTGCTGTGATTGAGGAGATGTTGGCAGCATACCTTGGTGCTTTTGCTGCTGTCATGGTCCTTTGCCTGTTTTACACCAAATTAGTGATTGTTCCAGTCCTCGAAAAGTACGCTTGAAGTTCTGCGTGATGGGAGCCCTGAGCAGCGTTTAGATGGTGGAAGATAACAGGCCAGAAGATCCTCTTGGGGTCTTGAGCCAGGAGATACTGCGCAAACTGCGGCTGGTTTGTATACGCCGCAAGTACAGCGCCGCGCGTGGGCCAACCTGCTTTGTTCAAGGCGATGCCACTCCTGTTGTACAGGCTACTGAAGCTGAAACCAAGGAGGATCGCGAGATCATCTGTGAGGAGGTCTTCTGTGACATCACTGGCCAATTGGAATATGCTGCGAAAGGTCAGCACCTCGAGCGGGGCATTGATGAGCCGAGTACTACAGATCAGATGTCATTTGTCAGGGGCTGAGAGGCATGCTTCTCAGCCTACTGCTCCCTGCCTAGCAGCTGGCAAACAGTGCCATAAGCAAAAAGAATGCATTCATAGGCTGCCGGTGCAGAGCTCCATGCAGCAGCTGTACCGGCAGCGCTGCCATAACGGGATCAAGGCCATGACCCAACAGCGGCAAACTGCCTGAAGCGCCCTTGTGACCATAGAGCACGAGACAGCTGTGCCTGATGACACTTCAACGTACCTATATAGACCTCAGTATGCAGCTCAGTAGCATAGCTCAATCGTTGCCACACAAACCTGTGCATCTGCTCAGGTAACACCTTGACGAGGGTCTTGTCTGTGTGTGCAGAGCGCCTGCACATAAACCATCCAGGTCCCGTGTGCTTCTTTGAGGTCTTGGCGCCCTACTACTACCAGGTACTAGGTCCTCTCTCAAAGATATTCGCATGCGAGGCTGCTGACTGAATTGATTGATGCATATGTTTCCATTTGCACTGATGTGGCATCTGGCTGCGAGCAGAAGAAGACCGTGCATGGAGCATGTGCCGCCACAATAAATGTCCTGCAGCTCCAGGGTGGCTTCGCAGGAGTTGATCATTGTGTCTTTCACATCACCTTCAGGCTGACTTGAGCAGCTTGCCAGCAGTCAATGCAGCCGTTTTTGCACTGGTGTCTGATTCCGGGACAGCAGATGCTGCTGCAAGGCACGCTCGTTTCAAATAGTGTTGGTGTGCACTCAACCATTGCCTCAATGGCGATGCTGCTGCCTCTGCAGAACAATGTGGCTGCAGATACCTTGCTGTACTTCTGCAAGAGGTTGTGGGGATTGCCCTACCTGGCACCAACATTTGCCCTCCTGCTGCACAGGTAGGATTCACAGCTAGTGTGACCACTGTTAGCTGCATAAGCCACTCCAGGCTGCAGCGGTCCGTTTGCGCATGTGTGAGGCAGCCATCTGCTGGTTGATGATTGAGTCTTGTGCACACATCAGTTGATGTTGCAACAATTGTCAGGATGGTACGCGTGAAACGTTTTAAGCCATCCTTCAGGATGACTGTTCTTAAAGGCATTGTTGGTCACCGCTGCTATGGTGATTGTGGGGCTCTTGCTACAGGTGGCTGCTGCTGCGCCGGGAAGCCGGGGGCATTGAGCAGCGACAGAAGCACGTGAATGTTCTTATGTACGGTGAGCAGTGCAAGGACACGCACAACTGCCCTGCACCTCATGGCTGTCTGGCATCAGCAAGTCCCTTGTTTGGTGACAGCCGCTTGTCCATGGCATAGCACCTAAACTGCAGGGCCCCTGAGCTGCAGCAGCTTCAATCTATCAAAAGACAACGCATCGAAACACAAATCAGGGTCATGTGATGAGACATGAACCAGGCCGATGCTGTATGGTCTGCAGACCAATGCCATGACAGTATCGCAACGGCCAAGATACAGTGGTAGGCCGTGCCGGCCAGCCCACTCAGGCCAGTGTGACCAAGCTTTGCATCTGTGTCCCCTTGGCTCCCTGCTTCTGCCTGCAGGCAGCCGCCAGCTGTTCCTCGGCGATGTGCAAAGTGGCATAAAGAAATTTGGCGCTCTGTTTCACTTCTTCAGCCAAGAAGTGGTTTTATCTCCCAACAGGCAGCACCTAGATGAGTTGCCAGCACAGGCTAGGGAGAATGTGCTCAGTGTAGTGGCCGCATACATCCCTTACTACCATCCTCTGGCAGTAAGTAGTCACACCAGCGTGGAAGGGTGTGTCAGCAGGCTTGTGCAGTTCACACAATCTACCAGCACCGAATCAGCTGCCTTCAGTAGTAGTCTACTGAACTGGGGCACTTGACAGCTCACAACTGTTTGTGGAACTGATGCAGCTGCTTGTTTGTGCCCTTGCATCAGCTTGACTTTCTGGTGCTGCTGCCCAACTGCAGTAGATCTTGCCGCCCCACTCACAGTACTGCTACCCTTCTTGCTGCCCTTCTTGCTGCCAATCCTCATGTACTGCACATCATCAGGAAGCCAAGCAGGTGCTTGAGGAGTTTCCCTCCCCCTACCACACCCTGTCTGAGGGAGGACACACCCCGGGTGAAGGTGCCGACTTCTTGGTAGGAGAAGTGACAGACACCATCAGCAGAGTGCGCACAGAGCAGGGACTGCTTACATACCTGCAGGTGAGCCGACTCACCTCGTGTAATACCAGAGCATCAGCTGTGCGTTAGCAGCGCATGCAGCCATGCTGGTAATAATTGTGATGCATCCTTATTGTTATACCTGATTCAAGCTGTCGCTGCTGCAGGCTGCCCCAACCAGTCCTGCCTGCAACAGCCATATTGCGAAGCTATCTGCATGTTGTTCATGATAAGGCAGCGATCACTGCTGCCAGCATGGTTGTGGCAATTCCCCTGCTGTTGCTCCTGCTGTGTTGTTTGCAGTGTTTGAAGGCTCTTGGTGGTGCCCAGCACCTGCGCAGCTTGAAGGCCATCACGCGCCTGCGCCTGCAGAGTGAACTGTACAGCCTTACGTCACCAGGTGGGGCCCATGCCTGTCTGCTGTTGCTGCTGCTGACAGAGCCTTATACAACTCTATGGTATTACATAGCGCTCATCGTTGTTACTGGTGATGATCACTCACCAGTGCAGCCTGGCAGCCAGCAGTACGCAAGCACAGGCTTGGCCCACTGGCCGCAGCAATCGGCAGCTTTGTGACCTGATTGCAAGTCACTGCTTGTGTGATGGTTCCAGGTGGACCCTACTACGCCCCCAGATCTGTGCGGCACGCCTCACTGGAGGTCCTGGACGCCCTGTTCCCCATGGGCCGCCGCAGCAGGCGACTCGTCAGACTGGCATTCAGGGTCCTGCACCCTGCAGAGTTCCTGGGAGGCTTCTTCTTCTTATTGCTGCTGCCGGTGCGGTTCTGGACCTGGGCTAGCAGGAGGCTGCTAGGGGCAGTGGGTGTGCTGCTGTACAGTGTGATCAGGTTGTTTGGCATGGCCCAGGGAGCAATAGGGGCCAGGAAGTATGAGCCAGCAGCAGCAACAGGAGTGCAGTCACACCAGCAGCGGCAACGGGAGAGAGAGCCAAGCGGATACATTCATAGCTAGGAGAGAGCTCACAATGTGTGATGCCACGGCGCTTTTGCCAGTGTGTACGTCAGGCGTACTGCTGCTCTGGACATGGGCAACGGAGTTCAACTGGGCCAGTACTATTTGCGCTGACTGACAGCGGGTTCCTGAAGCTGCTGCAGCAGATGTGCGGCACATGTTCTTGCGTTACTACTATAGTGTAGATGCAGATTTATTTTTTGAGTGGCATCTCTGATAGCGTGCACTTGGATGTTGCTACACAACTTGACGACTTGTCAAGTGCCCAAGTTGGAGAACCTAGAAGTTCTATGCTAGTGGCACGTGATGGCTTCTGTAGGCTGGTGTTTTGTAATGACTTTTTATGGTTGAACTTATGTTGGCGACTGCCAAGGATGTAGCACAGCAGGGCCCATGCCCTCAACTGGCTGGTTGCATATTACGATACGGTCAACGCATAGTGATTCTGAATGCCGTTGATCTTTTTCATTAGTGAGCATGCTTGCCAGTGGTACTCAATACTGCCAGACAGCCCCAGGCCACAGTGCATGCATGCACATTTGTACACCCAGACTTCTAGGTGGCACTGGATTTGAGAAACATTTTGATAGTGTATGTCTTGTGTCGCCAGGATACTGAAGGAGCTCGAGTCAGCATATCCCACTTTGAGATGCTGGCCAATGGCCTCGATCTAACCCTTGCCTTTCTGTCCAACCTGAACCTGAATGCATGCAGGTGTGGTTGTGTACTTATTTCTCCTTGTTCAACACGCATCCCACTAAGAAAGACAAGACCAAGACTTGGTTCCTGTGCGCCTCACCGTGCTGGCAGCATATGCAGCGCATAAAGTGCTTTATTAACATATAATGTAGTGAACGGTGAGCAAAAGGATGGTAAACAAACGGTGTCGACCGTGTACGGTACCCCTGCTTGTCACTGCCGCGCACTACTTTTGACACTGCTGTGTTTGCCGCTGCGTGAACTCTGCAGTGTGTTACCTAGAGCATTCAATGGGAATATTGAGTCGCATGCTGTTGGAAACACATGTCATCGGTAGTCATTAGTGCTCCTGCCCGCTCGAGCTTTTTGAAGGGCTCGCCTGCCGGTTGACGGCCCGTGACATAATTGAAGTATCTAGCCGTGCTCACGGCAAACTGCAAGATGGCTCGCGACAGGCGACAGGTAGGCCTAATGAAATGGCTCAGTCTCGTTGTGCACATGCAGCAGTAGTGTGGGCAGCTGAAGCGCGGCAAAGCCCAAGACATGCTGCTGGTCGTCTGCTTGGGGTGGGGTGAATTCAATTAATTCAGCTGTCTGCTTGGCGGACGAGTTGTGCCAGCACTTTCCACTGCATCGTCCAAAGCTGCAAGAGCTTGGGGTTACACAGTCACTGCACATGGACGTCCTGTCAGAGATAGTCTGTCAGCATTGCAACAGCTGCAGTAGTCCGGTAGCACTTGGTGTCACATGCATCTATGTAACGGCTGCACTGAGCATATCAGTGGCATTTGATGTCACCAGCTGTATAAGTTCATAGGACTGGTCCAGCTGTCCTCTTGTGGTATCCGGCAGGCACCCCAGGTGCTTGAAGCCTTGCAGCTAGGAACCAGACAAGCGCTCAGCTGGTGATCACAGATGACATTCTCCAAGCAGCCGTCCATAAGGTAACAAAATACTGTGCCTTGGTTGGAATGGTTCCCTGTTAACTGTACAGGCCTGGGACCCTGAGCCTGCAAAAGCTCGTCGAGCATCAGGGCCTACCTGGCATAGAGTGGGCTGGGGTCAACGAGGGTTCCACACAACAGAAGCAAGGATACAGAAAGAACAACAGTATCATCTTGAAGACCAGCAACAGAACCAGAGGCTCTTGCAGGAGCAGCATGATAGTCTTTGTCCTTTCAGTCAACAGCAGCGAGCACAACTGCAGTCAATTGCGCAGCAGCAGCGGAGGCAAGCAACGATGACACCTGTGGTGTCACACACTCACAGTTGCACGTACATGTACTCCTTCAAGCAGGCGCACACACACAAGTAAGCAGCAAGACTTTTGCAAAGGCTGCTCAAGCTATTGATTAGCTACTGGGCAGACTGGTAGGCTGCTCGTGAGCATGATGACTTCAACAGCCATGAGCAGCGAATGGCGGCCATCTTACTGTGTACTGAGCACAAGGCGGGTTTGCTTCTCCGTGCACCGTGTGCTATTGCATGTGGAAGCCGTGCTGCAGCAGAAGCTGGACCACAGCAGGACCTTCTGGTCAATGCAGGCCACATCTGACCCAGTCAACACTGTTGCTGTGCATGATGCGGCAGGACCACACTCCTGAAGCAGTGGGTGCCAGGAGAGAATGGAGCTCCGGCTGCAACCTTGAATGTTACTGGCGTTTGTGATGAGCTCAATGTAAGCACTTGATTTAATTATTCAGGCAGGCTGCCAGAAGTTGATAGCGATGAAGAGGGTGTGTGGTGGTCAGCACAGAAATATCAGTGCGCTGGACGGCCACAGAATGTCCAGGTGTCGGCAACTGATGATGTGTGGGCATTTGCAGTTTTCAGCCTGCAAACTGCAAATGAGTGCAACGCTAGCAGTATGGCCCCTTGCACCTACACAGAGCCACAAAAGAAGCAGCCTTCAGTGGCTCCCCATCGGCTTCCCTATGTGTGGGCTCACTTCCTCACTCTGGCCCAGAGACCTTGCAGATGTACTGAGCACGCCATGCTGCGGCAGTGGCTTCACAGGAATGTTGATGTCATGGTGTCACTGAAGCCTGGTAGCCCCAGCTGCTGCTGAGCATCTTGAGAGCCTTTAAAGCTCAAGCTGAGGCAAGACATGATGTCCTGCGGACTTGTTTGGCTGCAGAGCCGTTTGCTGAACATTGATGATACACTTGTGGCACTGCTGTCAGGCAGCAGACCTGCTGAGCAGCAGAAGGTTGCAGAGCGGCTGGCTGAGAGTGACACTGAGGTGGCAAGGCAGAAGCTTGCACAGAGGTGAGCTCAGCAGGCTGCAGTAGGTGTATTTGATCAGCTGGTTGCTGCCAGTGAGTAGCCCAACCTGTGCACCATATGTTGCTGGTTCATGCCGTAAAAGCTGAAGCAACATGTTTGAAAGCGCAGCAAGTCTGCAGCAGCGCGATGCACGCGGCATAGGTCAGTGCTGGACAGGTGAATCACAAACAGAAGCCAGATTGCCTGTGATATACCTCTGCAATGGCTTCATTCTGTTTTCTTCAGTCTAGAGAAGCAGGTTGCATTTTCAACCGCACTGCTGCTGGAATGGTGTGGAGCGACACCTTCGGGAAGTGGTGAACAGGTGCTGAAGAAACTGCTGGCTGCCTGAGCAACTGAATGTTGGCTGGTCAAGCGCCGCTATCAGTAACTTCGGCTGTCTGTCCACCTCATGGTGGCCCTGTACGGTGTTCTATTGGGAACTGGAGCACCTGATGGTGGCTCTGTACGGTGTTCTGTTGTAAACTGGAGCCCATTGAGCTTATAACGCTCCCATATTGTCTGATGGGCGTGCAGTTTTACGGCATGGCGCGTGATGGTTGATGCTGGCTACTCGACATGTAGTTGTACAACTGGGTGACACCGGGTGACACAACTTGGAAGGTGCAACTCGCAGTGTTGTCGTCTGTACACAGAAGAGAATCACGACTTTCACTGTTGGCGTCCACGCTGCTTCACGAGATCGCGACCGTGGCACACAGTGGGTCTTGGCACGCCAACACACCAGCCCCGCCCACAGTTTGCAACGTGCTCCCATCAAATGTGGCATTTGTCACGCACATGCCCGCAATTGCACGTTGTGCTGGTGCGATCAACCAATTAATCTGGTGCGGGAAAGTCTAGCAAAATACAGTCTGACTTTCATAATTCCACGTCCTGCAGTTTTTGGCTGCGTGATTAACGTTCGTATAGGCAATCCAGCACCATGGCCTGTCGAGTGCGATGGCTGGCGTGTGCAGTTCTGATCGCTTTGAGCAGTCAGAATGTTCAAGCGCAACAGCAAAACAAGCAGCAGGCGCAGCAAAACTGCAAGGATGCGCGGCCAGACGCTCCCAAGGACCTCAGCTTAACAGCGATGCCGTCTACCTCATCAATAGGAGCAGTGTGGAAGCCCCCCGGCAATGGCGCCTGTGTAGACTATTATCAAGGTAAAGCACATTTGGCCGTGAGCTGACCAAATAGGAGGCATTTCAGGTCCTAACTAAAGCGGGTCACTCGGAGGCCCTGAGTTCCAGGGACAGCGAAGAATCTAGTGCAGCTTGTTGGATTACGATATTTGCTTCATTTATATAGTGAAAAGTAGTGCGAACGTGCACTAGCTGGTCGGAATGTGCAAGAGCCCCCACCCCACCCCAGCAGCAGCACGCAGCTGCAGCACATGTAAGACAGCATAACAGAGGGCGGGGCTGCTCACACTAGAGCATGCAATGGTGTTTAGTATTATGCATAGGGCAGGCCATGGTTGCAATACACCCTTGTGATGCAACACTGCCACAGCAGGCAGAATCCAGAGGCTGTGCTGGCTCTGCTGCTGCACCGTGCGAGCACCTTGACGCTTCACAAGCAGCTGGCTGATGTTATGCATCGTTGCATACCTTTACTGCTGCAGTATTCGTGACTCCCTCATCAGGCAGCACTCGTCAGCCTAAGGCCCACCAAGTCAAATCCAAGAGCATTATTATCTCAAACCTCAGGCCCAACACTGGGTACCAAGTGGATATTGTTGCTGTCAAGTAAGTTCAAAACAGACGGTGCTAGGTTGCCTCCCAGTGGCGACTTATATAAGTGGCTACTTCATCTCATAGGTTGGATCGCCAGATTAAGGAGCCTGCTGTTATAATGAGACTTGGTAGCTGGCCTGCTGGCTTGGCTACAAACTGTGCCAAGACAGCCGCAGCATTTCTGGTACGAGTGTGCTACCACAGCAAGTTTGTAGCTGCACTGCCCACTGCTGTGCTGCCTCCTGACTGTGATTCTGTGTACACAGCAAGAAGGGGCGCAGCCCCAATGTGCGGCAAACTCTGACCACGCTGAACGGCCCAAGCTGCAACCCCAATCAGACTCCCGGGCCTGTGAGAATCATGAAGGCAGCCGCTGCCAGCGACAGAACAGACAAGGTGACCTTGGACTGGCAGGCGCCCAACAGCCCGGCTACAGCATGCTTGACTGGGTACAGACTGGAGGGCTATGATGCAACCACAGGTACGGCAAGGCACTGCTATGCTGATGCTGCTTAGCATGAACTCATGCGACTCAGTAATGGGCGGGGGCAGGGCATGCACTGTGGTTGCTTGAATACTTTGTTGAGCATGTCAAGCGAGGCAGGTGCACATGGTCACTGTCACGTGAGTCAATTTCTGCAGCATGCAGCAACCGGCATGTAGTCCCAGCAGGACTAGGCACAAGTGAGCAGCATTGAGTAATCAAGCTCACCACACGATGGGACTTTTAACGGCAGACCTAACAACTGAAACTATTTGCCTTTCTGCAGGGGTGAGAGTGGTCGTCACCAGTGTGGGTACTGACATACGGGAAATCAGTGTGAATGGGCTTGTGTCAGGAACAAAGTACAACTTTAAGATCGTCTCCTTGTCAGCTCTTGGTGATGGCAAAGCCAGTTCTGTGGCAGTCACAACACCTGCAGTAACAGCTGCACCAACCACACCCCCACCAGCCCAAACCACTGCTCCTCCGGCGGTGAGTAACTTGGTTGCCTCGAGGCCTTGGTCTTGTCACTGCATGGGGTCTAACAGTAACCAGCCTACTGTCAATGCTGGCCCATACACTATACACAGGCATCAGATAGCCTCTCGTGTGGGCTGACTGTAGTGTCTTTTCCTGCGCCAGCAACAGCTTACATGTACCAGCGTCAGCAACAGCTTACATGTCTTGGCTACCTCCAGTTAGGCCAGCATCAGCACCAACACACTAGCACCTCGTGATATGTCCTGTCAAAAAGCTAGGCAACAGTCAATGATGTTCCCTGTGGAGCACATCACTGAGTCCTGCCCTGTACTACTGCAGGCAACAGCACCAGCCCCGCAACCATCTCTATTTGCGCCTGCCCCATCAGCACCTGCTGGCCAGAGCACCGGTCCCTGCCAGACTACACAGCAGCCGCCAGCCCCACAAACCCTTGTGGCCACCCCCAAGGGCTCTGACAAGATCACATTGAGCTGGACTCCAGGTGACCCTGGCATATGTGTCGACAAATATCACATCGACGGCTACCAGCTGAAGACCGGTGATCCAATTGCCGAGGTTGACACGCCCAACACGGAATACACTGTCACAGGTTTGAAGCCAGGTGTTGAGTATGTGTTCACCATCAGTAGCAAGAACAAGAATGGGCAGTCTGTTCCGGGTACGGCCATGGCCACAATTCCCAAGCCCAAGAACTGATCCTGTGACTGCAAGAAGACAGAATAGAGTGTGGTTTTGTGGTATGCTCTGATGCAGTGGCTTATCCTCAATGCTGTGATGCATGTACAGCTGTGTACAGCTGGATGACATAGTAAGGCATTATGTTACCTAGTTGTAGCCACATTTGGTAGTATCCAGGCACCAGAGCATCTCCTGTGGGGTGCAGGCCCTGAATCTGACCTGCCCTTTCATTCAGTAGCCCATGGTTGAGCTTAGCCCAACATTGATGCTGGCAACAGCAGGTTGTTGGGATGTTCTTGCCTCTGCTTTTTGTGATCAAGGCAGTGGATGGGCCACAGCAGCTAGAAACTCAATTCAAGGTTGGTCACCGGATTGAAGTGTGCCCAACAGCAACAAACAGCCATGAAGCAGTTGCTGCAGCAGTCTGTTGCTATCTATATATATGCACACTGCATGTCAGCACACTGTTTCACTGTTCAGCTGTATTCAGCGTTTCATGAAGAAGTCTTTGCAGCGGCATGGAAAGGACTGTAGCAGGAGTATAATGCCATCTTACTGAACACCTGGTTGTCTTTTGATATCAGGCTACTGATCCGGCAACTGGTGCCAGTACATATCCCTCTGGTACAGAGTGGGCTGCAGGTGCTGCGCATTCAATGCATCTTATGGCATAAGATACAATACAAGCCAGTGTGAGGCAAGCACTCAGAGGTGCTGTCAGCTCACATAAATTTGCGAGCTCGTTTTGATGTTGCATGGGCTCAATCTCTTTTGCTTAGAGTGACACTCCTGCAGGTTATTGACTGCAGTTGTCACTAATGATGGCATCATGCGGCCTGTGACTTTCCTTTGTTCACAGTCTGCCTAGCGGCTGCCAAGTGGTCAAGCAGGGGGTACAGGAGTACACGTTGCTAAGCTTCCACCATGGTTTCCCGTTTGTTGCGACTGCTCAGCCTCTGAGTTGGCATTGAATTTTAGGTCCGCAGCTGTTTGAACGAGTTCATCACCCTCAAGATCTCGATAACTATCTTTGTACCAGGCCCGACTCAGGGAAGGGTGAATTGCACCCCGAATTACCTCAGCGTTCACCTGCATCCTCTGAGCTGATACGGCGGATTGACAGATCAGATCCCAACAACAGCATAATTATTTCTTATAAGAAAGTTGCACAAGCATGCATGCACTTCATGCACAATGTCAATAGAGCTGGACTGATTCCCAATGCCATCTGAACACCCCTAGCAAGAGTATAATTAGAGTCATGCTGCAACAGAAGCAATGCTCAGGACCTTACTGTAAACATGCATGGACTGGCTGGCCCATCAGCCCGAAGAGGCTCCTCTAAACATAAACAGCCACTTGCTGTGATTGGACAAAGAGCAAGGCTTTTGATGAGACACACCACTGCTGTTGCGAACCGACACATCTTCCTCCGCCATGAACGGCCATCACTACTGTACATGCAGCAACTACTACCAACCTGCGGGAGCCGGGAGCCGGCTTGGCACACTCTAGAACATATGCTGCCCAGGCTGCTGCATTGCTCATGCACGGCAGTGCACTCAGCAAAAGCGCCAACTAGGGCACACCTACTGCATGGATAGCCAATCACCAAAGTGTATGCTAGTGGCAGCCCACAGCACAGAGACACCACAGGCGAGGCAACAACACACAACATCAGGCTGTATCACACATGCCTGTGTGATGTGGTCCGATTATGGAGCTACTGCTGGCTTCAGTGGCTGCCACTTGATCCCCATGCTATCATTGATTAATTCTTCCAATCATGTCAGCAACGAGACCACAAAGTTTACCATGCGCCGGTCAAAACCAAGTCAGACACACATGGAAATCAGCAGCCCCATTTTATAACATCTCAACACCACCAGCTGCTGCTTCTCTTAACAACCAATTGTGCGTCTGCAAGTTTAGATCTTGGCCAGTGCCTGCTCCAGGTCTGCCCAGATATCCTCCATGTCTTCCACCCCACAGCTGAACCTGACCAGGTTGTCCTTGATGCCAATCTCAGCACGCTTCTCAGGTCCCTGATCCCAGTAGCTGATGACTGTTGGCTGCTCAATGAGCGACTCAACGCCACCCAGGCTTGGTGCAATGTATGGCAGCCTGCAGTTGTCAATGAATGCAGCAGTCTTCCAAAGATCTCCCCGAACCTGCAACAAACACAGCATGAGCAAACCATGAAGGGCAGTCAGCGACACAAGTGAGGCATGACACAACTTTTGGAGCTGGGAGGCCGGCTGGCTGAATGCCAATGGCTTGTACACTTTGAAGACTCCCAGGCAGAGAATTCCTACCTAGAAAAGGGTCCCAGGGCTTGCAGAGCAGTGATGCTTCTGTGCAGCCAAGTGCTGTGCAAGGGGATGCTGGTGAGGTGCTGTTCCCCAGAAACTTCATGAATGTCTTACTGTGCCCTGCTCACAAAGGAAATATAAGGTCCAGCTAGCGCCGCCCCCCCCCCCCCACACACACACACAGGCAGGCATGCACTGCTCCATCATCACATGCCTTTGATGCAGTTTGCTACTGTTGTGCACATTCACACAGGCGCACCCCAGCTCCTCACCTCAAAACTGATGACCCCGCCAAACCCATCCATTTGCTTCACAGCAATGGCGTGATCCGGGTGGCTCTCAAGACCTGGGTAATGCACCCGTTGGATCTTGGGGTGTGCCTCTAGACGCTTTGCAATTTCAAATGCTGCACGGTTCTGATGCTCTACTCGCAGTCCCAGGGTCTTCATGCCACGCAGCAACAGGTATGCGGCATGTGGGTCAATTACGCCACCCAGGACGTTGTGCATCAGACGGACCTGCAGCAACACAACAACATTCACAGCAGCGGTAGGGGCTGGTGTGCTGGGTTGCTGCCGGGCTACCACGATATGCTGTGAAGTTCGACAAGTGCAAGATCACTCATCTGCCACCTGCAGTGGCCACCTGATGATAGCAAGATGCCTCTGATCAGGAGCACAGAGGAACACATGCATCCCTCCCTATGTGTGTGTCAACCCAGTGCTTGAATCGCTTCTAAGCAAGAAAGCCAGCGATATGATGGTGCACTTGCCAAAAAAGCCAAAATGCCACCGCTGTGGCAACTGCAGCACCAGCAAGCCTTGGGCGAACTGTTCTGCATCAGACCAACTACTGGTGCTGCACAAGACCCTGCTGCTACACCCCCCTTCTCCCCCC
>JABEVS010000181.1:0-59004 GCA_018290735.1 Coelastrella sp. MACC-549 | reverse complement strand
CCCCCACACACCCCACTGCTCACCTGTTCAACAAGGTCTTTGCTGCCACAGATAGCTCCTGCCAGAACATCATTGTGCCCCGCTAAGTACTTTGTTGCCGAGTGGATGACCAGATCAGCTCCCAGTGCTAGGGCACGCGAGTTCACAGGTGTCGCAAATGTGCTGTCAATGCACACAATGGTGTTTGTTGCGCTGCACAGCTTTGCAATGGCTGGGATGTCCACACAGCGCAAGTAAGGGTTTGTGGGCGACTCGCTGAAAAACAGTGACACCTTCTGCTGCTCCAGAGCCTGCTGCAAACCTGCCAGGTCAGCTGGATCAATCACTGTGCAAGTGATGCCCATCTTGGGCAGTACTGTTTGGATAAACTGCCGTGTGCGCCTGTAGCAGTCTGTTGTGGTGACTATGTGGCCACCCTGAGGCACCAGAGCCAGCAGCATAGTGGTGGCAGAGCACATGCCTGCAGGACAAGGTCCCAGACAACAGGTCACTGCCGTGTTACATAGCAGCAAATATCAGCAACAAGATACTTGCGAAACCTCCGCACTTGATAAGGCCTCAGAAGCCATGCACTGGGACCACCAGCAAGCACGGCCTGCTCCAATTTACTCAACCCTGTGCCTCTGTGTACACCATTGCTGCCCATGGCAACTGCTGGCACGCCTTCTCCCCTCGAAATACACTGACTGCAATGCACACAGCCTGGAGGGCTCAAGCAAAGGTATGCTGTCATTGCCCGCACCTGACGATGACAGCAAGCAGTCCTCGGCACCCTCAAGGGCCATGATCTTCTCCTCAACCACCCGCACTGTGGGGTTTCCATAACGTCCATATTCAAAGCTGTCGTGCCTGCCCTCCTGGTAGGCGATCAGCTCCGCAGTGTTCTTGAAGGTGTAAGTAGACGTCTGGACAATGGGTGTGGTCAGGGAATCCAGGAGACCCTGCCTTAAACGACCCTGATTTTCACCACCTGTGTGTATGAACGGTAAGGTCGTCACCGTGCTTACGCGAAGGCTGGTACAGGAAATGATGCCTGCAATGGTTGCTGGCTGTGCTGAGTCCTAGCTTCAAGAGTTGACTAACGGTTCCTGTTATTGGCTGCACCTTCCTCAAAACAGCCCAAGCCCACCGAATACTGCTTTTCAGAGGCATATAGTCATAAGGCTGCTGTCACATGGCAAGTCAGCTGTAAGGGTGCACGATGCAACCTCTGCTGACCTTCTCTGAGATGCAGCATATGCTCTTGCCTGCTGCGCTGCAGGGCAGTACATGACTGCCACCAGCCGATACGAGCTTGAAGCAAGTGATCTGCCATATGCACCCTGCAATGCTGCTTCTGACTGTGCTAATCCCATCCGATATCCCTATATCCCCTGTCATCGCTTGACGCTTACCGTGCACAGTAAGGGTGCTGGGCTGCAGTGTTGGTGCTTGGTAGTGATTATCATGACAACTTTCTCCGTTGCCGTTTGTAATCGTAGCAGCAGCAGCTAGTGCCTCTTCCACTTGCGGAGCCACTGCGTGCAGCGTCCTTTCCACATGAGGTAGGATGGACGTGTGCCTCTGCTTGTTGTAACGTGCTGTTTTGATAGGAAGACTGCATCCGGGGCCACGCAGCATTGTTTGCGCCCTTGGCTGTCTGCCAAGGTGGCTGTGCTCGCTGAACGAGCAAACGCACCAGTTTTTGTATGCAAGTGCCATTTTCATCGTTGAGTCGTCTCACCTGCAATCTGTTGGTGATTGAACATAGCAGCCTATGCCAGTTAGGTCCATTACTCACCCGAAGCCCAAGCCCTGCAGTCATCCTTGCCATGTCCGCGCAGGGCACAAAGGCCTGCTGGCACATACACATGGTGTCTTGTTGCACATCATTGTAACTGCGCGGCGAGCAAGCGCTGACAGCTTGACACTTACAAGCAGTCCCGGCGCCTGGGGGTGCGCATCGCCTTTGACGGCCGGATCAGCTAGTACAAGACAAATGAGCGACAAGAAAAGGGTGAAAAATTCTAAAGTAGCTGATGAGGTGCATGTTGAGAAGACAGAAAAGACAAGCAAGAAGAAAAGGAAAGCAGACAGTGAGGATGCGTCTGAGAGCAAAAAGGCCCGCAAGGCAGAGAAAGCCGCCAAGAAAGCAGCACAGCAGTCAGATGAGCCAGAGACAATAGCAGCTACGCAGCCAGCTGCCCCAGATGCGAACGCGCTGGACAATTTCAAGCTCTCAGAGAACATCAAGTCTCTGCTGCGAAGCAAGGGTATAGAGTCCCTGTTTGCGATTCAGGCGGCCTGCTTTGATGTTGTATTGGATGGCAATGACGTGGTTGGCAGGGCACGCACAGGCTGTGGCAAAACTCTTGCCTTTGTGCTTCCAATTGTCCAAGTGCTGTCAGACAGCGCTGCTGGTTCAGGCAGGCGGCCGTATGGCAGACCTCCTGCTGTCATCGTGCTGGCACCAACCCGTGAACTCGCAAAACAGGTGAGCATTGAGACA
This sequence comes from Coelastrella sp. MACC-549, assembly GCA_018290735.1. Taxonomy (NCBI): domain Eukaryota; kingdom Viridiplantae; phylum Chlorophyta; class Chlorophyceae; order Sphaeropleales; family Scenedesmaceae; genus Coelastrella; species Coelastrella sp. MACC-549. Next base: position 56,516 of record JABEVS010000181.1, on the reverse strand, counting down.
CCCCATCCTGCACCAGCATGTACAGTCAGAGGTGGGCCGTCTCACCTGGCCACCAGGCTGGCTCAGCCCAGTGGGTAGTGATTGGCGCAGTTGCAGCGCCAAGGGTGGTCTGCTGGCCAACTAGCTTGGAACTGCTGCTGTTAGCCACTGCAGAGTGCGCTTGGTTGCTTTCTTTGGTTGCTGGCAGCTGGCTTGCTTTGCATGTCATGTGTCTTCTCCCGTATGCCGTACAGCATGGCCAAGTCAGCAGCCGAGCCGCCAGCCAAGTAAACTGCGCATCATGAGGAGTTCACCTTGTATTCTCATCCCTGCTGCAGGTACATGCAGACTTTGAGTACATCGGTCAAGCCTCTGGCCTCAACACAGTCTGCCTGTATGGTGGCACACCCTATGCACCTCAGGAGACTATTCTGCGAAAGGGTGTGGACATTGTAGTTGGCACACCAGGACGTGTCAAGGATCACATTGAGCGAGGCACCCTCAAGCTCACACAGCTGAGGTTCAGGTGCGAGTCAGGACTGCATTGCATCTGTGTGCAGGTTACCAGGCAAGCAGAGCAGCAGAGCAGCAAGACAGCTGCCTGAAGTGTGGCTTGCAGGCCTGCATATTGACTGGTAGCAGGGAGAGGCAGAGCATGTGCAGATGCTTATTGTGTTTGTTGCAGATGAAAGGTGTGTCAGGGGCACACAGCACACTTTGCTTATTTGCAGCCAGTATCATGGCTGCTGTCACATTCATGGATGCTCAGTCCAGTTCATCCCAAATGAAAACCCCATGCCTGTGTGAGCCACAACATAACATGTTTCGTGCGGGGTGCACAGGGTGCTTGATGAGTGTGATGAAATGCTCAACATGGGCTTTGTTGATGATGTGGAGAAGATACTCAACGCTGCCAACAACAGTAAAGATGGGTCAGCCGCGGAGCCAGGTACCAATGTGTCAGGCGGCAAGCTGCAGACACTGCTGTTCTCTGCCACTATGCCGGCATGGGTGAAGGATATCACTCGCAGGTTCTTGACCAAGAGCCACAAGCTGGTGGACCTGGTCGGGGACGACAAGCTCAAGGTGCGCAGCAGTCTGGCCTGCCGCCAGCGGCGGTGCAAGTGGATGCGGTAGCTCAAGGCCTTGCCTGCTGCCAACGCTGTTAAAACCTCCAGGGACAGGCATTTTGCAGTCACCATTCCAGTTTGCGGCTTGCAACTCTGCTGGTGAGCTTAGTCTGCAGTGCTCACCTGCTGAACATTGCTGATGGCTGTGCTACTTGCTTCAGGCCGCCACCACTGTTCGTCATCTGATGCTTCCTGCCCACTGGACTCAGCGCACCAGCTTGGTCACAGACCTGGTGGCCTGCTACGGCCTGGGAGGACGCACCATTGTGTTCACAGAGACAAAGAATGATGCGAATGAACTGGCAGGGACACTGAGTGAGAAGGTTGGCGCCAGGTGAGGATTTCAAAAAAAGGGGGGATGAAAATAAAAACGGTTGCTTTTAGCACAGCACTTGAGCATGTGGCACGCTAGCATGTAACTTGGTGGGCTTCAGCAGACTGCAGGTTATTCCTGCAGCTTGCCGTAACAATTCGGTGAGGACTTGCTTAGCAGTGCATCCAAATTCAGTGCATCTTGGGGTTCCAGTGAGAGTTTTGCTGACAACAACATGTTCACTGTGGGTGGTCGTGTGCAGGGCTCTTCACGGGGACATTGCTCAGGCGCAGCGCGAGGCCACCCTTGCTGGTTTCAGAGGTGGCAAGTTCAGCGTGCTGGTGGCCACTGATGTTGCAGCCAGGGGGCTGGACATCAGCGGAGTGGAGCTGGTCATACAGGTGTGGACATAACAGATTATTCATCTGTTATGAAGCAGCTGTGTAAGGTGTTGGCTGCTGGCATGACCACATGTTCAGTGCAAACAGACTGCCAACGTCCCAGCCAATCGCAACTGTACATCACTGGCTGGGTCACACTCTAATGCAACTGGGGAATTAGGTAAGGATATCTGCAGAAGTGTATACCTGCTGCCTAGCAGTGCAGCTGGCGCATCAGCAGCCTGCATCATGTACCTTGTGTTGGCAGGGGCTTGATTGACCAGGTGCTGTGCTTGTGTCCCCCCCCCCCCCTCTCTCCTTGCAGGTTGAGCCCCCCAAGGACCCTGAGACCTACATTCACCGCAGTGGACGCACAGGACGAGCAGGGCACACAGGTGTCTGCATTACCCTGGTGGGACGCAAGCATGAAGACCGCATACCCTACATTGAGAAGAAAGCAGGTAATAATGCATTGCTGCAGCTGCAGGCACATCAGTAGAGACCACTAGCACATACAGCCTGCTTGTAGGCTGCTTGTAGCTGGATGTCACATTTCAGAGCTGGCAATGTTTCACTTAGCACTTCGTTGCACAGCCGTTCCAAAACATCCCTGGCTTTGGGTCATCTCTGCATAGAGTGTGTATTGTATCACTTACATCGTGCTGCTTTGTTGCCCTTTTGCCCAACCAGGGTTCAAGTTTGAGCGTGTTGGTGCCCCACAGCCTGCTGAGATGGCATCAATCGCTGCTGACCGGGCCCTGGAGATGCTGCGTGACGTTGACAAGGACGTTGTACCCTGGTTCAAGACCACAGCACAAGCGTGGCTGGCTGAGGTTGGTGATCCTGAGGAGGCGCTGGCTCTTGCGCTGGCCAAGATCACCGGCACCACGGGCATGAAGGCACGCAGCTTACTGACCGCACACGAGGATGTGACAACCCTCATGTTCAAGTGAGTAGAAAGCAGACGCACAAGGGGTGCGCCGGCCACAGGTTCGGATGCTGTGCTTGGCCGCCCCGTCAGTGGATTGGTTTGTGGGTTGCCACGAACAACGGTAAACATTAGGCACCTTCCCACTCCTCGGGCTAGGTGCGAGTTGCCACTCAAGAATGTACATCCTGGGCTTGACAGACTCACCCATGAGTTGCTGCTGCTTACAGGGCTGAGTGGGAGGTTCAGAAGCCCGGCTACGTCTTCTCATTCCTGCGCAGAAGGCTCCCTGAAGATCTTGTCGAGGAAGTCCGCCGCATGACGCTGACAAAGGATGGCTGCGGCGCTGTGTTTGACGTTCCGTCACAGCATGTCAAGCAATTCATCGCCAAGTGCGGAGCCGGGAGCGAGGACGACAACGCCGAAGATGGTCGCCCACATGGACAAAAGGCACCAGTGCTGACCATCCCCACCAGCCTCCCAGAGCTCAAAGAACGTGAAGGGTTTAGTACAGGAGGGTTTGGTGGGGGTGGGGGTGGATATGGTGGCAACGATCGGGGGAGTTATGGGGGTGACAGGGGTGTGCGTGGGGGTGGTAGGGGCGGCTTTGGGGGAAGGGGAGGTGGCAGGGGTGGTGACGGAGGAGGGTTTTCCAGTGGACGTTCCCCAGGGTTCAGGGGTGGTAGAGGTGGAGGTGCAGGCAGAGGAGGTGGCAGGGGCAGGGGTGGCAGGGGTGGTAGGTGAATAGGTTTAGGCTGACCCCGGAAAAGTAAGGTCTGTTTGTTGGCATATGGGTGCGTTGATGAGAGTGAACTTGCTTCAGTCGGGGGAACATTGTGTTGCGCCTGTGAGTTTACTGGCCTGCTAGAGTAAGGATAGTTCTACAAGCTGGAGGCGTGTGCGTGAACATTGAGTGCTTACTGTGCAACTGGGTGGGGGGTGATCAGGTGCTGTGACACCAGTTGACCAGCGCCCTGATGAGCTGAGGAGGAGCAGTTGTGGCAGCCTGCAGCTGCTGGGCCTGTCATGTTTTGCCAGTGGTTGATGCTAGACTTTCCGTCCACGTTTCAGTTCAGTGATGCATGTTCATCAGAATTACAGTGTGCTATTGTTGAGGAGTTCCCAGACTCTTTTTCATTCTTTTGTCCTTGTGCCAACCTCCTGCATATTCACCAGCGGCTTCTTGGCCGCGAGAGTGTGGACCAAGTTGACTTTGCTTCTACCTATACATCACTTCAAAGCATTATTATGATCCGATCATATCCCCGGGGGTATTTTGACAGGTGTGGCGGTTGGAAAGATTGGTTGTTGACTCAAAAGTGCTGAAGTGTTCTCTGCTTTTGCTCCCTGCGTGCTGACCGCAGTTCTGGTTAATTGAGGTGTGGCTACCATGCATGCCTCAGCAAATGCTGTGCTTGAACACTGTTCTTGCTGATGATCAGCGACTGCTGTGCTTGACTAAAGGATCTTGCCCATGACCAGCAACTGCTGTGCTTGATCGCTGATCTTGCCCATGTTCAGTTACTGGCTGCAATGATTGATGCAATCTGACAAGTTGAGGTCTGAGACAGGTGACCACACCGATGCAGAGCTGTAAGGTGTTGGTGCCTTGCTGTCATTGATCACACGGAGGTGCCAACAAAGTCAGTTACGCTTCAATTGCTTGTGTTGTGAATCAGCGCTTATGGTCTGCCACATCTACACAGTCTTGGCTCTCTCTTGCAGTCATTTCGACCAACGCCGGTCACGCCAGCTGGCACAGCTCTATCATTTTTACACTGACCGGTTGTAGGCAGGCTGACAACAAGGGACCATCCACAAAAACACAATTGCAAGCCATTTTCTTGTTTTGGCGCTGCATGCCTGCTCGACTGCACGCTTGGCAGTACCATCGGACGGGACCTTGTGCCTGATCAACGACTTGACGTACGCCGGCGTGTTCAATGAGCTTAAACAGTTCAAAACCTTGTAACGACGGATGTTGTTGTATCCGCCGTCTTCCTGACGAACTGTAGCCGCTCCGCGTAATAACCTTGGCCACCCGATCCTTTTCCTAGTGATCAGACACATTAAGTGACTGCTTATGTTGTTTCTCATGTTTTGAGAGTGTTTATCACGTCAAGCAGATGGACTGTGCCCTGCTGTTTGATCGCGCGTAGACAGCTCGGCTGATGTGCTACATATGTCTTTGAGGTAGCGAAAAAAATAATTATTTTGGTACTGAAGTTAGGGTATTTTCAGACGAGTTGAGTCATCACTCGCTTACTAGTCCTGATTGCGGAGCAGACGAGCGACCCGCTCGCCTCGCTGAACTGCGACTTGAAGTGATGGTTCGCTATATCTAGCTTTCATTCAACAACTTATATATGAGCCTTTGTACTGGGCTATCAGGGCCCCAAGAAGCGCTCAAGTCCTCGGTTGCAGCTATGGCAGGGTCCGGCACAGCAGCAGCAGCAGCCCCAGCAGTGGCGCAGCTGCCACAATTGCCAGTGGATGTCCTCAGAATGATAATGAAAAACCTACCGTACCATGAACTCGAGCAGCTAAGGCTCTGCAGCTCGCATTTTGCAGCAACTGCGGACCTGTTTGTTAGGGGAATCACTCTGAAGCAGTGGCCACTAGTACCAATCAGCATCAGCAATAGGCTGTTGCATGTAACTGCATTAAACCTCCAGGTGCAACTCACGGGCACTGAATGCAGCGTTGGGCTCCATAACAATGCCCCAGAGGAAAACCTTTATTGCAATCAGACTGTAGCAGGATCAGCAGCAATAGCAGCACATGCTTGGCAACGCCTGGAGTCTGTACTGGCGCAATTACCCAACATCTGCAGCTTGTCACTTCCAAACTGTGATATGGACTCATCCCTGAGGTTCCCCAGGCTGCCATCAGGGTTTGTGGTTCACTTGGCCCACCTGTCCCGGCTAGACCTTGATGAGCTTGGGGTTTTGCCGGTTGGGGTGCAGTTGCCAGGTCAGCTGACATGAGACATTCCATCGCCTTGGTATTATTACATGATGCTGCCTCTTGTTGTGCTGCTTTGTTCCTTGACGTCTTCATGTAAATGAATAGGAGAGGACATACAGCGGGGTTCGAACGCCTGAGGGACAATGCGAAATAATCAACTTGCTGTGGCTGCAGCTGGCATGTGCTGGCTCTTGCTGTTCCCCGCAGCTATTTGGCAGTGCATCTGTGACCTCCTCCCTAGTGCTTCTGTTGTCATTGGCTGTGAGTCACCTGCTGACTTACGTGTGGGGCAATCCTCCTCATTGCTGCAGGTTTATATGCGCTCAGCCTCTCATCCAATGACCATCCAGCCAGCCTGGCGGCCATTGCAGCACTTGCACCAAACCTCAAACAGCTGTTATGTAGAAGACTTGAGATTGACCAAGTGTTGCCACCACTGCCAGCAGCAGCAGGAGCGTCAGCATCAGCACAAGGTGACAGCTTTGACACAGGAGGGGCTGCGGGTGGAGCTGATGCTTTGTCTTCAGCAGCAGCAGCACAGTCAACAGTGCTTCCACTTGTCAGTCACTTTGGTGGTCAAGCAATTGTGGTTGTCGGTGCAGCCACAGCAGGGCAAGCAGCAGCAGCCTATGGCAAGGCATTTCCAAACCTACAGGTATTTGATATGACCGTGACATCATGCAACAGTTGTGAAATGCCCAAGTATGCTGCAGGTAACAGTCTGCATGTCATAAATCAATGGTCTTGTGGTTGCAGTGCATGTGGTGTCACTGCAACCACACCACCAGCCTCCAGCAGCAGCAATAGCAGCAGTGATGTGGGTAGTCAGTGTTACCCGTGGCCAATGATGCACATGCAACAGCGGCATAGGAGTTGCAGAGGTTTATCCAACGTGAGAGAAAGTCATAAGCCTCATTCTACAGTTGCCACCACCACCGCTGCTGCTGCCAACCAGGTGTTGTATCGAGTCCCTCAAGTGTGTGGGAGTGATCGTAAGGAGTGTGGGTATGAAGACCTGCTGCCTCACCTGCCTCACCTCACAGCGATCAGGTGGGTCCCAGGTCACTGTGCTTGCCGGCTCAACACAACTGCTCCTGCATGTGGTGCATGCTAGTCGCCCACTGCACTGCCAGAGTCATGATGTTCTTCATGTTGCAGTGGTGCAATATGATTTCCATGGTTGCTTATCCCTACTCAAGTGTAACAAGGCCAGGCTGGGCTTGGCAGCATGAAGCACCACTGCTTTGGTGGGAAACGACTGCAGGGGACGCAACTGGTTCAGCTCCCGGAGTTGGTTCCTCATCCGCAGCAGTGGTCATCTGGCCCGTGATGCCTGGAGCAACATTGAGCGGCTGTCATTCCACAGCAACAGCTACCCGGACGGCTGCAGTGACTTCCTGGACATCAGCAAGAGCACACAGCTGCGTCACTTGAGACTCACATTTAACTACCCATACACAAAGGCAAATGAGCTGGTGGGTTCAACCCTCACAGTGTGGTGGACTTGAGTTCCAAATCTTTCTGAGCCAAGCGTTCACATCAGTAAATAGGACTTGCTGCACCCAGCCCATGCATTGCCACAAGCAGGCAGCTGATCAACATCTCATGTTGATGCTGCTCATCAGCTACCTTGTCATTATCTGACCTGGTGGTTGTATGACTCACCTGCTGTCAGAATGCGTCACCTGCTGTCACCTGCTGTCACCTGCTGCAGGTTCGTGAGCTGTCTGAGCTGCCCTGCCTGCAGAGCCTGGCCCTGCCTGCTGCACTGTTCTGCAGCCGCTGCTGTCCTGAAAAGCACTACCCAGGCCTGAGAGCCAGCTTGGAGACCTTGGCGGCTAAACCCCACCTCACAAGATTGGACCTGCTCACACTGCCTGAGGCAACACTTGGTGAGCTAGTAAACAATGCAAGGGGAGCGCATTAATGTCGAGTGACAGTTTAATCGGCTGGTCCTAGACCTGGCTACTGCGAGCTGCTGGCTGTCTGCAGAGCACTGAAGAGGAATCTGGTGCAACTTCCCACAAGCAAGCAGGACTCAACAGCATTCGCAAGAGTGCTGTCTTCTGCAACAAACAAAACATGTGCTGTAGGGCATCTGCAGCAGGTCCTTGTTGACCGTCTGGGCGGCCGATGTTGTATGTGCAGGCACAACCTTCTACTGTGGCCACTCAGCAAGTGTGCAAGAGACCATGGCCACCTTCAGCGCTAAGGCTACCGCAGCGCGATGGCAGCGCCGACAGTCCCAGCAGCAGCAGCCGCAGGGGCTGGGGTTGGCGCTGACTGTTGAAGATCCCAGATGGGCCGATGACTCCTTCTGCAACCTCAAGGTGTTCGGGCACCCTGTGTGGGGGGTGTACGTGGCAGCTGATGAATGGTGAAAGCATCCATCGTGTTTCTCATCAATAGCTCTGTAGCATGCAGCCAAGTGATTGTAGGCAGTGAGTCGCAGGGCCGTTGTCACAGTGGCCACTGCTTGGCTACATACGGTTTGCAGCTTGATGTGTGGCGTTTGCAATTCACAGTTATAATAACTAACATAGCTAGTAGCTGAGCTGTGTCAGCAGTACTAGTAGTAGTTGACAGGCTTGATTCCTCCTAGGGGTTAGAGTTTATACCATACAGAGCATCCTGGGTCATGTGGCTTACCAATTGACTGCAGGCGCATTGACTGATTGCATTATTTACATTATGCACTGCTTTGGAGCTCTGGACCAGCCCCTTTTGACCATGCCATACATGCAACGTAGCCCCTGCAGGGCAGTTCGGGATCCAGCAGATTCGCTCGCTGAGCTATTACTATTCTCAGCGAGAATTAGTCTATCATAATAACTTGTTGGCAATAGCTTTGATCAGATTTTTGTTGGTTCACTAAGCATTGTAGTGAGTGCAAGTCTCCTGCAGACTGGAGTTATTATTGTTGTACATCACCTGCATGAAATTGTGGTTCTCTGACATGTTTTTTCTGCTCACAATTGTTACTTTAGTAAGGGGTTTACTACTCTGTTGAGTCTGCTATTCTGCGGCGTAGCATACAGGTGTCCTTGGACAGAAGTATAGTGCCAAACACAATATTGAATGAATTACAGGTTTTTGAAGCCAAATTTGTGCCGAACTGGGCACTTGATTGGTTTTGATGCTACAGCTCTTCGAAGAGAATTCATTTCCCATACGTAAAGTATTATATAGTACTGCAGCCGCACGCCTGCCCATATGGTGTTGAGCTTGCCCTCATGAGCCTTATGAGCCTGAGGCTGCAACTGCCTGTGCTCGGCAGTGTGCAGTGCAGCATTCCCCTGGGTTTGAAACATGACATTACATCCCCACACTGCGGCTGTTGATATGGATGTTGGCACAGTCTCATGCCAACATCGTCAACCGCGCGTTTGTCAGGCCCAGGTGTCTCGGTGTGCCTGCGTGTCGGTCAGGTGTGTTGATATATCTGTTCAGTATGCTTAATGTGCAGTATTTGATTGTTCAAGCTAGGCATGCCATGCTTGCATCACATAGGTTTCTGGGTGGTTGCTGAGGCGGCAACCCCCAAAGAGGGCTATAAAGCTGGTTCGTCGCTTGGCTGCGCCAAGCTTTGGATTGTCAAACGTCTGGGCATGTTTGGTCATCACTCAGGCATTGCCTGAGTGAAAGGTTGGTGACTGGGTGTGAACTATCATGGCTGATCGTCAACCACCTCGCTTCCCTGACTCGCCGGCGGGCTCGTTCTCCAGACAACGACTACAGTGAACTAGAGAGCAGCTATATCAGCTGCAAACACCACTGTCTCTAAGTGGGGCCATTCAGTGTTTAGGCCTCAGTGCTTATGATCTGTTGTAGTACCATCTTTGATCAGCAGCTGTGCTGCTGTACCGATATACTGGGTCACCGACGCCCAGGTAAATCGATTTGACTTGCCAGTATTTAAGTGTGAGTGATGATTAGACAGCAGCTACACTATTCGCAGCTCCCTAAACAGCCTAACTCGGCCTAGCATGACTCGTGAAGCTTTGGATTGTAGAGACAGTGGTGTTTGCAGCTGATATAGCTGCTCTCTAGTTCACTGTAGTCGTTGTCTGGAGAACGAGCCCGCCGGCGAGTCAGGGAAGCGAGGTGGTTGACGATCACCCATGATAGTTCACACCCAGTCACCAACCTATCACTCAGGCATTGCCTGAGTGATGACCAAACATGCCCAGACGTTTGACAATCCAAAGCTTGGCGCAGCCAAGCGACGAACCAGCTTTATAGCCCTCTTTGGGGGTTGCCGCCTCAGCAACCACCCAGAAACCTATGTGACATGCAAGCATGGCATGCCTAGCTTGCACAATTAAATACTGCACATTGAGCATTGGACAATACTGAACAGATATATCAACACACCTGACCGACACACAGGCACACCGAGACACCTGGGCCTGACACAGGTCCTTGTTTTGTTTTGTCTGTTACAAGGGGGTGGTCTCCCGTAGACCGTCTACTGCTGAGCCAGCTCTGCTGCTTAGGTCTCAGGACTGTCAGGCCAGTACTGCCCCGATCGATTTGTTTCGTGTCTGTTATGGCTGGTTACACTTGCGATGACCGATGGCCGGACCAGACAGCTGCCAGAACGTTAGAACTATAGCCGTGCAACAGCGCTACCAGCACCAAGAAAAACCACCAGATATGCTTCATGATATGCTGTAAACATTAAATAACGTTGAGAAAACGTTAAGTAACGTCGCGGTGATGGTGGGCCCACATACATCCCAAAGTCAGTACTAGCCATATGGCATGCAGGCCGTTTAGCCCGCCTGTTTTTAACGTGGTTTAAAAATGTTTTCTAATGTTTCTTAATAACACTGTGACCATCACAGACAATGCAAGCAGCTCTACAAGGCGTTGAGCGCCATAACGTTTAAGGTTCTGCAACACATGAGCCGGACCCTGACCGGACATCGTAAGCGTAAACCGCTATAGTACTCCTTGAAGGGGGTGGTCTCAGGCAGGTGCATAAGTTCAACCTGGGAAGGTGGTCCGAGGCAGGTGCATATCAGCTGCAGAATGGTTCTTTGTCAGGTGCGTAGGCGGCCGGAACGGTTGAGATTGAGACCGGTGAGCGCCCAGCTCAGGCCACGGGAACCAGTCACCATTAGTGGAAGATTGGATGGCAGAAGTGCGGGTTGAAATCCGGCCCGGGGAACCCATCTCGCTCTGCGAGAGCCCGTGGAGCGGGTGAGTCCGTGACATCGACCGCATCACATAAGTCCTGCGCTGGCTCGCTGGCTTGTGCTGGGACAAAAGGGGGGTCATCCAACCGACTTAATACCTTTGTAAAACTGCATTACATTTTGTAAAATTGTAATTAAACCCGGCTGATTGTGATCTGGAGTGGACGAAAGTAGACTCTAAGACCCTGTCCGGCCTGCAGTACGTATACTCTAGACCTGGCTGGTGGACTGACGGCGATTGTGCCCACTTTCAAAAAGGGTCAGCTAGGTTGTGAGCACTGCGGCGAGTACCACCATATTCAGTCCAGGGAGAACACGTCGTTTAGAGCATAGTCACTATGCCATTGCGGCACTGATTGTAAAGCTGCACACATTAGCAAGTAACAGTTGTGACTTGCATGTAACTGATGCATCACATACATATGTAGTAAGTTCTCACCTTAAGGTCAACCTACATATACATAGTAGCCATGCTACGGGTTAAATATCATGAGACAACAGAAGCAAACAAATCGATGTACGCACACAAGTCTGACACACTCAATCCGCTCAAGTTGTGACTGCAGCACACAGACTCAGGCGCAAGCTTGCACTAGCAGGCCATCTGCCTGGTGCTAGCAGGCCCTCTGCAGGCCCTGCATACAGGCTCAGTGCTGTCCTTGCATAATTCACATCAAGACAATTTTGGAAAGCCTTACAGGCTGCTCACTCTTCATGTCTATGTTTGATGCAGGAGGTTCTTGTGAAGGAGGTGCCATTCACCCTGTATGGTGCCTGTTCAGCACAGACACACTGTGGGTGCAATGCTGATCACCTGTTCAAGCCATGACCTTGGCACGGGGAGCCTTCTTGGCTTTTACTGTCTCTGATAGGAAGTGCTTTACCTGCAGGACAACAACAAGAGCAACAAAGCAAGCTCAGTCAGCACAGACAACAAGCTCCTGACAAAGGAAGCATCTTTCCAGCCAGCCCAGCATGATGCTATTGCTAGACAGTCACACCAAGAGCACTGCAACAGGCAGCAAAAAGTCCATTGTGGGGGTTCCAGCTGTTCAAAACAGGGTTACATGCGTTGACACCTCTGTTGCATGCTCACCCTGCTTGTTGGTGGTGGCGTGTTGAGTGAGTCGATGTGCTTGGGAATGAAGCCGGTGTCTACATCACCAGCCCTGAATGACTCATTGTTCAGAATGAGCTTGTGGAAGGGACCAGTGGTGGGCACACCGGTGATGACAGTCTCATCAAGTGCACGCAGCATGCGGGTGATCGCCTGGAAGACAGAAGACAGATGCGAGGTGGCTTGCAGGCACATACTCTTCAACAGCTCATGCACTTGGGTACATGCTGCCTCTCCCATTGACACCTCCTCACCTAGCCAGCTGCCTGGTAGGTTGGGTATGGCCACACACCCAGTAGCAGGAGACTGCAGTTGATATCATAACAACTTGGCAAGGCACTCCTGTATTGCAGAGCAGCTTCTCACCTGCTCCCTGTCCTCTCCCCACACAATGAGCTTGCCCAGCAGTGAGTCGTAGTTTGGTGGTACCAAGTAATCAGGGTACAGGTGGCTGTCCATGCGCACGTGAGGACCACCAGGAGCCAGGTAGGTGGTCACACGACCAGGACCTGCACAAGACCACCAAAAACACGAAAGAGTGTGTGTGTCATCACAAGATATGACATAGCAGAATCAAACTTGGGTTAGGTGGCCTCTGTTTGGGCAGCTCGCAGCTGTCCCCTGGGGTTTTGAGCAAGATCTTCTCCCTGTCTCCCTGCCTGCCTGCAACCATGCAAGTGGTTGCAGCTCCATGCCATTGCTTTTGTGCACTTAGCTGACTCATGCTATTTTTGTGTTGTAATGACAGCAGTCTTACCTGGCCTGAAGTTCTGGAAGGGATCCTCTGCATTGATACGGCACTCAATAGCATGGCCCTGTAGAGCAAATGCCACAGCAGCAGCAGCAGCAGCAATAGCTATTAGCTTAGTAGTAGTATAAGAGAGCTCACTAAGAAACAGACTGCTGCATGGTGCTGTTCTGCAACCAGATGGAATATCAGATGACAGGGGCAGCAACGCTGCTGAAGCTGTGTGTACTGGGACTGACCTTGAACTTGATGTCTTCTTGTGTGAACCTGAGCTTCTCCCCCTGAGCCACCCGGATCTGCTCCTGGATCAGGTCAATGCCAGTGATCATCTCAGTCACGGGGTGCTCCACCTGCAGCAGAATGAAGGCAAGACATAACCAGGCCAGCTCATCACCCTCCTCACTGCATGGGATCATCACAGGACGACGCACAGCCAGCACAGGCAGGCCTGAAGTTGTTCTGGCTGAAACCAGGTCATTGATTGGAATGACAGCAGTCTTACCTGGCCAGCAGTCTTACCTGGCCTGATTGAGAGAGGAAAAAATGACAGTCACATGCTTTCAGACTGGTATCGCCCTCGGGATGCCGGTGGCTGAGCACATGTCGACAGACTGATAACATCCCCCCCTCCCTCGGGTGGCTGACCTTCAATCATCACCCCATCATTGCCACACACTCCTTCACCCACCTGGATACGTGTGTTCATCTCCATGAAGTAGAAGCCCTTCTTCTCCCACAGGAACTCAATAGTACCAACACCCACATAGCCGATGGCCTTGGCGGCATTGACTGCTGCCTCTCCCATGGCTTGGCGCACATCAGCAGTCAGGGCGGGACTGGGGGCCTCCTCCAGCAGCTTCTGGTTGCGGCGCTGAATGGAGCAGTCACGCTCACCCAGGTGCACCACGTTGCCGTACTTGTCAGCAAGGACCTGCCAGGGATGAAGGGAAGAAGAATGATGCAAATGAGGGAGCTGAGTGATGATGCAGAGGAAGGGGTTGAGATGGTGAAGGTAAGCGCTGTCTACCTGACTTCACAGATGGCGAGCTTTGTACTGCAGCCTGCTGCTTGGTGCCAGCAAGAGGCTGCATGCTGGAAGCTGTGTTCATAGGGCAGTGACTGGTGGCAGGTGCCTGCCGTGGGACTGTGCAGATACCAACAGTAAAGGTGGTCGAAAGAAAATCGGCGCCTAGGTCCCCACAGGGTGAACTGCAAACAGAGGACAGCAGATGTGTTTCCACTGCAATTGCTGCATGTGTACCTGGAACTCAATGTGCCTTGGGTTCTGCACATATCTCTCAATGTATACATTGCCATTGCCAAATGCCGCCTCTGCTTCCTGCTGTGCTTGCTTCAACAGAGGGATGAAGTCCTCCTCCTTGGTGGCCAGGCGCATACCACGACCACCACCACCTGCAACCAGCCACAGGGCAGTAGGGCAATTGAAGCAGGGCTGGGCAGCGTGACGCCTCATGTTGATGTTGTTCATGCCGGAATAGCTCCATAATGGGCATCACATGGAGCTGGGTTCACATTCATTTCTATTTCACCGAGTCTGAGCCGCACCCTGTTGCTGTCCTCAGAGCACAGGAACTGGGGCCAACAATTTTTCATCCAACCACCCCGAAGGAGCATTGCCCACCTGCAGTTGCCTTGATCATGAGTGGGAATCCAACCACCTTTGCCACGGCCTTTGCCTCCTCCTCACCGCTGATGAGCCCATCACTGCCTGGAACTGTGGGGACACCCGCTTTCTGACAGGACATCACAGAACAGCACCCGGCATCAGCAGATGAGGTTGAGGCATACCTTATACCCCAGGAGCTTGTGCAGCTGAAAACGATGCACACCAGCAGGATAGCAACCACAAGCAACAGGATCACAGATGCTAGAGCTCACAAGACAGTACCGCTTGCTAGCAGAAATCAGTTAGTGGTACACTTGTCACATGGACATGTGCACATGGACAATACCCTTATTGCAGTTGCCCCTTATCAACACTGACAAGGGGCAAACTACAACAAGGGTAGTGTCCATGTGCACCACCCAGCACGGCTTCTGTGGTTTGCCAGGCGCTTGCCACTGTCATACTAGGTGGCAATGGGTGCAGACCCCTAGCGCAGTACAGCCAGAGGTCTGGACCCATTAACTGGTGACCTCACCTTCATTGTGTCCCTGGCTGTGCTCTTATCACCCATCATCCTGATCTGAGCAGGCTTGGGGCCAATGAACTCCAGCCCGTGGTCAGCACAGATGTCGACAAAACCAGCATTCTCAGACAGGAAGCCATAGCCGGGGTGCACTGCCTGAGCGCCCCGACTCACTGCAGCTGCCAGCAGGTTGGGCACGTTCAGGTAGCTCTCACTGCTGGGAGCCTCACCAATGCACACAGCCTCATCGGCAAGCTGCAGTGGCCGCATGAAAGAGGCAGTGAGGGTGGCAGTCAGAGGAGGGCTGTTTACTTTGTGACTGTTATTGCACTCAGAGCAGCAGGCTCTAGCTGCTATGATCGGTAGATTGGTATGATCTAAAGGTACTTGCTGCCGTGCTTTTGAGTACAAGCTCCCGTTGAACCGTGCAGATGCTTTGCAGTCTGAGAGGGGGAATGTTACACATGAATACTTCCACCGACCATTGCAGTAGCAACTTAAGTTGGATGTTTGCAGATGTTATGTGCTGCCATTGCCAGGTGCTGGACTGCAAAAGAGCAACACACGACTGTTTTGTGTTTGGCTGCTGCTGCTGCACGCATCCTAACTGCAAGAATTGAATGTTTTACGTCTGTAACGCCATCACATGTTGGGGACCACCTACCTGAACATGAAGAGAATTCTTGTCAGCTGTGGAGTACACAGCAACTGTCTGCAGGCCTAGCTCCTTGCAGGCACGGATGATGCGCACAGCAATCTCTCCACGGTTTGCAATCAACACCTTTTGAAAGCTAGCTTGTGCACCATCCATTGTTTTGGCCCTGTTTACTGTCTGTGCGCGGGCCCTGGTGCTGAGCCTGCGCTGAGTGAACTCATCCTCAAAATTGCCTAGGAAGACGCTGCGTGTAGCCTGCCTCTGCTGCTGTTTTGCATATTTGCTGCGACGAGAGTTCGATGCGCCGCTGCTGCACCTGGGAATCACGGCGCTGGCCTGACAGCAGGACAATCGAAGTGCAGGATCGAATTTAGCAGTAGGCCATCAGCAAGGAGCGTAGATCCAAATACCATGCACCCGGCATACCTGAGGACCACAGGCTTTGCCTGTCTGCCGATGGAGCGCCTGCTGCATCTTCGCAAGCGTTGAGCGTTATCGACTCGCGCAGACAAGGCGCAAAGTGCAGCTTCTGCAGCAGATGTATGCGGCAACAAACTGTGCCCTTTTGTTGATGTAGTGTCAATGCATTGTGCACACAATGCGTGCTGTGCCACAGATAAAGGGTATAGAGAGGGACTTGCTGACTGCTGACTGTGCGGGACGTGGTTACGGGAAGCAGCACGGTATTTGTTCATTGTGACCATTCAAGGGGTTTGTGGTTGTTGATGGAAAATGAACTTAGATGGTGTCTCAACAAGACTGGGAGACATGCCACTGTCGTTTCTGTGGGCCGTGCCTGACCACTGGAAATGCAAATGCAATACAGTGTATGCGAGTGCTGGTTTGAAACTGGAAACATCAACGCTGTCGTCTCGATCAGCCTCTGCTGCCGTGCCGCGACCACGAGCAGTGACCAAACAAGCGCTTCTGGGGTCGAATCTGTGCCCAAACGCAGTCGCATGCAGTGAAAATGGCAGCAGCAGCTTTGTTCACTCGCAGCTGGTGCATGCTGGACCAGGAACCATCCGTGGGCGGGCCAGCCCACATGGGCAGCAGCACAGTAGCGTTCAGGCATGTAGACGTCTTGCTGTGCAGCCCCGACAGAGCGTAATCAGCTTAAATGAATGTGTAGATGCAAGTTTTGTAGGCACTGCCAGCCAAGACCCACGGCAGCCTGCAGCACAGCAGGACCCCAGTCCAGCACAGCAGGACCCCAGTCCACCACAACATCTGAACGGAGCAGTGTTAACCCAAGCAGTCTGCTCAGCAGGAACAGCATCAAAGCTTATACAGCTCCTCAAAGAAAACGCATCAGGGGTCAACCATATTCACATTACAGCAGGTTTTAAGGCCCTTGTGGCCCTGCAACACAGCTTGCAGCAGCAACAACATCTTCAGGATGATGCTCGTGCGGCTGCTGCCTGCCTTCTTAGACTGGCATCACGTAATGCCAGTGAGTTTTCTACGTCAGAGAGGAGGTATGTCCTGTGGGCAGTCACACAGCTGCAGCTGCATCCATGGACACGTTGGTATCATGACATGTTGTATCAGCAGCAGCCACAGCAGGATGCAGCCAACAACAACAAAAGCAGCAGCAACGCACAGAGCGGCAGCCACGACTTTCTTGACAGCAAGCTTCTGGTCAACTTAATCGGCAATGCAACTTCATTTAAAGAGCTGCAAGCTATCCTGCAGGCTTGTTGGCCGGTTTTAACAGCTCAACTGGTGTCAATCGCCCTACAGCGGTTGCAGCGTATCCTGCAACATCACAGTGACACCACCACCACACTGCAAAACCAAAGTCACCAGCAGCAGTTGGGCAAGAAGCTGACACTGGAGCTGCTGCAACATGTAGATGTGCAGCTCTCAGCTCCATCAGCAGCGAAAGGTGCATCAGCAGCTGCTGCAATCGCCGTGCAAAATCTACAGCTGGAAGCTGAGTTGACAGCACAGCAGGCTGCAGGAACCATCAAAGCCACAGCAGCCTTGGGTCTGCAGCTGGATACAGAACAAACGGAAATCCTCCTTTCCCACCTGCTGAAACATGCTAGGGCTGGTGCTTTGCAATTGAGTGCTGCAGCTGTTGTGGACCTGACAGCAGGTACAGCTTCCTTGCTGCATCAACAGCAGCAGCAGCCGCATCAGCAGCAAAACCAGCAACATCGGCAACAGCAGCAGCTTCAGGCAAGGCCTGCTCCATTAAATCAGTCACAGCCACAGCAGCAGCAGCATGAACGCCAGATGCACTACCCGCAGCAGCACAACACAGCCTCTGATCCTCTCCCTGTCATCGAGGTTGACAGGCAGCGTCATTTGATGCAGCAGCGTCGTGTGATGCTGCTGCAACAACAGCAGCAGGAGCAGCAGCAGGTACAGCAGTCGCATCATCAACAGCAGCATGAAGACACCCAGCACCAAGCACAGCGGTTACAGCAGGAACAGCACTACAGGGTTCAAGTACTGCTAGGTGGCATCTTAGCTGAGTGCTGTTGCAATCCAAGCAGTGTGCTCAGACAAGGTGGTCTACAGCTGGGGCAGCTGGCAGCTGTCCTCAAGGCCTGCCAACAGCTGAAGTTTCTGCCTGCTGGTGCTGTGTTGCAGCAGCTGCTTGGGGCTTCAGGCCTTGGGAACAGCAACAGCAGTATTCTCGTGCCAGACAGACATGTATCACAGCAGCAGCAGCTGCAGCAGGAGGGGCAAAGTGTTGGGCCCTTCCGATCTGGTGATGCTGCAGCTGTGTTGTGGCATATGGCGGTGTTAGCAGAACTTGAACAACAGCAACAGCTGGTGGTGGTGCCTGCTGCTCCCAATCATTTCAGCAGAAGCAGCAGGAGGAGGAGTCTAAGTCCCAGGATGCCGCTCCTGTCCACCCTGCAGCGGTGTCAACCAGCAGCACCACTGCTGGCAGCAGTGACAGGCAAACAACAAACTGCTGCTGCCCTGGTGATGGCCACAAGCGGTAGTGCTCCTCAGGGGCGCAAGCAGGTGGCAGCTGCTGCTGATGTCCACACCATCTGTGTGGCATTAGCTGCTGGTGCAAAGCTGGCTGCTGCTGTTGATGCAGCAGAAGGTGAAGCCAAGGCTAGAGCATTGTTGATGGAGCTGAGTACTGAGTCTGCCGCTGCATCAACAACAGGGCATTCTTTGGCAGGTGTCAAGCCTGGATTCACATCTGCAGGCAATTCCTCTTCTGTTGCGGTGGTACAGCACACAGGGTTGGCTGGGCTGGGCGTGCAGACTGAGAGTATTCAGCATCTGTTGGACACTTTGCTCCAACTGGCAGAGCAGCAAGGGCAGCACAGACAGTGGCTAGGCAGGAGCGAAGCAGTGTCTGCACTTGAGAATGCTGTCAAGGTGTGGCACCACCTGGTGGGGCACAGGAAACAGCGAGATAGTGACAGTCGTCATCAATGGCAGCACCAAGAGCCAGGGGCCCCCAGTCCACAGCGGCAGCAGCAGCGGCCAAGGCAGCACAGGTGGCATCATTATATGACCACTTGGGTCTGCAGTTACTCAGCTGCTATCTTACCCCAACTTAAGATCTGTAGCCCTGAAAGCCTCATGCAGCTGCTGCTGCGGCTGGCTGACCCATCCCTCAGAGTACAGCATCTACCAGATGATTGGATGTGTGCAGTGGAAGCAAGAGTGCTGTGCCTCATCAAGGGCCTGTGCCAGGGTAGCAGCAGTGAAGCAAGGCCAGCAGCTGCTGCCAAGCTGCTGCATGCATGGGTGAAACTGCTGCTGCAGCTGAAGCAGCAGCAGAAGGTAGTGCATGGCACTGCAGCAGCAGCAGCCAGAGGTAGCCACTCATCCCTCAATATGGCTACTACACAAGCGACAGCAGCAACAGCCACAACAGCTGCAGCAGGTGTTAGCCTGCACTTTAGTGACCAAGCAGCTGCAGCTCTTAAACCCTTCCTGTGTCAGATGTCACCCCAGGATTTGAGCCTAGCTGGCTGGGCCATTGCACATGTAGGGCTGGATGATGCAGAGCCATGGTTGCAGCAGCTGTTACCAGCCATCTCAGCGGCAGTCTCAGCAGGTGTGACCGCTGGCAACCCTGCCAGAAGCAACAGCAGCAGCAGCAAGGGCGGCAGCACACAGCTGGCAGCAGCATCCGCGCTGCCAGTAGCGCCGCCAGCAGCTGCAGCAGCAGCAGCCGCCACAGTCTCATCCCCTCTCACTGCCACTGCTGCTGGCGCCAAGCCGTCATCTCCAGCAGAGGGTGGGCTTGCTGCTGTACAACAGTCTGGCAGTAGTGCTGGCACCCTCAGCCCTCAAGCTCTGTTGGACCTGCTGCAGTCTCTTCTGCTGCTGCGCTGTCGGCCTCCATTGCCGCTGTTGCAGCAGACCTTAGCCCTGGCACAGCGTGACATGCTGGCGTATGCCAAGGGCTCCGTGTTGGTGGGTCTGCTGCTGGTGCTGGTGCAGCTGAGGGTGAGACCGGGGCCTGCCTGGATGAGAGCAGTGTTACTCAGGGTTCAGGGCAAACTCAGGATGCTGAACTTTAATGAGTTGACTCAGGTGAGTTGAGGTTGAGCTCAGGGTGCTGCTGGCAGACTGTTCTGAATGCAGCACTGTGTGGCTTGAAGCTGCTCTGAGTTTCTTTTGTTCTTGAGGGAGTGAGCGAGCACATTTTGATTGAAGCTACATTGCCAGCTGTGCTGATGCCATGGTGTGCATGACTCTCAGCCAGTTGCCCAGCTGTTGCCCAGATCTTAATGCCTGGCCAGGTCGTAGGCTTGAGACTAATGGCTGCGCCTGTGTGGTTGCAGTTGTGCTGGTGCCTGGCACAGATGGGCTTGGTACCTCCACAGGCATGGCAGGATGACTTTGCGGATACAGCAGCAGTCCATGTCATTGCTTGGAGGAGACAGCAGCAGCGTCAGCACAAGCAACACAGGGAATCCAGGCCTCAGGAGGCTGCCCCAGTTGGTGCTGACAGCAGTGCTGGCAGTGTAAGCAGCAGCTTGGCTGCAGCAGTAGCGCATGCAGCAGCAGCAACTCCAGCAGGTGACCGGGTCCATGTGTGGCAGCTTCTGGTAGTCCGTTGGTCCTTTTCTTGCTGGGGCTACCGGCCGGGGCATGCCATTGGGAAACTGCAGTATAGGCTGGTCAGGGAGCTGAATGCAGTTGCTTGGGGAGTGCAGTCACAGCAGCGGCGATGGCAGCAGCACAGTCAAGGTCATCAGCGGCAGAAGGGCTCATTGCCTGAAGATCAGCAGCAGAGGATGGAAATGTTGAAGCTGTGCCAGAAAGCCAGGAGGTACAGGCACAGGCAGTTGAAACTGCTGAGGTACTACCGCAGGCGCAGGATGGCTAGTAGCTGGCAGACGGCAGCAGCAGTCACAGCGAAAGGAGCAGACGGCCCGGCCTTTATGAGTGGCAGAGGTGGCAGCAGCAGGAGCACTGAAAGCACATACAGACAGGGTAAGCATCAGCAAGGTTTAGAGACTCAGCAGCAACAGCATCCACCAAAGTTGTGGAGCTGGGGGAGGCTGTTGAAGCACCAGCAGGCCGGTGATGTGCGCACTCAACGGGGTGCTCAACACCTCCTTGAGCACATGATGAGACGCAGGGCGGCGGCAGTGTGGCCTCAGCAGTGGAGGCTGGTGATATTAGAGCCACATCACGAGCAGCAGTGACTATGATGCAGCCTGCGGGAGCCTGCAGCAGTGTGTGATCATTCACACTGGTGCAGTTGTGAGTTGGTGTCTCAAGTCGTGTGTTCCGGCGGCAGCATATGACCTTCCAACCTTGAAGCCTGGCTGCTATGGTGGCAATATGCAAGGCATGTGCCTGCACACGATGTGCAGTCTTAAAGTCGTTGTGTGCCGTGCAGAGAGTCTCAAGTTATCGTGTGCTGCATACGTTGACCCTGCCAGTGTGCTAGATGCACTGCAGTGTATTTCGTGTTGGCGCTGTTGCGGCTGTCATGTGCTGCCAAGCACAAGTCAAGTTGACAATGATGTATCTTTGGGTGTCAAGTTAACACAAGTGCTTCCTTCCTTGATGAATCAGTTGCAACATCTGACAGTGAGGTGGGGCCTTTCGGTGGCCTTACATTTTGCAGGCCGACTATATACATCTGGTCCAAGACGGCCATATGATGCCTCTGCTGCTGTAAAAGAAATTTAGCCATGCAGCAAGTTGAAATGCGCTGACATGCGTTGTAGAATGTCATATGCCAGTTAAGCTAATGGCCCATCAGCTAAGTTAGCCATACTCACACATCATTTATCATACATAAATGGCATACCAGGGCGAAATAGGACGGTTTCCATGTGTTTGTTACCCCTGAAGGCTTCATCTGGCAATAGGCCTGCTTGAAGTGCCATCGCGGATTAACACCACTGTTGATGACCAAACTTTCGTGGCTTAGGCATGAGTCACAGTGTCGACATTCTCTGAGAGCCTATGACGCACACTACTGCAGGTTGTGACAGAGTGCTGGCGGTCATACACAAATGGTTTATGACCAGCCCACATGCCAGCATTTTGATGCATGATGCACAGCCTAAGATGTGTAACACGGCACTCCAGAGCCCCAACACAAAGGAACACCAACAACATCCTACAGGCAATCAGCGCCTATGTACACAGTATCAACACATTTAGCTGACAGTCAGGCCTGGTAATGCAACGACTGCTGCACTCCAGGCCCCCACAGGTACACCTGGTGTTCTTGAACACGCACATGTGCCGAGCAGTCGTGCCCCATGCAAGACTGTTGGCGGTTGCTGCTGTTTTGCCCATTGAAGCAGAACCCAACTGCTTGTGTAGCTGCTTCATATACCCTGCCTTGTTATGGCAGTAGGGACTGTAACTGGCCGCAATCTGCACAGTGCATGACAATACCACACTTCTATGCCCGATTGCCGACTGGCTGCTTAATCAATAAGTTCATCGTCATCATCTGCAGGCAGTGGTGCATTGACTGCTTCTGCCAGCTCCCTCTCATTGCGCTCCTGCTCTGCCAAATCAATCTGCACCTCAGGGGGAGGCAGGGCAACCTCCTCAACAAACTGCAGGTGGGGATCACTGCAGCATGAGACAGCACAGCATTGCGACGTAAAAATACACGTCAGACAGCAGGGTGACAGCAGGGTGCTGGCTGCACACATATTACTCGACTACTTGTCATGCCAGCTGTTGTGTCTCGGATGTTGTGACTGCATCCCTGGCAGATGGCTAGCTGGACCACAGCAGAACTGCACGCACCCCAAGAAGCCTGCCAGACCATATATAGGTGTGCACCTTCTGTGGGGCACACTGCTTTGTGCCTGCTGCAAACCTGCAACTAAGCAACCTGCACGCTTGTGCATCGCGCGACTGCTGTGACAGGGCATCAGCACACATCCACAGCACTCTGAGAATGACACTCACCCTGTGAGCTTGCGTGCCAGGTAAAGGAATGGCTTTTCATAGTTGTAGTTGCTCTTTGCGCTGATCTCATAGTACTGAAGATTCTTCTTGCGGTGGAATGTGACCTGCTTGGGCTTTACCTGGCGGTTCTTCACATCAACCTTGTTACCACACAGCACAATGGGAATGTTTTCACACACCCTACAAGCGCAAACACCATACGCAGCCCATGAGCCTGGCAGCCTGTGAACAGATGCTGGTGTGTGCTGTTGCCGTTGTTGCTGCTGCTGCTGCTGCTGTGTTGCCGCCAATGCTGAAGAGGGATTTCCAACACCATCTGCAAAGAATCTATCATATGCTGTTGCTGCAGCGCAGAAGTGAGTAGGCTAGTATGTTTCAGAGGCTTAATGCTGCAGTTGCTGCTGACATTCGCTTGCTGGTTGCTTAGCACTGATCAACAGAAGCTGGTCACGTGGGCCAGATGACCCGCCATGAGGAACGTGAAACTGACATCTACCCAATAAAAAATGCACCAAATGACCTGATGTGCGGCTGCTTGTACCCCACCAGTCCAACTCAACAAGAGCTGAACGGCTGTGACAGTGGTGAATACCCTCTGCGCTCTGTTTGCTGCAACAGAGGAAGACTGCTTTCTCAAACACATAGGGGCACATTTGTTACCCTCATCTGTGCATAAGCTGGCAGTAATGATGTGGAGAGCAGTACTTGCAACAGTACTGTCTGGTGCTGAGGCTTTCTTTTGCGCTTGTGCTGAGACCTGCATAGCACCCACCTGCATAGATCTCTGTGCCACGTCGGTACGTTCTTGTATGTTAGCCTTGATGTGACATCAAACATGATGATTGCACACTGCCCGTGGATGTAGTATCCATCACGCAGCCCGCCGAACTTTTCCTGGCCAGCTGTGTCCCAGCAGTAGAACCTAATTTTACCACGGTTTGTTGTGAAATCCAGGGGCCGTACTTCCACGCCGATTGTGGCTGCAGGTTCACAGAAAACGGCGTAAGAGGCGGTGCATGTATGTGACAACAGCTGACAAAAGAAAAAGGCCCGCGGCCCGTTCACTTACGTTCATACTTCTTCTCAAATTCTCCTGTCAAGTGGCGCTTCACGAAGGTGGTCTTGCCTGCGAGCGCCAAACGCCAGGGTGATCAATCAGCAGCTGGAGAGTACAAGTCATTCGCAAGCTATCTGCTGGGTTCCCAGCTGTTGGGGGCTGGTTGTCTACTTTATTCAATTCCATAAACACCACATGCTACCAAGCCTTGCCTGTTCCTCCGTCGCCAACCAACACCAGCTTGAAGTGGGGCACTCCCTCGGGGGTAACCTGCCCTGGAAGAGCCTGCGTTGCATAAAAGCCTTATGATCTGGCTGTAGCTCAAACAGCAGCTGCAGAGAGTGCTGCAGAAGGAAAAGAGCGCGTACCATGCTGCTGCTGAAGCCGCTAGATGGCCACTAACGTATTCTTTTCCGAAAGCAGGCACTATGATCAGTTGAATGAACAACGTGCGCAGGTAGTGAGCTGATTGGGGCCCTGCAGAGGAGCACGTATCGTAATAAACCAGTTTAAACCGCGTCATGAGAGACCGATCCGCCTTGTTGCAATGATACCTGCCACGTGCCAAGAGCGCAATACAAGAGTCAAAGTTGCTTCTGCCCTTGCTGCTGTCAGGATGTGCTCCAACGCCTCTGATCAATGAAGTGGTACTGCTACATGGTTCTGCCTTGTACCACATCATCATCAAGCTAACTCTTGCATTGACACGCCTCTTGCTGTGAATCGCCATCTGCAGCCTGTTCAGAAACCGCAATAGCTTGCTTGCCCGGCGCGTGCAGCAGCAGTGATGCAATTGCACTCTCAGAAGTGTACATGCAGGGGCAGTCACAGCTGCATCCCCAGCGGCAAAAAACCGGAGAAGTCTGTTGCAGGCACCTCTCTGCTCTGCATTTTACAGCATACTCCAATCATGCGGTACCTGCCTCAGTCATCAGAAGGTATTTGCCAGTAGTAGCCATGAAGGAGCGCAGGGCAGCAAGCGGCTGTTTGAGGCGTCGGCGCCACCATTCAGATGTGTCTGCTTGCATATCACCCTATTCGGACTTGATGCATGCAGCACGCAGTCATCAACATGTCACATCATTGCGCAGCTTCTACACGCCATTCTGCAACTGCACGACACATAAAACTGTCGTTAACGTTGGTCGTGGCAGGCGATCACACCATGCATTATGGTGAGGTGCCAGGGCATCGAAACTCTCCAGAGTGACCGGTCTTGTTCCTGCACGCTTGATCACAGCTCAGCTTTAAGTTGACTGGTCACATTGTGATTGAAACACCAAGGGCTCGTGGTGTGATAGCTTTTCCTGTGGAATGACTCATGAACCGTGTGGCAGAACATCATCTTGCTCAATCCTGGCGAAGGGGATGCTGTAGATGGGTGCACCAGCAACTCAAGTGCGCGCCACCAAGTACTGTCTGCCACTGCATGGGCGCAAGAGCTGCAGTCAAGGTTGCCGAACCAGCATGCAGTTGAAGCCCCCTTACTGCAATCTGTACATCCATGCAGGATCTGTCAAACGACAGTATGTGGTCAACCGTTCAACACTGCTGGGGTCATGGAGCAAGAGTAGATATAGAGACTGACTGACCGGCCGGTGGCCTCTTCACTTTACGATTCTGCATACAGCTGGGTATATCTCGGGTAAGTTAATGTGCCTCCTCTATCAAATTTACACAGCCGCCATCATGGCATCCAAAGCAGTACTGCTGCAGTCTGCTGCCCCGGTGTTTGCCATCAACGTCACAAGCAGCTGAATCGTAGTCATTCTGGATCAGACCAACAACAGCCCCATTACTTGGCTAATCAAGGTGCATCTGCTCCTGCGCATCAGTCCCCTTTCGTTATATTGACCGACTTGCTGACTGTGCATAGTGCGCAGCGTGCGCAAGCACAGAGACCAATGCAAACCAACAACAACCTGTGATAGTTTTGCAATATTATATGAAGAAGCAGGCGCGATGCTGGCTTAGGCGTAAGGTCCTTCCCATCGAGTGGGAAACGACCGGAAGGCAACGATAAGCATGGCAGGCATGACTATGCGACTTCTAGGTCCTTGGGGCATAGCAAATCACCAAATTATCGCATGCGGATCAAGCTAGTAGGCGCGTTGTGCTGGCATGCCTCTGCTACTGTCTCGCAGTCTGCTTTGATGCCTAATTCTGGATAAGGAGCAACGAATGCCAGCTGCTCATGTCACACTAGATGTCATGACGATTTGAAAGTCACGGAGAGACACGCATCTAGGATGAACGAAGCAGAACAGCGACACTACTCTGCATTTGGAGAAGTCCTCCAGGACATGCATGCCAGTGTGCATGCTGCTGGAGAAGAGGATCCTAACAGTGGAGCCAACTATCATGCAGCAGTGATACAAAAGCATTGGAGGGGATATCAAGTTCGCAAATCTCTGCACAACTTGAAGCTGAGCCCAGCACAAAGCCAGCAGGCGACAGCAGCAGCAAAAGCAGCACAGCAGTCTGTGAAGCAGCAGACATTATCACACAGCATTAAATATGCCATTGTCTGGAAGCCAGCAACAGGAACTATACTGTGTAACAGAGGTGCTCTGCAGGCAAGACTAGACCACAGGTAAATAACAAGGCCCGCTGGTTCACAAGTTGCAGTTGGACTTGCTGTCTTTATGAAGCCCATGGCTGCATTTGCCTGTGGCTTCTTGTCAGCGCTGCCCTGCTGCAAGCTATTAGCATGCAGTAACTCCAATGTACATGAATATTAGCCGCAACATCAGCATCATAGCCTGCGATTTTCCTTCTGCATGCTTTGCCACTCATCATCGCAGGAAGGATCGGCCAACACCGCCACAGCGCCAGATACAGCAATGGCAACAGTTCACCGCCCGCCAGGCCAAGCGCTATGTGGCAGCACCAGCAAAGCAGACAAGGCGCATGCTACCAGAATCGGCTTGCTACAGGTTGCGCATTCAGAGTGTCAGCAACCTTCCTCCTCTCAGTCATGTGACATTTGGAGTCACCTACGAGCTCCAGCTTGCAGTCTCGCTGTTTGACGAGTCCCTGGGATTGTTCTATGGGAACACTTGCTACAGCCCAAGCGACCCACCTAAGCAGCAGCAGCAATCAGCAGATGCAGCAGACGGTGTTGCAATTGGTGTTGCCGTGGATTTCTGCTTTGATGTGTATTTTCACACGCGCATATCAGACCCACAATGCATGCCTGTGGTGAGTACACTACCATGGCACAACTGCAGCAGTGTTCTTTGCTTCATATCCAGTCGCCACCATCAGCTGCACTCATAAGGCCTTGAGCCAAGAGACATGCGCCCTTGTCCTTCCGCCAGTAGCATGCTTGACAGTCTTGACCTGCTGTCAGTTGAGTAGCACAAAGTGGTGGCCTGCCATGCTGCTGATATGTATATTGAAAACGCAATATACAACATATGTTGGGCCATACCCATGCAGGTAGAGGTCATCATGGTTGAAAAAGATAGTGCAGGAGTTTCAGCGGCAAGGTTCAGCGTTGGTTGGGCACAACTGCCTCTGTTTGCTCAGAATGGTCTGTTCCCTGGGAGTCAGCCAGCAGCAGCTCCCATCATGAGCGGCACACCACGCTATCTGCTGTTGAGGTTAGTGACTTCACAAGGGACAGCTACCATACAGCATGCAGTCATCATGGTTGATGGCACCAATGCTACACTTTCACCAAACTCCTTGCTTGGCCAGATGGCAGTGCCAAGCTAAGCATCTGGTGGCAGATGATGCTCTTGCCATGCAAGCTGGCTCTCTGAGTCACAAAGGTGCACCAAAATATTGCAGGTCTGTCTGTGGAGACGGACTGCCACCACCAACCGTCCTCCCAGGTTGCCAGGTTTCATATCAGGTCAGTATAAGGAAGCAGCCCTGCGCAGTGTTGGTTTGCACACCACTAATGCCTTGTTTCCTGTACCTGCTGAATGCAGCACACAGCATAGTGTGAGAAATTTTGCCTTGTAGACACTCAATACTTTTATTCCCAGTCATTGTCAGCGCCTTGGCACGCGCATGCACCCAGCTGACATCCACCATCACCACCACCTGCTTGCCCACAATCCATGCAGGCTGAAACCTACCCTGCTTTGGGCCCTGTCAAGCCCCTGCTGCCACCTGACTTCCTGATCTCCTACACAGACATTGTGCCCGGGCTGAGGCGCTTTGACTGCAATGGACAGCTGAGCACTAGCCGCAAGAGTGTCATCAGCACACTGGCTAGCCCCATGCTGGCACCGGTGTATGCAGTTGACCTTCTGAACCTGCAGCTGCGGCTGCCACAAGTGCTGCACAACCTGCTGAGTGTGATGCCTCAGCTGATTGGAGTGCTACCGTGAGTGGCTGCTGCAGCAGGCCTGCTGCTGCCAGCCAATAGATGTGGCATCATGCAGGTACAATCAAGGGCCAACGATCAACAGAGCAGCTGGTGCCCAGCTGCCTGCAAACCTTCTGACCATAACTGTCAGTTGTTACTGGCTTCAGTGCATACACAATGTCAAGACCACACTTCATGTGGTGTGTAAACCTCACTGTGGCGTCTGCTGGACTCTCTGTACGCAGGCCCCCAGACCTCCCCTCGCTCTTAGCAGTTCCCAGCCAGCCCATGGCTGTTAAATACTCTTTAGTGGTTGGAGTTCACAATGGCAGGACCTTTATTGGGCCCCAGCTCAGTGTGGGACAGCTGCTGGTGCAACCAAACGTTGGCAGTGTAGTGCTGAAACCCCAAGAACTTCAGGTGCTGACTCTTGCAGAGGTTGTTGCCGATGAGATGGTCATGCTTGTTCTTGAGCTACTGGCTGAAGCAGCTACTGAACAGGTGGGCATACTCCATCACTGACTTGCCTGTCTCACAACAAATGATCTGCAGCACAAAGCCCTCTATGGGCACTACCCATGTAATGGATGATGGGACGAAGCACTCAGGGCCCACATAACAGTACAACAGTTCCTTCTTGAACACCGTTGAAATTTAGCAGTTTGCAAAAGGTCTGTGTGCTCAACAACTTGGCCATATGAGTCTGCAGGTTTGCGCGGAAAGGCTGCAGTCTGTTGTGCCTGCAGGGAACTGATCCGCAGTTGGGCCCTGTGCTGGTAGGGAGAGCTGTTGTCTCTCCTTTCCAAAGCATCTCAGCTGATGGTGAAGCAGCAGTGCTGTCAGAGGGCATACACAAGCTGATGGTTGAATGCAGCAGCATAGCAGCAAGCAGCAGGGCGTGTGACAGCCCTCTGAACCTGCCTGGAGGTTTCACTCATGGCATGCTCCCAATAAATTGGCGTGCTTTGTTGAGTGACACTGCTGTGAGGTTGGTGCCAGAACCAGCGCTGCATTTTGAGCTAGCTGCTGCAGGAAGGATTGGCAGGCCAGCACCAAAGCCTGTGCAGGCAATGGTAGCTGCAGCGCCAGTTGCTGCCAAGCTGCCAAACAGCCCAGACTCTTCCTCCTTGTTAATGCCAGGTGGTGCTGTGCATCAACAGACACGGCAGGTAGCAGCAGAAGCAGCACAGTCGTCCAAGCCTGTGGATGCTGATGCTCTGATTCCCCTTCCTGGTGACACAAAGGCGTCCATGTCGCTCAGACTGGCTGCAAAGCACCTGGAAGCGGCAGCAAGCATGCCTCTGGAGGTGAGCAGTGCGGTTGGCATGGCCAGCACAAGGTCAGCTCCAACCACTCAAAGATCTGTACAGTCAGCCGTCAGGGGCTGTTGTGTTCAGAGAGACAGGGTCTCTTGGCAGTATTATAGCTCCTCACTTTGCTCAGTGGGAGGCCAGCACCTGTCTACACAGCATTTTGATGTGAATTGGTTTGAGTGCAAGAGGGATTGGTTTGAGTGCAAGAGGTGTGATGTACTTCTATCCTGCAGGGGTCCGACACCCCTACTCCTGCGTTGATGGCAGCACACATGGGTTCAAACAGGCATCAATCAGCAGGCAATACGGACCAAGGAGATCAGCAGCAGCTGCAGCAGCTGGCAGAAACAATGCAGCAGCAGATCAGCGCTCTGGCAAGAGCAGTAGAAGACCTCAAAGAGGTGAGCATGCTGGCCACAATCATTGGACATGCTGTGTGTCAGCGTTTGCCGGATGCATGTGCAATGGCTGTTGCTGCAAGCGGCCTGCTGTTTCTTCCCAAGTAGATTACTGCTTACTGAGGAGCTGCGCATATACAATCTGTTGACTGCTGGGGGTCTAAGATACAAGATTACTGAGCCTCGAAAGAGCGGGCCCTGCTGACGTCATGTCACTCCACCTGCAGGAGCGCCAGACACTCCGCTCGTCGCTGACAGTCCTGGAATCGGCCGCAACGGCACGTATGCAGCATGAAACACCCATGTCCATGCAGCCTTTGCCAGCTGCCGCAGCTGCTGCATGCAGTGGTCATTCTCTAAAGCTGCCTTCAAAAGGTCCCGACAGCAGACCTGACTCGCCTATTGCTCAACACAGCACAATTCCTGCAGCCGAGTTGGAGTGCTTGAAAGCACTGCAGCCTACTGTTGGGGTTGCAGGGTGTGAAATTCCTGCAGGGTTTAGTGGGGCACAGGCAGCAGCAGTACAAGGCATGGGTATGGACATCAATAACAGCCATGGCATCCCCAGCAGGGCAGTGATGCAGCAGCTGCATGAGGCAGGCATGGGCCAGACACTGCCGACTGATGTACAGGCACTGCTGAGGCGCTCTGCAGCAGCAGCTGCAAGGTCACCAAGCCGAAGACCTGCTGGTGTGGGAGACCAACATGCAGCAGATGGCAGCAGCTGCTTGAACCCTCTAGTGTTAGATGTAGAGGCCCGTGACCCGCGCACAGCATCAGACATAGTGCTGCAGCTGCTAGCATTCAGGCCCAGCAACAGACCTGAAGCTGCTGCTCAGCTGCCAGCTGCTCTCAGCAGCCTGTACTTCACACTGCAGTTCTACCACTTTGATGCAGTTGCCACGGAGCCCTGCCTATTGTCCTGCAATGACAGCTCTAACACTGCAGCCAACAGATCAGGTGCAGACAGAGGGGCTTTGGACCAGCAGCAACAAAGCCAGGCGGTCAGCGGGCAGGACGCAGCTGCAGGCATGACTCCTCAGGCCTTTGTGCTGACAGCATCCAAGCAGGTGGGTGTGTGGGTGTGGGTGTTCATACCTTCTTTGGACTCGTTGGGGTTCCCATGGTATCTGACACCGCACTCGGCGTGTAACTGCATAATGCAGCGGACGGGTGCTTGACACAGCGCTAGGTGCTCGTAATGGCTCAATCACATGCACAGTGCTTGGTTGACAGGAGACTTGTCTGTTTCATGAGCGCTGCATTTGCCTAAAACACACGCCCTGCAGAGGCATCTGTTGCCTCCTGTTCACCATCTATTGGTGTGTCTCTTGGGCTCAGGCTCAGCACAGTGGTGCTGGTATTGTCATCAAGTACCAAGTGGACGGCAGCAACCCCAGTCAGCTGCTTCCCGGTCAGGACCCACAGCAGGCAGCCTTTGAAAGCCACATGGCTTTCTGTAGCTACGTGGCTAAGCGCAACTTGAACATAGACGTGTGGGATGGAGACTCGCTGCTGCAGGTGTGGCTTCATCATCTCCAACAGGAGTGCTGTTTGCTGCAAAGGAGCCAATGATGCTAGGTGGTATCTGCTGCTTGATCCATTGGCCAGTTCAAGCGATGTCAACGTATGCAAGCAGTGTGGTGGCTTATACATGTGTTGTTGAATCAGTTCTAGGGTTTTATGAACTTGGCTGAAATGTGCCTTGTTCCTACTCTGCCCTGCCCGCAGCTGGGTACCATTACAGTCAACCTTCAGGGATTGCTGCGTCAAGGGCGTGAGTTGTGCGAGATGCTCCTTGAGGCTCCCATCATGCAGTGGAACAGCAACAATAGCCAGCAGTCTGCTGCACTGGCAGGCCAGCAGCCAGTACCTGATGCAAGGCCGCTAGTGCAGCTGGGGCATCTGGTGCTGAGGCTCATCAACATTGGAAAGGAGCCAAGGAATGCAGCTGCAAGTACACCAGACTTTGACGCAGCTCAGCTTGGTGCAAAAAGCATTGGCAAGAAGGTGGGCGCACCGCCTTTGAGCCTTTGTTATAGTGCCTTGGTTCACATCAGGTCATGACAGCCAGTCTAGGACAACTAATTCCGTGCATATGTCTGCCAGATTGAGGTGTGCAAGAACCTGCAGATGCACGCAATACACACCAACTGCCAGCGGGCTGACATGTCTTCTTTGTTTATGGGCTAGATTGACGATAGACCATAACACTCGCCGCCTGCAGGTCAGGGTCAGGGCGGCTCCCTTGGAGCCTGGTAGTCCCATTGCCAAGGAGCTGAGGAGCAGGCAGGGCAGCGACAGCCCATTCAAGGTGGAATGGCAGCAGGAGCAGCAGCACTCTGAAGGTGGTGATGGCTCCTCTCAGGGAGCTGGAGCGGAATTGGATGCCGCCAAAGCTGCTTCCGACATCATGAGCTTTGAGCAGCGGAAGGTGGGCAACAGGGGCGCAGAAGGTTGGGGCGCTGCATCATCAGCTGCTGCCTTCTTGCATACCAGCGCAAGTGATTTGCGCAGGCCAGAGCCTGAAGCTGTCCCTCAACACCCCACTGAATGCTACTACAGGTTGCTAGGGCACAACAGTTGAAGCAGCTGCTCAGCAACTCTCCAACCAGAGGGTTCCCGGGCAGTCCAGTCCACAACACCTTTGAGCAGCCCACGCCCCATAACAGCCCTGTACGCAGATCTGGAGCAGGAGCCACCCCAGGGCCTGCGAGTGGGTTTGGACAGCCGTACGACCCCTTCAGAGCAGTGCAATGGCAGCTGCTGGCTGATGTTGATGCTGTGCGGAAGCGGCAGAAAGCAGGCAAGGCACTGGCGGAGAGTTCCCTCGAAGCTGAGCTGTGATGTCATCTTGTAGCCACTTTTGCCAATGTTGTGATGTGTGATGGTTGTCAAGGGGTTGCAAGGTCAGCTTGATTGCATCCGACATGCCCCACAGCTATGTTGCATGACCATGAATGACCCCTCATCTGGTGTGTCTCTTTGAATCAGGTTTTGTCAGGTCTCAGCTGCGCAAAGACCTAGTGACATCCTGCAGTGTACAGCCCTGTCAGGGTCAAGCGTTGCTGCTGCAGCATGTGCTGCACAATGCCCTGGGCAGAGATGCAGTGTTTCAACTCAAGGTGTCCCACCCAGAAGAACTTAGGGCCATAGAAAGCATGCAGGAGCACCGGCAGTTGCTGGCTGCAGCAGGGCCCACAATCACAACCTCTACATCAGTGACTGCAGCAGCACGCTTAGATGCTGTCAACTCTGCTGCATGCGCTGCTGGCATGCCCAGCTTGGCACAGCTGGCAAAGGCTACCTATAATACAGCAGATGCTGGGCAACTGGTGAACAAAGGGCGTATCTTCCTTGCAGCCAATGAGCGGGTCACAATACCCTTTGTCCTCAGGCTATGCAGCGACCATGTTCAGGAACGCAGCAGCCAGCAGCAGCAGCTGCAGCTGCAACAACATACCGTCAGTGTGGAGTTTTCTGCTCTTGAGCTGGACTACCCAGTAAACGTTCTGGAGCTGCAGGTGAGGTCTCAGAATGTGAAGGAGCTGCGCAGTGACATGTAAACTGCATCTCCCAGTTGTTGTGCAGCTGTCGCATCTTTTGAGTGGTGGAATGTCTCAAGCCTGTGACCAGCACCTAGGCTGAGTGTTTGTGTATCTGCCGCTCACCAACGTGCAGGTTAAGCCCAGGCCTATGGCCATTGACCGTACCTTGCGCTACCACTGCCCTGAGCGAAATGTGTTGAGAGCATATGTTCCTTTGACGACGTTGACCAGCACCACATCCCAAGCACTGTTACGGGCAGCAGCAGCTAGTGGCGCCTTTTCAGCAGCAGCCAGCAGGCCTGACGTAACGGTCGATGTCAGCAGTGCTGCTGCTGATGGTAGCAAGGGCCTCGGTGAAGTGTCCATCAGATTCAAGTGTGGGCTGTCACCAGAGGTGATACAGTTTTATGTGTGGCTGTATGGTGACGGGTGCATGGCAAAACCACTGGAGGTGTGGCAGGTGAGACCTTCAACTTCTAGCACAGCAGTGCTCAAGGTGCATGCCGCCTATGTGCTTACTTGGCTCAGCAGCAACTGCTTTGTTTGAAAGGCGCCGGCAAGTAGAGCAGCAATAGGCGCCTTGCTCCTTGAGCAGCTGTTCTTTTGTTGATGCAGGTCATCAGGACTGCTGTAGCAAGCATGATTAGTTAGTGATAAGTTACGCCTCCTCAACTCAGGAGTTGATGCTTCATGTTGCTGCAGGTGTTTGTGCATACCCTGCAAAAGGTTGATATGCGGGCTGAGGTGGGTCAGACCAGCAGCACCAGCCTGGCTGTGGCAGGTGGTACAGCAGGCGACAGGCAGGTGGTCTGCTACAGCTCAAACCCAGCTGAGGTGCAGCCAGCTCAAGCAGTACTCAAACTGCCTGCAGGAGGGTTATCTGCACTACAGCTGATGTTCAAACCTTGCAAGGCTGGCAAGGAGTGGGTGAGTGGGGTTGCTGGTGTTGGCAGAGGTGTGCTCATCATTTGCCGTGTTGCTGGGAAATAGCAGGGTTCGATGCTGCTTCCGTGGGAGCACTGGACAGTGGAGAGTTATGCTATAGTGATGGCCCATACGGCAGCCAACATGTAGAGCAGCTGCAAGAGCCAGCTATAACCCACTGTGCTGTGTGCCATGTTTGCAAACTGGTGCTGCTTCTGCTGCTGTCGCAGGTGCGTGTCCACCTGGTGGATCCATCAAGCAAGCAGCTGGTTCATGCCTTCCTTGTGGTGACTGAAGCAAGTATGCCACCAATCAGCAGAAAACTTGAGGTGAGCAGTGATTACACATGAGGTTGCAGGACGTTAAGTCATGGCTTCTCATTGCCCTCCTGCAAGGGCTGGCCAGGGCCCGGCTGATCACCAACTCTGAAGCAGATTGCAGACACTGATGCATAGATGATGAGGGCATGCAGAGTGATAAAGTGCAGCACACCCTCTTTGTGACACAAGCTGCTTGCAGAAGGGTGAAGGTGGTTGGCTGGTGATGCTGCATTGTTGTGTGCCTGTCAGGTGGAGCTGCAAGCTGGAACGATCACCCAGCGGCAGTTTATGTATGCCAGCCCCTTCGCCAGTCAAAACCGCACGATGCAAAGGTTGAAGTTCACCACGAATGCACCATGGCTACTGAGCTTCCAGCCACCTGCTCTGGAGCTAGCACCAAATGACAGTCGGGCCATGAGTGTGGTAGTAGATGGCAGAGGGCTGAAGATGGGAGCTTCTGTGCAAGCACTGCTGTTTGTACATGATGAGCAGGATAGGCTGGAGGAGTGCATGGAGGTGCTGGTGTATGCCTCATCATACTAAGTGATTAGATTGTGAGTATACAAACGTATGCATTATACTGCAGCTGCCAAGGACTTTTGACAAACGGAAGATACCATTATTTTTTTGCTGCTCATGCGTGCACATGTAGAACACCAGCTCAGTGTGCGCCGGCTCAGTGTGTGTGCTTACAGTGGTTGCTGAGGGCCGCATCTGCTGCTTGCTACTGCATTTGGGGAAGCCAACTGGATATGACACAGCGTTTCAGTGCAGTATCTGCTGTTTGGGAGGCGCCTGCCGCAGCGGCTGCTCTTTGTTATGCCAGCTGCAAACAAACCCAACGGCCTGCCCCAGGCAGCAGGCAGGCTCTGCTGTACAGTCAAGGCAGTGCCACCGCTAGCACAGCTGCCTGCAGTCATGTGCTGGAACACTACTTTAGGTGCCAATTTGCTGCAAGTTGTGGCATGGTGCTGATCTCATGTATGGCCAGACATCTGCAAGTCCTATGCCCTTCAACAGCCAGCATTGCACCAGCCATAGCTAGTGCCCGCACAAGCACTGGCTGAAGCTTGCTATAGATAGATTACCTCATTCCTGTTAAGGCCTCTGCTCCGGACTCCTTCAGGTCCCATCAATCTTGAAGATTATTGAGTTAGTGACGTCATCAACAGGCTGTGTAACAGGCGGACACACGGCTCCTGGCATCCTTGCCCGCATGGCTCTTTATTGACCACAAAGCCAATCCGGTGATTGCT
This sequence comes from Coelastrella sp. MACC-549, assembly GCA_018290735.1. Taxonomy (NCBI): domain Eukaryota; kingdom Viridiplantae; phylum Chlorophyta; class Chlorophyceae; order Sphaeropleales; family Scenedesmaceae; genus Coelastrella; species Coelastrella sp. MACC-549. The sequence goes on along the minus strand of JABEVS010000181.1, from coordinate 20,425 downwards.
TTCATCTCGAGCTCATAATTCTAGCGCTGTTCGATCTTGTTGTCTGTTAACCGGTTGGCAGGAGACGCTTGCACTCTCTGCAAAGCTCGGTGGCACCAAAGCAGCTTGAGGATTATTTTGCGTCCGGTCTGAGGTACAAGTAATCCCTTGCCTCGCTTGCTGTGAGCACTGCTGGTCCCAACCAGCTTGGCCTCAACCCGCCTGAGGAGCTGACCAGCCGGTTGTGCTTCACTAGGCGCTGTGGCGGGCTTTTCTGCTGCAGAAAAAGGAGCTTTGAAACTGGAGCTTTAAAACTGGGTTGCATAGCATTGTGACTTGCAGTGCAGGTGGCGCAGCAGCAGAAGCTTCTGGGTATACCCAAGCTGAAAACATCATGTCAGAGTATGCATTATATACATCGCATGTCAGAGTATGCATTAATTACTTATATGTACCACACACACAAGTCTTAGGACTATATAGAGATAGCAAACATCACCCTGGTGATTTTCAGCTGACAGGTGCAAGAATCGCTCACTGAGCTGACAGCTGATTGTGACAGTAACAAAATCGGCTGCTGATTGGCAATGCTGCTCCTGGACAATCGGAATAAAAGGCTTGGCTTGCCCCATGACAACACTTGATTAACAAAGCGCTGCTGACAGCTTTGCACCAACTTGGCGTAAACCAGTGTTGTACTTGCATGTGCTGAGCCATATGCCCTGGAACGAGTCTGCTGCAAATTTCTACTGCTAGCCCACTGCTGGACAACGTTATTTTGAAAGGTTAACCTTTCAGTAGTTCTCTCACCAGCGACTTCATAAGTGCTGCCTGCCGCATATTGCTGCATGAAAGGTAATTGCCAAACTCAACGGATTTGGCGCAAAGTTGATAACAAAAAATCCAATGTTCAAAATAAAGACACAGATCGATTTTGGTCATAATCCCCTTGTGAAGCGCACAGAAGTGCAACATCTTGCATTCACAGATGTTGCTGTTCATTCAAACTGTCAACATACCTGCCACAATGCTTATGTAACGCAATGTACTCAGGCCTGCCCTTCAACCTCTCCAACAACTCACTATGTCGACCTTTTTCTTCTTTGCGACTACTCTCAGATGCAGATTGGGTCTGGCCATGAAACAGTGTGTGCAACACCTTCAACACTGACTTGTGAATGAGAGGTGCGATGACCTTCAGAATGAAGCTGATGATGGCGTCTGGAACCACAAACTTCTTTGCATCAAAGGATATCAATACAGTGGCCTCCATTCTTGGTACAGTAGGTCTGGACGGATCAGGAGCTAGGGGTGTGAACCTGAAGCCACCAGCATGCATGGTCATCCGTAATGCACGTGCATGCTGAGGAGTAGTCACACCTTCCTGCACAGCATGAAGCAGTACACAACCATGAATTGAGGACAGCTGTGGATGTTGAATCAGCAAAGCTTCACATTCTGCAAACACTTATCCTTGCCTACAGCAGATACAGAGCACTTGTTGTTGTGCTGGTATTCACCACCATTTGATCTGCTGAAGCCGAACGCTGTTGTTGCCTGTCACAGCTGACAGCAGGCTGCTCACCATTTGGCTCTCAGTAGGTGAATTGGTAGCCAGCAGCACACAACCAGCTGCTGTGTCCAGCAAGTCTACTCCAACTGCATAGTTCAGCACTTCAGGACACGGGAGGGGCCAGGGGCACCAGTTCAGCAGGTACACCTGCACCAGAAAGGCGCAAAACAACCATAGATCAGCTTGGCTACAGCAGCCTGGCAGACTTAGGCTGGTCTGCACAGAACATTGTTGGTTAACTTGTGTAAACAAAAGCTGGTGACATGGTGAGTCTGTTAGAGGGTCAGGCAAAGAAAGTTGCTCTGTGAGCAACACATGGACCTGCATTTTCCCGGACCTCACCAGCAGTTCAGACGAACTGTATGCCCTCAGCTCTCGGCCATCAAGTATGGCAGGGTTCCATACAGGAACCAAGTCAACCTCTCGAGCTAAGCAAACAGCATGCTGCAGACAGGCGTGTAACCAGCAGGCCGTTGGTTGCATATGGCAAGCATGGATGCGGACACCTTGGCAAATGCAGGATCAGCCTATGTGAGTTGTATGAGCGGCAGTCTGCAGATTGCTTGCCCGAGTGAATCTGGTGATGCAACCTGCATGCCTCAATGACGTGAAAAGCACCGGCAAGCCTTAGCCCACAACACTGATGCAGGCAAACAGATAAGGTCTGCACTTCGCCCCGCTGCATCTCATGTTGTAAGAGCACAACCACACATGATTGACCCACCACCACTGGCTCATCCAGCACAGTCTTTGCCTTCAACATCTGTCGCTGGTTGACGGTGTCATGCTTATACCACAACTCCAGCTTGCCATGTGCAACCTGCTGGAAACCCTCCACCTGATCCATCCCCGTCAGGGTTCTGTTTATCAACTCGACATTGTACAGTAGTCGAGACAAGCTGGGCCCTGGGTTGTGTTGTCCCTGTAGCTGCTGTTGCTGCTGCAGCTGTGTGTTACTGCTGATGTCCGTGACAGCTGCTGCATTCTGTTGAGGCGTTTCCGCTTGTACTGCGGAAGGGTCTGTGTTGCAACTTTCGGCTGCAACGGCCTGCTCTGCAGCTACAACCTGTGCCAATTGCTGCTGAAGCTGCTGTAAGCTGGTGCCTGTGCTCTCCATGTACCTGATGAGTGCCAAAGTGGGCTTGCAACCCACCCATGTGCCCTGCACCGTGCAGGCACACCACAACATGGTTGGTGCAGCTCATGATTGAGGCGAACAGAAACTGCCGTGGTTGCTCAGAAACACCACTTTCCTGCAAGTGTGCAAGCCTTCAGCTGAACATCACAAGCTACTGATGTTGAGGTGGTCAGGCCGAGTCACAGCATAGTTTACTGTCGTCACTGTTGATGACAGTCAGCATCACCAACAATCATGGTGGAGGCCTGCAGGCTTGAATTCTGACCTGTTGGTACTGCGTGATGATTTCTCCCAGTTGCTTGGGTAATGCTGCGTATGCCTGCTGCAACCAGCCATCTGATGTGGCAGCAGCTGCGCAACTGTCCTGCACAGATACTTCTGCCTCCAAGTCAAAGTCTTCGTTACAGTCATACCATACGGTAGATGCTTGGCATTCTGCATCATCGCATTTATCAACTGTTTGGGGTGCTGGGCTCTCACAATTGCTGCTGGCTTGGCACACTACAACATGTCCTGCTGCATGGTTCTTTGCAGCTGTGTCAAAGGCCTCGTCCTCGCAGCCACCCTGGTACACACAGAATAAGAGGTAGAAATCAATTACTAACGAGAGGTGCAGGCGCCAGCCGTAACCTGTTCCCCAGGAAGCTCAGTGACCATAGTATCACTACATACCTGCCAGCAGCACCAAAAAGTTCCACGCCTCTGTCTCTCTCCATACACAATATCTTCTTGACAAGTAGGCATGAGGGAAAGCGTCCAACACGATCAGCAGGAGCAGCGTAAGCCTTTCCTATGGTCACTATGCTGCTTACCAATCGCAAGTATCGACAACGTTTCGGCGCATGTCACAAGGAACGGATATAGTTTTTGCAGTGGGACTGCCTAACGCAGGCTGTGCGGCTACTGCACGCTAGTCTCGAAGGGACGTGCTGCTCTGACGAGAAGCTTGGACGTCTGGATATGAGACTCAGTATACTTGTGACCTGGTGCCTTTTCAAACAGCCCCGAGCCCCACTGCCAGAATCTGCTACTCTGCGTATCACTTGATGCCAGCGGGAACTGGTGGGACTCACAGAGGAGTCACACTGTTGCCGGCGGGCACAAGAGCATCAGAAGGTAGCGCGGTTATGAAAAAGATTAAGTTGAGCAAGAATGACATCTAGAGCACTAGGTTCTGTCAAGTCCTGCTGCAACGAAGCACAGTGGTTGGGTTGAGGGCCTCTACCCAATACTACTGCATGGCATGCTTGCCCTCGAGGAGATAACCACTATGCCTTCCTGAACCAAGCCTGAGCACGTCACACAGCGTATGCAGCACCCAGCGGCAGCATAAGCATGCCTGGCTGACTCAGCTTTGAATCAGCTGCCAGCTTCAGCACTGCTCTGCAGTGCACCCAAGTCACTGACTTGGGGTAATGGCACAACTGTCTCAAGGCCTTGCAGTGCATGGCAAGACCAAAGCTGGAGATTGCGCAGTGCATGTCACTGCCTGTTCACGCATTTGATGTCACTGCCAGTGACAGTAAGTCACTCTTATAGCGAGTTGAATGACCTGCAGGCAGCTGCCCACTACCCTGCCTATGGATGCAACTAGAACAACACTGAGCAACTGATAGAATATGTACATGCAGTCACGATCATCAGCAGCACTCCTGCTACAAATCGGGGTTTGTGTGAGGCCAGCGCCTACGTCAGCCGCTCTGGGACCAAAGCTTCGCGCCAAGGCTTCGCTTGCCAGCAAACATTGTGCAGCCACAACAATCGACTTACCGCCTTTTACACTGATGATGGCTTTTATTATCGAGTTTACATTGTCCAAGGCACCGCACACGGCAGTGCCAACGAGAAGGTCATCGGAAGTGAGAATGCTACGTGCAGTGACGCGCACATACCTCGTTTTGGCTGTGTAAATGAATTGTTTTGAATGTACCTATCTGCAAAGTTGATCATCAGTAAGCCGCTTGACACGGATTATGCTCACCTTCCTGACAGGTCACCTGCTGTTGCTTCGTTCGAGGCATGGTAACTGAGCGTAGGTGTATACATGCATCAGTCTCTGGCACCTCGTTGATACCAGCTGCGTCTCGCGCTAGCAAATCTGTAGATATATATAATCCGGTGTGAGAAGGCACATGCGATTGGGTCGCTTGTGTTTGCCGAAGCCATTGCCTGTTGCCCATGATATCAGAGTACTTTTGCGATTGTAGTGTGCACAAGTGCCCTCAGCGATTGGTACTGTGATGTATTTTTCCGGGTGCGTTGGGTTGGTTTCGCTGGTTCTTTGGCCTTGAACCGGATTGGCTGTGTTCTTGGTGAAACAACCTATAATAAGAATTTGAGCTACGTAGTTCTGGTGTGTGGACTTAGCGGCACTGGATTAGCACGACTTTTGGAGCTTGGAACCAGATGACCATCCTAACCAGCAGCAAGTCGACGGGTTGGCACAGCTCAGTAGATAAGGGCAAGCGACTCTATAATGAAGACACATGTTGTCATGGTGTGCTACGCCTAGAAGGGCGCAACCTGCCGGGTGACAGCAGCAGTACTAGCAGCAGTACTGGCAGCAGTATTAGCCCTGACCTACTGATTGCCGGGTGTTTTGACGGTCATGGCGGTGACCTTGTGAGCAAGTTTCTAGCACAACATGTGGCAAGTCGGATAAGTAGCCAGCTGCAGGGCAAATGTATCAGCAGCAAGTCCCAAGTGGCTGAAGCCCTATCAGCAGCATTCAGCAGTATTGACCAGGAGCTGAAACTGGCCAATAAGGCTCGCCTCATAGGCAGTACAGCAGTAGTAGCAATCGTTACGGGCTCCATGATCCATGTTGCCAGCTGCGGTGAGTACTGCTGGCAGCCAGAAGCCACCGCTTCTTCTCTGCATGCAGTGGTTCTCATGCAGCTGACTCGCCCATCCAAGTTGATGTACTGTATGTGCTGTACATGCCGCACACAACTGTGATATATACCGCTTAATCAGCTTGTGGGTAATGTTGCAACATGAGCGTTGCATACTCAAAGCAGCTGTGAGTCTGTTGATCCTTCAGCAGCATGAGTCATTCCTGCTTGGCTGACTCATCTTGACCCCGCCCTCTGCTGCTGCCTTCTGCAACAGGTGACAGCCGAGCAGTGGTGTGTCATGGCTTTGAGGCTTTCCAGCCTGTTGAGGATCACACACCCCTCAGAGAAGATGAGCGGGTGGGTTATTTCTATTGTTATTGTCACCCATATGTCATCCATTCGCAATGCAGTAGTAGACAGTGGGGCAGATCCTCCATCAGGCTTGGCTGCAAGCACTGCCATGCCAGGGGTTACCTCAACCCATCCAGTATCAGTCCATGCAAGCCGGCTGATTGGTCAACCTAATCCGGATGTGGACGGCTGTTCGTACTCATCGCGCTTGACACTACAGTTTTCTGCCTCTAAGGAGTGTACGTTGCTGTGTGTGTTTGTGTTGCAGGCTCGGATTCAGAAGCTGGGAGGGCACATCTTGCACCGCAATGGAGTGCGGGTCATGGGGGCTCTGGCAATGAGCAGAGCAATTGGGGACCATGCTCTAAGGCCTTATGGTGAGCTGCTGCAGTATGACACCCGTTTATGATGAGTAATTGCGTATTTTGACATACGCGGACCCTTTGCAGTCAACATTCAGCAAGTTTGTATAATTGCTCCTTCTGCTTGGGCATTTCATACCGTGGGGTTGGGTACCTGTGCGTGCTCAGGCTGCATGTGTGGATACCACCTGTGTAGTGCTGCAGCTGACAGTGCCGGGGTTTGTGATTGTGTTTCTGTGCTTGTCAGGAGTGACTGCTGACCCTGATGTTGAACATTACGAGCGCCGTGAAGGTGATGAGTACCTGGTACTGGCCAGTGATGGCCTCTGGAATGTGCTAACAAACCAGGTGTGTGTGCAGCTGCAGCCTGTTGACCCTTCACATAGCTCCAAGCAATTGCTGCAGCAGCTATGTTGCATCATACCCTCATAGTTGTGCAAGGGCGCGCTGCATCATGCACCAAGTGCCTCTCAGATGACCTGTGTTGCTGCACCATGTTGTGTTCTCTGCACAATGCTCAAGGCAGTTGTTGACTCCTCCCCCACCATCTATCCTGCTTGCAGGATGTTGCTTGCATCATCCAGCTGATGCTGTCAGAGCTCACATCAGTGGGCCTCAGCAGGCAGCAGATCAGTGCAGTGCTGCCCAAACTGCTGACCAGGGTAGCTATGCAGCGGGGCAGCACAGACAATGTCACAGTCATCGCCCTTGACATCAAGCAGCACAGCTGCAGCACCAGCAATAGCAGGCCAGTGGCACCACAGGAAGCTGCTGACGTCTGCAAGATCGAGCCTGTTCTAGAGCGTGTTGTCGTGGATGTTCCTCCACATTTCAAGGACAGTAGTGCAGCAGATTGCAGTGACAGGAACAGCAGCAACATCAGTAAAGCCGCGCTGCAGCAAATCAGATGCATTATACAGTTGGTGTCCTCTAGCAGGTGGGACAGCAGTAAGACTGCTCAGGACATTCAAGCTGGTCGCAAAGTGCAGGAGCTGGCAGCTGCTGCAACAAGTGACCTTGTGTCCTTGGTGCCATCACTGCGGGATGACCAGCTGCGCGGCAAAGCCATGCCTGGGACAGCAGTAGGCATTATACAGACAGGAGCATTGTTGGTGCGGGCTTCGGACAGGTTACAGGAGTACGTGAAAACCTGCAGCAGTGTAGGACATCAACAGCCGGCAGACATGGGCATTACAAACACACAAAACATCAATTATCAACAACACCAACAGATAACAGCACAATCAGCAGCTTCGTTACCAGCTCTATCACCAGTAGGCAACACGCTGACCAGCCCCTTTGAAGTAGCCCAGCAGCAGGTAACAGTACCTCAGGCAGTCACTCTTTGCAAAGGCCAGCTTTTAGGCAGTGTAGGTTCGGATTACAGCCCATTTGGTCTGCTGTGCAACATCAGCTGCGACATCATCAGCGCCTCCAGCGGTGAGGAGCCGGAGACTGGCCCTCTGGCTGATGGCGCCAGAAAGCGGCGACTGGTGACAACAGGATCAGGAGAGCAACCAGCGTCTGCTGCTGCACAGTTGTGCACAATTGCTGGTGCACACAGCATGATGCAGCCGCCAACCAAGATGCAGAAAGTGTGTCCTGCGTCTGCTGAAGCTGTCAGGGCTCACTCTTCTGATCCTGTCCTGCGTGTGATGCAGCCTCTTGGTAGTTGGTCACATCAGGATAGCACTTGGATAGCCATGAGAGCAACTGCCTAAGCTTTGTGCATGGTTGTTTGACGGTAGCAGGTAAAGGTGGTGACTTACCACGCGGCATGAAGAGCGACATTTGCAGTGTAGAGCACCAGTTGGCCAAGTGTCAAAAGGCTTGCCAGAATTTGTGTGGCTACAGAGTTGTCAGATGCAGCTTAGCATGCTCTCCTGCGGTGCCACAGCAAAGTGATTTTGCGGTTTGCAGCCCCTGGCAGGGTATGCATCCAGCTGGCCACCACGGTGTAAAGCAGAAGACGACTGGAGCGTTGCCAGCCATCTGTCACACCATCTGCATGACCTTACTAGGCTTGGAGCGCAACCCGATGGTTGTGTTTTTTTAGTGCCATTCGCCTTTCATGGTGTTGTGTCTGTCAGCAAACATGACACGTAGCCATGACCAGGGGTAATAATAATAGAATAATAGTTATTTCTTATTACCCCTGGCCATCACCTATGTCAGTGGCCAAGCAACTGAACAACGAACAACACTTGCTGGTGTATGTACGTAGGCAGGGGCTGAATGAGTAAAAGGCTTGACTGATCCGATCGTTGAACGCAGCACATATGTAGGAGTGCCACGGCAACAAAGATCGTCACATCCTCGGCCCCATGGAAATTATGTTGTTTCCAAACAGTTGTAAACGTACAGTAGAAGAACCTCACTTGAAATTGCTTGAGTGCTTCCTGTTGCCAGCTCCTCCAGCAGGCTGCCCAGAAGTGTCTATCCTTAGGCAGGGTAGTGTGGATTGTCTGCAAATGGACTTCAGGGTGCAGGAGATGCGGATCTGACACGGTGCGAGGTCCGTTTTACATTGAGTAATTATTGGAAGATAATATTTTTGACAGCAAAAGCTGACGGGCAAAGCCTGCGAATCGCAGAAGACCCCGGGTGTGCAGGCTGTCAGTAGTGCCATCGTCATCCATTGGAAGCTTTGCCGCTTACTGCTCCATCATGCCGCAGAAATTCAACCGTATGCAGTTATCCTATATGAGACACAAATACCAGTCAAACGTGGCACACAGATCAAAAGTGTTACGCTTCCAATTGGAACGCGTTCCATGACAGCACACACGAGAAGGTGACACCCGATGCAAACGATTTATATCGTCATTGAGCAGGAAAACCAGGTTTTGGAGCACAGTATTGTGTTCAACAAGTCGTCATGGGTGCCATTCAAGCAATAGTGCTTGTCGGGCTTGTCTGCACGGCATCTGCAGCTTCGCCATGGGTCTACTCGGACAATAAACCTGTGCCTGCAGGCACCATCAGGATCACCACTTTGGGCAGTGGATCGCCTGATGTCAGAAAGGAGCAGGTGAGCAACCCAGTCAACCAATGCTGTTGTCTTCGGTTCCACCATGTCCCGCGAAAAAGGCCTTGCTGTTACGGTCTTATCTATAATATCCACAGTAATTTCATGGTGGCAGCTTGAGAGTGTGATCAATTTCATTCATTCAAGCCAAGCACCATATTGCACGCCGTTACCTAGGCCTGCTCCATCCTGGTTGCTGCTAATGACAACAGCTGCTGCAGTAGCAGTTGCGCGCATGTGCCTATAAGAGGACATTCGTACACGAAGCAACTCTAGAGCCCTGAATCCTGCTGCCATCCTAGTGTCTGCTGAACTTCGGCGGCTGATGAATGTTGTGTCCTTCTCTGACTGCAGCTTGCATCAGGGTTCCTTGTTGAAGTAGGCAATGTCCAGCAGGACAAGTTCCTGTTCGACTTGGGCACAGGCGCCTTCATCAACTTATGGGCTACAGGCGTCCCTCTTGCTACCCTTACAAAAGTGAGCCTGCACCAATGGTCTGTCATACTGAGCCTGCAGGGCATGTACACTATGGCATAGTATAACTTGAAGATACTATGGACTTGGTACAATCTACTTGTAGTGTTTGACTTACTTGATGCATACGCGTGCTGATGGTCGTCATGTGGCAGCAAAGAACTGCCAAGCAGCATACTGGCGACAAACGGGTTCCTTGTCAAGCGTATCCCTAGATTCCACAACTGTTCCTAAATGTAGCATGATAGCACTGCGAGTGAGGGGCTCACTGAGAGTTATCCGGCATCATGGATGTCCCTAGAACCTGCAAACCTGGAGCTCAGGCAGGCTGCCACACACCATGGGCATTACCAAGAAACCTGAGGCAAAGATATGGTGCTGGACCAGAAGTGTTTTTTACTGACTGACCCGGTCAGTCAGGTTGATTGACTCAGCTGTGTATACTTGGCCGATGTATGTGTACGGTATAGGCCAACTCGCGAATGGCAATAGTGATTTGGCTGAGGTCAGCTTTGTGCGATATCCGAGTTGCCGCCAATGCCTACTGAACAGGCATGCACTCTCTTTACAGGGGCAGCTGCAGCTCTGGGCTATTGAGGTCACCATTGTACACGTTCTGTTCCTCCTGCACCTGCCCAACCACCCTGCAGGTGTTTCTGACGCACCTCCATTCTGATCATCACGCTGACCTGGCCACCCTGTATGTTGGCGCCATGTTTGGGCGCAAGCAGCCCTGGGAGGTGTGGGGCCCATCAGGAGAGAAGCCGGAATTTGGAACAGCAGCAGCCATTGAGGGGCTCAGGCAGGTGAGCCAGTGCCACTGTGATTGCCAACCAACCATGTCAGCCAGCCTTGACTCTCAATTGACCGACAAATCTGGACAACTGCAAGCCTTGGATAGTATCACCGCAGGAACACCACACTCTGGCAACACACGCATAATGAAGTTTTTATTCTCATACGCATTGCCAGGTATTCTGCAGTAGGCCAGCATCATGCTCGGAGCATGGAGTTTATATAGCTGCCAGTGAAGCTTGCACCTGAATCAGAATACCTGCTGGCATGATCAACTTTGAAATGTCATTTGGCTGACACTCCATCATGCTTACTACAGTTCCTGGCCTGGGACACAAATGCTCGGAGGCGCATTGACCTTGTTGGCCGCAAGGATGATGGTGACAAGGTCATTGCACATGAGTTTGACTACAGCATCAAGAACCAGGTGAGTCACTGAATAACGGCAATCTCACCTGGTGGCGCAGGCAACCCGGAGTGTGCGTATGCATCCGAGCGCACGAACCCCAGCTAGCTGCATGATGCAGGTGCATTGTGTCAGTGTTAACACAGACAACTTGTCTTTGAACCATTGCCAATTGCATTGTGGAATGCATGCTGCAGGTGATGTGTGTCCGTTGATACTGTGAACAGCATGCTGTCCGACACCAACGATTGGTTTATACACAGCCTTGACTGATAAGTCATGACCGTCATGACTCTAGCTTAGAGGCTCTAGCTTACTAAGTTATACACTAGTAGTGTATACGCCAGCTGTGACAGGTCATGCCATTGAGGCTGACTCAGCTGAGCCTTTGCGGCCTTGTTACCCCCTCCCCCCTCCCCTTCCTCCAAGTGCTTGCTGAGCTGCACAGTCTGCTGCATTACCAGAGCATGCCAACAGGCTGCTGCCTGTTGTACACTACACTATGGCATTTTTAAGCCAACAAGCCCTGGATATATTTCACTTGTCATGTGCTGCAGGTTGTCTACAACCGCAATGGTGTGACAGTGACTGCCACCCCTGTTGCCCACTACAACACCCCTGGCCCTGTGGCATACAGGCTGGACTGGCAGGGCCTCTCATTCACATACTCAGGTTGGTGTGCTGTAACATTTGCTGAGTGAGCCCACAAATGTCTTGAGCAGTACTTGATACTGTCACAGGGCCTGGTGGTGACACATGTCCAGCATGCCTGCATGCGGTGAGCAACTCAGCCACCAGAGAGCTAGTTGCCAGCAGCAGCATTGTTGTGCTGCCAACAAGTGGCTCAGTAGCTACACTATAGCGTGACATTTCCTGCTCCGTTCATCATGAAACTCTGTGGCACTATGGCTTCCAAATGCCTCCAACACAGCAGCTGTTCATTCAAGTGCCTGCTGCACAGGCGTGGCTCCCAGGAGCACAGTGCGCTCAGCCTGAGGCTGTGCCTGCTGGCAGATAGCATCACTGAGTGTGCAGCCTCAGACAGTGTGCACCACGTGAGCGTGTTTGCCTGTGACTGGTAGGCCAGAAAGTGCTGCATGTGCCTGGTGGGTGTTTGCAGGCGACACGCGTCCAATTTCAACGCTGAATGAGCTGGCTGATGGCACTGATGTGTTGATCCTCCAGAACATGGGGCCAATAGAGGACTTGGCATCACTGAGCTTTGAAAGCCAACTGCTGATAAATGTGAGCAGCAGCTCTTTGACTTCAACTGGTGACAATCCAGGAGCTCATATAGCTTCTGAAACCAGCGTTTCACATTATGTTGTGTGGCACATTCATAGTGGGCCTGCCTGTTAATAGAATTCAGCAACCCTCAGAAGCCTGTGCACAACTGCTACTTTCTGTGACAGGAGATGCAGTTCATGAAGGTTATTGCAGGGCCCCTGAGTTACAACAGAGCGGTGGCTGGAAGTTAGACCACACACACCTGAAGATTGTACATACTGAGATTCATGCTTGTGTGCCCCTGTTGACAGACGAGCCACATCACACCTCAACAAGCTGGGCATATTTTTGCCAACACCAAGCCCCGCCTCGCAGTTGCCCATCACCTGACTGTCAATGCAGCCAGCAGAGCAGCCATCATTGACGACATCAGGCAGGGATATCCAAAGGTAAGACATGACATCTGGTTTGCAGAGTGCAGTCGGCTCACAGTGTGTTGTTGCCTGGCAGATTCTGTCTTGTGAATTCCTGTTGATTTTCATGGTGTCAGAGATGCAAACCTTCTCATTGCTAGTGCTCCAAGTTGGCCTGGGTCTACTGTAGCAGTAGATAAATGAGCAACATACCAATTCAGTAGAAACATTATATCATCAACAATCCAGAAGTTCTGCAGCTCATTGTAAGTTCACACATATGTGATGCTATCATAACCATTGAATGGTACAGTACAACCATTGGTTTCTCTGCCAGAACACGCTTTACCATGTGTACTTATCTGGAAAATTTGGCCAACCGTTGGCTACGCTAGCTGATGCCTCAAAGCCCAATGGGTTGCCAAGTAAGTGACTTACTCTAAATACCTGCAGGGTGCTGTCATCATCAATGAAGACCTCAATGCGTATGAGATCACCAAGAGGGAAGTTCAGGTGAGCTTCGTCCATCAGTTACAGACATGAAATCAGGTCTGGACATGGGGGAGAGGTCAGATGGCTTGGCGAGTTGTGGATTGTGAACTCTGCAGGCCTCACATAGGCTTTCTGACTGCAAGTGACTCAATACATTGCAACTGCATACTACATGTGCATGTCAAGTCAATTGGAAGCTCATCTACCAGGGTGAGCTGATGGCATGTCCCCCCTCCCCCCTTTTGTGGGTGGATGATGTTTGCTGCAGGTCAAGAGGCGCTTGGTGCCTGTCAGAAGCTGGGGCTACTGGCATGCAGAAAGCAACTGGCAGAGCAGCAGCCCTGATCATCATCATACATCACTGGCAGAGGCCATTGAGAGTTCTTAAATCTCTGCAGAATCTGGACTTTTCCAAGATTTTGAAGGCCCTGACCAAGTTAGCAGCTGGGCAGCATGCTACCACAAAAGGCTCAGCCCACAGGCTGTGCAGTAGACAGTGCGTAGATCTATCTAAAGTGCTGCCGCAGCAGTGTCTAGTAGGCACTTTTGTGAATGCATAACTAGCTGCAACCCTTTGAAGAGTTGTCCCCAGGCCCCCAAGAAGTCATTGACCTGCATCAATGGTTGCACCATGTGGCGTCATCTCCCTCGAGTGCTGCCAGCACAGAATGACTCTGTACTACATGCGGCATGTCAGACTAGAGGAGACCAGAGGGCTGAGACTGCCCTCTGTAACACACACCAATGATTGGGGTTCTGAAAATCAGCCACACTGTGACTTGTATAGGTGCTATCCTGCAGCCGCTTGTTGTATATAATCAAGTACTTTCGTACAAATGCGTGCCGTTCCAAAAGAAGACTGGGACAGTCACGTTTTTGGACAAGGAACGTTGTTACAGCCATCAACACCCGTTCCAATACATGAGACATGCAGGACCCCCTCATGCCTCATGCATGTCTCATGTAAAGCACACCACACCCTTGAATGATTTGTTGACCAAGCCCAGTGCTGGGCTGGTGCTCACCAGCCTGAGTAGTACCACAGCATACCCCTGAATAACTTGTTGAACAAGCCAACACACCAGTTGTAGTGGTATACCATCACCCTGAATGACTTGTTCAACAAGCCATGACAGTACTAGTACTTATATACTAATATATAAAAAAAAACCCGTTAGCCATAGCAATCCTGCCATCGACCCCGCGCCCCATTTCAGAAGCGGACAACAACAATCCATGCTGAGCGGTTCGACCGCCATCATGCTCACATTGACACCGTAGTTTCCAAGCAGTAGTACTAGTGCTTATACTTCTAAGCATACCATATGATACCACCAGCAGATGGCTTGTTGAACATGTTCAAGCCAACAAGTTAACAAGCTATGACACTAGTCAGCAGTATCAACATACCCCTGCGGCACCACATTCACACATCTGGTCTGCTGCTGCTGCTGCTGCTGGTGTGCTCCTTCTCTGCTGTTGCAAAATGTGCTCAAGGACTGAGCTGGCAAACGAGCTGACAAACATACGTCAAAACAAATAACATAAGGTTGCGATTTCATGACAGACAATGCAAAGCACCATTTGCATTCGGCCACAATTTCCTATTGTACAGTAGTCCATTGTATCAGCATGAGAAACTGTCCTGCCTGCCAGGCTACATTACTGCCTGAATGCAGTGTTGACCCAGCCTGCAAAGCATTCGTTTTGTGTAGCTGTGTACAAAGTATGTGACTCTGTCAGCCAACTCAACTGTGACACACGGTGTGCCTAATGACTTGACACAAGCATGCAGAGCTTTACCCTGCAGACATCATCACACCGCAATCAGCAGATGCAACAGCTGCCCAGCACAACCTGCAACGACTGCACTACATGCCACAGCTCGCTGCAAAACAATCATTGACAACGGTTGGATCTCAAGGTCCTTTGCACATGCTTCAGTTTTTGGTCAAATCACAATACAGTCATGCTTCATTGGGCAATTAATGAAGAACATACTAGTGACCCTGCTAGGCAATCACCAGCAGGGCTTTCAGGATGCTGATGATTCTGCCCAGCCTTCTAGCCAGGACAACAGCAGTCTCCAGCTGCCCTCAACAGCTACATAACATTGACCGCGACAATCACTTTTCAAGCAGCATACAATCTGGCATATCAGCTGGCAACCATAGTGATGGCATAATGCAGGTGAAGTATGCATGGGACATCTAAGCCATCATTGTCACGTAACCTCTTTCACAAACGACCACATCATTTGGTGTACAAGTACAATTCATCTGCTGGCTGCAAATACACGTCATGCACAGCACGTGTATGTATGCATTGCTGCATAGCTACAGGGGCCTGAAAAGGCAACAGGCAAAGCTCAGATGAAGTATCCTGAGCGGATCCAGGTTCCCTGTCACAACACTGCAGCTGACATGAACAACCAGGCAAGCAGCCTGCTTCTCACAAAACAGCTTATATATTCAACAGAGCAGGGAACTCAACCCTCCAAAAACAGCTTTTACATACAACAGCTTACATGCACAATCAGGGAAGCAGCGTGGTTGTTGATGAACTGTTAACTGACTTGTCGGTTACAACAGCAAAGGAACATCTCAGCTGTGTTGCAGGAGACACTGCTGTGCTGTTCGTTGCATTGGAGCCAATATAATCTCACGACTGTGACAGGGCCAGTCCAGCTGTCATTGGCTGCTCGAACGACACCAGCACAGCTGTTCCAGTGCAACACAAAGCCTCTCGTTTGTTTGGATGTAGATGCACACCCAACTACACAAAAGTGCTGCTGCTTGCTGCTGTTCTTGGCCCCAACATCTACATTACTGGCGTTGCATCTGCTCCTTCAGACATCTGCTGGCCTACAGCTGACGCTCTGCTATTCTACAGCTGATGATTTGTACAAGTGCCGCGGTGCACGCGGATGACATGGTGGTTTGGGCAGCATCTGCAACACATCACTTGTTCTGCATGCTGTGGGCACTGCCACTTGACTAAGTTTGGAAAAAACGCTTGCTTGCCTTGCTTAAATACAAGGGAACAATGTGAGACATGATACAGCATCTCCCATAATGTCTCTAGTCCCTGTGGTACCAGGTTCTACCCCTTGTTACTGCTACTGCCCTTGTTCAGCCAGCTGATACGCTGTGTCTTGTTTGGGGGCTAGCCTAGTTGCCATCCAACGAGCCACCCAAGTATTGCAGGTAGGACAGTCAGTCGCACCAGCAGCAGCAGAGCTGCCAGGTCTTCTGACTTGACGTAATCTTGCCTATAATACCTTCTGCTGTCTGACGCAGAATGGCCTGGTTGGGGTGCCAACAGCTGCATATAACACATCATACCACTAGCCGACATTTATTTAATTGCTTAACAAGTACGTAGCGACACAGAACTTTGGCAGAGGATGCGCAGATATGCGCAGGAGCGAAACTATCAAGGCCGGCCGCACATCTGGAGCTAATCAACTTAAACCGTACAATTTTTTGTATCAATCAAACATTGTCAGCACTGAGCCACCAATCAGGCGTGTTACGCTGTCCTTGGTAACAACAGTTGCAACCAACGTAATGATGTCACCAGGCATCACGGTCCTGCGTTGCTCCACTGTCTTGATTGCTTTATATAGGGGCTGGAACTGACTCCAAAGCAGAAGATCAGACCAAAATAAAACAAAGACGTAGGTGAGTAGTTTCCTTGCATCCGTTTCCTTGCATCCCAGCCTAGCTTGAGGCCGATCGTGTGGCGTATGCCATTGACCAGATTATTACAGTCTGTGGGTAGGCAAATGCAATTGCGATCCATCACGAGTTGAGTGGGCATCCAGGGTTGCACAGTCAGCACAACCCATCCACATCAGCAGAGCTTCCGTTCATCCTTCCAAGCAGACCCGCGTTGCTTGCATGTCTGACTGTCATGCTTCATTCTGCCGCAGATTCGTTCAAGCAACCCTACTGTCAATTCAGTCAACCCGTCACCAGTTGCTGTCTACCAGGAACCCCACACACACCTGTAGTCATGGAGACCGTAAAGACCGCCATCACCAGTGTGAGCGAGGGTGTCGCATCTGCTGCACAGAGCGCAAAGGAGGCATTGACTGGCGTCCAGGAGAGGGTGAGGGCATGCGCTTGGGCCAACAGACCCTGGACCATCAACATCAACAGCCGTCGAATCCCACAAAATGACAGTCATGCTGCTAACAGTACTTCCATTGCTCCAAGCATGGCATGCAGGACGCGCGATCATAGATGGTGCCTGAACACAATCCAGTCTAGGATTTGGCAAGGAACCGGCTGCAAAGCATAATACCACAACACCTTGTGATCCTGCAAGTTGAGATACCATCAGTGCAGGCTGCACTGTGCTACCTCAAAAGCAGAGGTGACTATCCCTGTGGTGCTCGATGCACCAATAAAATATGCCATAGGGCCCTGATTTTATTCAGTACGCAGCCTGAAATGTAAAGATCCATTGTCAGTCAGATGTGGTGGACCTACTGACTGGCTGCACCTGCTGTTGGAACTCATCATCCCTTCAGGCCGATGAAAGTGCCCAGACTGGACCTGAGAAAGTGGATGAGATGCGTGCTGCTGCCCAGGACACCAAAGTGTCGGCAGAGCAGCGAGCTGCAGAGCTGAAGGACAAGGCAGCACAAAAGACGGGAGAGGTGGGTGATAAATAGCTGCAACTGGCTGTAAACTCAACAAACTTTGTGGTGGTATAAGCCTGCCTCCTTTGATGACAAGAGATGCTGTGCACGCTGCCGCCTGTGGCAGAAGGCAATTCATGCAAGAGTCTTGCATCTGTTGGAACATGCTTCCAATGACAGCTGAACAAATAGCAGCAACTTCGAGCCAACAGCTCCAATTAAGGCTGTGACTGACAGGGGTCTCGCTTCTGTGATCTTGTGCCAACTCCAGGTGACTGGTCGCGCCCAGGAGAGCCTGGAGTCCACCAAGCAGTCAGCCCAGGAGAGCTGGGACAACACCAAGGCCCAGGCTCAAGACACAGCAGACAAGGCCAGTGGCCGGGCGCAAGAGACAGCCGACAAGGTGTCCAGTCAGGCCCAGGAAACTGCTGACCACGCGCATGCAAGGCTCTCAGACACAGCTCAGCAGGTAGGAGGATTGTGGTGTCACACCACTCACATCGGATGTGAGTGCTGTGTGGTTCTTTTTGAGGCTGTTTTGAAGTGTCTCATGCTGACACTTGCATGTTGCTTGAGAGTTCACCCTGAACCTGTCAGTGGCAACAGCAGGAACAAATGCTGGTCAATGCAAAACGGCAACAAGGGACTCTGGGCCACCGTCATGATGGAGCCTGCCATGTTCAGGGGGGAGAAGTGTGCAAGTCTTTCAGTCCTCTTACAGCCATTTTCTGCTGCTGTGTGCCTTGGTGCTGCAGGTGAAGGATTCAGTGGCTGGCACATACGAGTCCGCTAAGGGCACGGTCAACCAAGAGTCAGAGAGGGTGAGTAAAAATTTTTCCAATGTTAATCATTGGTTGTTGTCCACAGTGAGGGGGCCTCTGGCAAAGGCAACATATGCACCATCCTGTCATGTAACACATGCATGTGCCAGTGGTATGCAGAAAATGCAAAGATCAGCTAAACTTGGTGCATGTGTATATCCTGCCTGACCAACTTTCACCTGAGGGTTTCGCCCTTGCAATGCTGACTGTGCACTGTGATTATGAGACTGTGCATGCACGTGATAGCGGATCATCTTGGGTAGTAGCACCATATGCCATGAGGAAACTTCTGATGCCACATGGTCTTGCTTCTATCTGTGTGCATGATCATGCAGGTGAAGGAGAAATTCAATGAGGGCTATGAGCAAGGTCGGGGTTCACAGGGCGCCAGCGCATGAGCTTATGCTGACCGTCAGTGAAATGTGACAAGAATTGGGGATTGAGGGTCCTGGGCTGAGAATGTGACCGCGTTTTGTGATGATCTTTTCTTGTCTATGCATTCAACATGAGTTATGTTGTGGTTCACTGCTACTACATGTAGTACCAAGTGTCAGGCAGCAGCTACATGAGTGTTTTTGTGCTGTACAGATGCATGTACCATACTTTGCCTCCAAACCCACCGCACAGTGTGCGGTAATGCAGCAATGCATGTGATTTGCTTATTCTACATATTCATGTAAATTGATTCTGGTAGCAGCTCCGAACCGCAGGCTACATCGATATGGGCTTCCCCATGAGCGACTGCGTTGGCTCTTATGGGGTGCCCCTCAGGGGCAGGTTGCATGGTATAGTAGGGTATGGGCTGGAAAACCTGTCAATTGTTACATGAGTCATGTTTCTGGAGGCATCAAATTAGGAAGTTCCTCCAGGAGAGGGAAATGAAGGTAAAACATTGGATAGTCACTGATATGCGCAGCTGAACTCTTGCGTCCAACTGCATATTCATATGACTGGAAAGGCACGCAAGCTAGATGCATACCCACCATGTCATAGGGAATCATTCTGCGTGATGGCATCATACGTAATCCAGTCTGAACACACTGAAAACAAAACGCCCTCGATCGTTACGCTCCAAGTGTAAAAGAAATTGAGCCATACAACAAGTTGAGATGCAATGGCAAAGTGTGATCCGAGTAACCGGCCCGCGGGCGGCGAGAGTAAATGTCGTCGATGTTACGTTACTCACCCTTCTTTCAGTGTTCACATTATTTACCAGCTCATTCGATGCTACATAGCTTAAACCCTTTGAAATTGCAGCATAGCTAGGAGTAGAAAGCAGTACGATGCCATCGGCTTCGGCGCAACGACTAGCGAAGTTCTTTCCTCAGTGTAGTACATTGACTAGTAATTGTGGCGCCAGCTGGATGGCATCCTTGTGAGTGCTTCTTATACGCCATGAACCAGCTGATCAGCAGCACCATGGATTACAAAGTAGCTGCAGCCTCGGTATACATGCCGTCTGCAACAGATCGCGTACCAGCCATGACGCTCCCGATTGAGTCGCTGACCGATTAGTGCCGTGCCTTGTTGCTTGGCATATATGTTTTCATGTGTCTTTTGTGAGTGCTTGCGATGCACTCGTAGTTCGTTTCTAGGTTCTTGTAGTTGGTTTCTAGGTCTTTGGATCGGCCGTGTCTGTTCGGCTTCTGCCCCTATTGTGGCAGCTATATGTCTGACTTTGGGCCAAGGAGTGCCTCGAGTCTGGTTTCGAGAGTTGCAAGGTAGTACTGTTCTAACATCCAGGTAATCGGTACCTTTGCTTCATCGAGCCCCGAACAACGAAGGCAAGCTCGACGGCGCCTAGCTAACGCCGCCTCGCACATCCAGCTCCACAAACACGGCAATAGGATTGCCATTGAAGTGCTAGAAGGCACTCTCAGG
>JABEVS010000180.1:17278-122321 GCA_018290735.1 Coelastrella sp. MACC-549 | reverse complement strand
GTATAGATGTGGCGTTGCCTAATTTATTACTGATTTTTGGTATTGTAACGTTAATGGGGGTTAGTTTGGGGGTTGCACATGAGGGACCCACATGTTGGGCATCAGGTGCTCTAATCTCCCAGTATATGTAGATGATCGCGAGAACGTACGGCCTCTGACCACACGTTTACGGATGTCAGATCCAGTAGCAGTTCACCCCCCTGCGTAGGGCAGTTTACAGTCTAAATTCAGACTAACCACCCTCTAGGAACTTCATACCACCTTCGGAAGGTAGGAAGTTACCCTTTCCGGCCACAAGCTTGTGGCCTTAAGGCCCTTGGGATAATGTACTTGGTGGCTCAGCCACACTCAGGGTTGGGATTTACTAGTACTGCTAGCCTTAATCGCTCCTTGCTACCAGCTGCGGTTGCATCACTCAAAACATGCGGGGTGGTGGCATGATGCCACCACCTTGCAACTGTTGCTGCTGCTGCTGCCCTCCCAAGAAAGCTGGAGGTGGCTGCAACACAGGTGGTGGAGGCAACATGCCCCCTTGCCCCACTGGCGGCTGCTGCTGCTGCTGCTGGGGGGCGTTGGGCCTGTAAAGGTTCAGGTAGGGGTTTCCTGGTGGCGGTCCCGGGTGCTGAGGTGGTGCTGGAGGTCCAGCAGGGTTTTGTGAAGGTCTGGAAGCTGAGGCTGCAAAAAGCTGACCAGAGGATGGCCCTGAACTTGGCATCTGAATCCCATGCTGCTGCTGCTGCTGCTGCTGCTGCTGCTGAGGGTGACTGCTGAAGTGCATAGGAGGTGCTCCTGCGAGCGGTGTTGGAGATGGTAACTGTTGTTGCTGCTGCTGCTGCCAAGGTGGTGGTGCAGCTAGTGCTCGTTGTGGCTGCTGCTGCTGCTGCCAGGGTGCCGGAGCTGCTGCCAGCTGCTGCGGTGACGGCTGCTGCTGCTGCTGCTGCCAGGGTGGCAGCGGCGCCTGCGGCGGCTGCAGCATGGGTAGCCACTGTGGTGGTTGTGGTGCTGCTGGAGAGTGCATAGGCTGCTGCTGCTGCTGCTGCTGTAGTAATGGGTTATAAGCTGTGTTACTTTGTGTGTTATAACTCGGCGGTGGCATGTTATACCCTGGAGGTGGCCCTAGCTGTGGGGGTGGCATTACTGGAGGGAACATACCTGCATATTTTGCAACATGAGAATCAAATGTACTTTGCCAATAGAAGCACAGTAGCGCACAATGATAATCCTGAGCCACGTGCTATTACAAAAAAGGTGACGCTACTTTGATAATTTGTACTAACAGGGTCTGTGGAGGTTGTTGCTGTTGGTGCGAGATTTTAGCCATGGAGAGAACAGTGACTGGTTGAAAACTTGGATCTCACACTTCAGAAAAGTGGGTTTGTCAAGTATTTTGAATGGTAAAAACATAGTGTTATTTCAGATTCAGAAGACACTAGCAACTAGTTAGCAACAAGACAAGAAAGTACTGCCAGGCCCCTACTGGGCTTTGTTGATTCCTTGACATTCAAGACGAACATTGAGTGAGAATCTGAGCCTTGCAAATTGACTTACCAACTGATGTGGATGATCAATCAAATGTTTATCATTGATATTACACATTAATGAAATAAGTTTTATATCTGGTCAAGAGATTATTCATTTCACAGAGGAATCCACAAAGTTCAATAAATTTGTTGAGACAATAAAAGTAATTGAGGTATTTTATTGAGACAAATTAAAATAAATGTCATTGACACAAACATGTAAAAGCGAAAAACATATAAAAGCGTAAGAGACGCTGACCTGGTGGTGGAGGCATAGCTGGTGGTGCTGGTGGCGGGATGCTGAATGGAGCAGCACTGGCAGCAGCACTGACAGCAGCAGCATACGGTACAGAGGTCGCCACAGAACCAGGTGCAGCTGACACCGCCAGTGGTGGTGGCGGTGGCGGTGGTGGTGGAGGAGCATCATCCGCTGCTGCTGCTGCTGCTGGGGCTCCTAGATCTGCTGATGATTTGTCCGTGGGGGGAGTTGATGATGGGATCGGAGGCTGATCGCCGTGATGATCAAAGTCCGGTTCGTATGCGTCATCGCCGCCGTCGTCCGCTGCTGGTCCGACCTTGGGCAGCGGAGGTGGAACAAACACAGGAGCAGCAGCAGCAGCAGCAGCGGCGGCGGCAGCAGCAGCAGCATCTGCTGTACGTTCAGCGGCTGCTGCCACTGCTGCTGCGATCTGCTCTTCGGCAGTTGGCTGTGGCAGCTCCAGTTTTGCTGTTTGTTTGAAGACTGCTTTGCGCTGGGGCAGCAGGTTGTTTTTCCGGATGAGCAAGAAGCCCATGCCTTTCTTTTTGTCCTTGTCAGACTCCTGCTTGAATGACTGTGCATCTTCCTGCTGCTGCTGCTGCTGCTCAGCACTTACTGCTGCACCTGCTGTCCCCTGCTCTTGATCTGATGCTGCTGCACCTTCATCTTCAACAGCAGCAGCAGCTGCTGCTGCTGCTGTGTCCTTGTCAGCATGATCATCATCTGCTGCTGCTGCTGCTGCTGCTACCTTGTCTGCATTTGCTGGCTGTACTACGCCTGACTCTATCAGCTGCTGACGTGTTGGCCCCTGCAACAGTCAATGTAACAGCAGGTCATTGTCATGCCAGGTTCATGTGGTTTGACGCGCATGGCAACAATTCATACGCATGAAATAACAGTTATGTATCAGGGTTCAACGGCGCTTACAGAGGAAATCAAAACCCCACTGCAGAGAGCGAGTAGATTTCAAGCTGCTGAGTATGATTACCTAGAGCTCCTGGCTCACCTTGTAATCAGCTGCTGGGATAAATCTGTCATCCAATTCCACCAACTGCCGCATCAGATCCTGTTTTGCCTCCTGAACTTCCACCTTGGCAGTGAGAATCATGTCCCCATCATAGATGGCAGCAGCAGCAGCGGCAGCAGCAGCACTGCCCATGGTAGCAGCAGCAGCAGCAGACCCGACACCTGCTGTCCTGCATTGGTGCCACGTCAGCAGCTTCAAATCATTCGTGAGAGCTTCTTGAACGAGGTGGTACTGCGCACGAAGCTCGGCAACCTGCCAGCAGCAGCAGCAGCAGCAGCAGAAGGGCATATATGTCAATTATCAGCTATGTTCCTATTCAATCATTGATTCAAATGAAGTCGGTCAGTAAGAACTAAGGAGTTAAAAGAACACGCTTCACAGATTGTACGGTCAGAATTGAAACATTTTAAACAAGATGTATGACAACAGAGGTACAGTAGAATATATCAATGCATAGTAACCACATGCTGTACGGGGTCTGCTGATATTACCGCTTTTGAAATTGTTGTATCAATCTTAGAGTACCCCATGTGTATATGTGACCTTCACAGAGTGAAAGTTTCCTCTGATTCAACTCAAATCTGCTGCATTCTTTACCCATTTTGCAGATGCATTTCTATCAAAATATTGAAGTTACAATCGATGTGCATGATATATCAAATTAGTGTGCATGATATATTTCGTTTTATTTCCAGGCTACAAAATATGTATATATGTATGCATACCCATGAATCCCAACACTGACTGACCTTCCGCTCCTGTGGCGACAGATGTGCCTGCATTGCCGCTGCCTCTTCTGCTGCCCGCACTGCTGCTGCTGCTGCTGCCCTGTCTGCTGCTGCCGTGCTGCTGCCAAACACGCCGGCGTCACCGGTGACCTCAGCATCCTCCTTGCGGCGCAACAGCTCCTGCAGAACGAGATTATACTTACAAATCTGAGACTCGAGCACCTACTTTCCAAGGAATACTATGAGAATTGCATGAAATTTCATGATTGGTAAACAACTAATTGCATGTGAAAAAAAAGCATGCTTGTTGTTATGGTGTGTGGTACAGCTCAGCGAAGTCACAGCACGGCAGCAAGATGTCTCTGTCCTCTACTTGGCGCAGGCCAAACACAATTTGTGCCACAGACACGTTTAATCACAATATTAACCAATAATATTATTAACCAATAATATTATTAACCAATCATGCAACTATCCTGTAGAAGCAGTCTAATGCATTTCAAGGAGACAAATCATCCCCCTTCACAGACAAGAAGCTTGTGGCGGTTTTGACTGCTGTGTCTGCTGACGATGCATTGATCGACAGCTCACACAGCAGTCAAGACCTTCACAAGCTTCTTGTCTGTGGAGAGCGATGATGTCTCTCCTTCAGATGAGCTTAACGACTGCTATTGGATAGTCAGATAAGAGTTATAGATTAATATAGAATAATATAATTTAATTGTAATGACTGGTTGATTGGTGCCACATAGCAGGTGTCCTTCATCACATGTGCATTCCCCCACTCAACTCCCTGGAAACATACACCTTAGATAGTTTATAATATAAAAATACTATCCATATCACATAATTAAAAGTATGGCACAACAATCAACTAATGTGCAATGGAGACTGAAAACCACATCAACAGAAACCAATCTGCCATCAACCCCCACCTCCATTTTCTTCTGCTTTTCTGCCCTAGCTGCCCCAATCCTCAGCACCTCAGGCATAGCCTCCTCCTGCTGCTGCTGCTGCAAGCCGGCGGCGGCAGCAGCAGCAGCAGCAATACCTGGCAAGCCCATTGTGAGCCCCGGCACACTACCAAGCTGCATCTTCCCTTGCTGCATAGCCTTGACCAGTTCAGCAGAAGCAGCAGGGTCTACAATTGGCACTGCTACAGGTGCTGGAACACCTATGCCAGCTGGCACTGCAGGCCTGAGAAAGCCTGGAGGTATCAGGCCACCCATTGCTGCTGCCGCTGCTGCCGCCGCTGCTGCTGCTGCTGCTGGTAGCAGTGTTGGGTTTGAAGCGAAGAGGGGAGCCGAGGGGACGGCCCCAGGCGCTGCAGCAGGACCAGAGTCCCACCTGAAGATTGCAACACAGCAAACGAACTATATTAAATCACAACAAACAAATTGCTTCCCTTGTTTCCTTGAAATGCTTACTTAACAGTACTTACGTGCTCAGCGTTGTTTACAGATGACAAAGATGACAGAAAGGCTTACAGCTGATGTGTATCGCGTTTGCTGCTGCTGCTGCTCCTTACCTTCTGGTGCGCTTGGGTGCCGGCGCTGCTGCTGCTGCTGCTGCTGGCTCCTGTGTTTCTGCTGCCAACTTGGACCCGCTGGCAGCTGCAGCTGCTGCTGCACCTGCCAAAGCCTGACTATCAGGTACCATTTGCTCCATTGGCCGCCGCTGCTGCTGCTGCTCTACATCCATGGCATCAAGTGCTTTATTCGCAGCAGTAGCACCAGCAGCAGCAGCAGTTTGTTGGATTGGCTGATCAGCAGCGGCAGCGTCTGCCTGCTGCTGCTTGCCATCAGCATCAACACCCTGCTGCTGCTGCTGCTGCTGTTGTTGCTGCTGCTGCTGTTGTAGCTGCTGCTGGCTGGAAGCAGGTTCAACACCCCCATCAACACCCTCAGCTTTGTCAGCCTCTACTTGTTGCTTCTTCTGTCCCATTCCAACATCGGTCTTCTTCTTCTCTTGCTGCTGCTGCTGCTGCAGATCATCACACTCAGCAGCAGATTCGGCTTGTACTGCTGCTGTAGCATCAGCACCCATCTCCCCAGCATTAGAGGGTGACACGCCACCGCCACCAACAATAACATTTTCCTCTCCAAGCTCAGTCCTTTCTTCGGCAACGTCAAGCTTCTGTTCATGCTGCTGATGCTGCTGCCGATCGCTGCCAAGGCTGCGTCTGCGCTCTCTGCTGCTGCTGCGATGGTGCTTGGCAGGCGCAGGGCTGCTGTGACGGTGTCCATCTCTGTCTCTGCTTATGCTGCGTACCGGCCTGCGCTCTCTGCTGCGTCGCCCCTCTCCCCGCCCTGATGCAGTACCGCCAGCACCAGCAGCAGACCTCCTGCTCCTGCTGCTGCTGCGCTTCCTGCCCCTGCTGCTGCTGCGCTTCCTGCCCTTGCTGCCGCTGCGCTTGCGCTCCCTGCTGCTGCTGCGCTTCCGCTCCCTGCTGCTGCTGCGCTTCCGATCCTTGCTGCTGCTGCTGCTTCGCCTCCTGTCCCTGCTTCTGCTGCGACGTTGCTTGGCTGGGCTCTTGCTGCTCCTGTACCGGCCCCTGGCTCGGTCACTGCGGTGCTTGCTGCTATCCCTGGCCTTTCTCCCTATGTGTTCACCTCTGCCTCTACTGCTGCTGCGGTGCCGCCTGCCGGGGGACTCCCTTCGCCTGCGGTCTCTGCTGCTGCTGCGATCGCGGGGCCGCAGCCGTTTGTTGGGGGTAGGCTTGCGTTCAAGGCTCCTACTGCGGCTGCGTGATTTTGGCTGGCGGCTTCTGTCGCGCTTTCGGGGCTTGTCCCGCCGGCTTCTGCTGCTGCTGCGATTGCGGCTTCTGTTGGAAGGACTGTGCTGCCTGTCCCTGCTTCTGCTTCTGCGAGCGGTACTGCGCTTCAGAGGAGCTTTGTCTGTGGTCCCGTTGCGGCGGGATGGGCTTCTGCTGCGGCCGCTGGCAGCTGCTAGGTCTGAACCTCCTGAGGGACTGTGCTGGCGGGCTTTTGAGGCTGGGATGTCGTGACCTAAGGCCTTCTTGGCTTCTCTACCATTGGCAACGGCATCGTCTTGGTATTTGGAGCGATCTTTTCCGCTTCCACGAACAAGCGAGCTGCGTTGAGCTTGATCTTGCTCAGCAGCCCCCGCTCCATCCCCTGAGCTGACTGGCTCTGATGCGGAGCCCATGAACGCCCGCAGGCTGGCCAAGGTTTATGAAGGCAAACAATACATGCTTTGGTAGCAAAAGTGTTAGTTAGCTGGCCTGCAAATGCAAAGATAGGCGAGAGTCAGGTGGTAAATCAGTATGGTGTGCAAGCTATACGACTTGAAGCACATGGTCTGGCAGAAGACCGATGCAGTTGAAGCATTTAAAGGATAGACGAACAACAAATTTGCCAAGGCTGCAATAAGAAGAGAGCGCACCTGCCAGAAAGTGTTTATATGCCTCAGCCTCCAACAGCAAGGTAAGAGCACTAGATAAGCTTCTCAAAGACACGTACAAGCGGAAATTCCAGTTCTACAAACGATCAGCTACTGTTTCCACTGTCCAGGTTCCCCAAAAGACCCACAACAAACTGGTTGGCTAGCCAGTAACTCTGATGCGGTCTGAAGCACACCAGCAGTATCATTGGAAGTGTGCACGCGAGACGGTCGGCACTCAAACGATAGTAACCTTGTGACACCATCGAGTGCTGTGACGCCCTCAAGCCCCATCAGCCCACTGAATATAATGTCCCAATGGCACGATCACATACTGTCTGCCAAACATAGCCGATCGACCGTCCCATGCATGGGGTGGACAGAGACTTCAGTGTCCTGCTGCTGAGCTGATGTGCTGAGCAAGTTGAAGCGAAATATGAGCCTTTCTATGAATGCACAACCACATGAACGTTTCCGGTGTAGTAATACAACGTCTTAGCAGTCATATCAGCATCCTGAAGTCAAGCAAAGACAGAATAGAGCCTAGCTAACACTCCATTGGAGCAAAGTTATGAACGACTTCCAAGCTGTAAACGAAGACATCCGGCTTAGAAGAAAGCAACCCTGGAGCGCTCAACAGTATACAACGCGTATGCGCCGCTGCAGCAGCACATGCCTCTGCATGTATCTAAACAGCCACAAGTTATAAGCTGCTCTCCTGCTACACTTTCCTGGGTCTACACATCAGTTTCTCATCATCAAACACTGCACGCTTACATATCATGCATTACTACAACTACAACGCCAGTTTTGCGATTCGGTACTAGCGATAACTGGAATGACACGGCAGGCATGGCCATACACAACATCTGCAAAAAGAAACGCTGGTGTCATGGATTGAACCGTTGTCCCACCTGATGCAGGTCCGAAACTGCTGCTGGAAGCCAGCCCCATGCAGCAGGTGCAGGGACCAACAGCACAGCAGCAGCTGCAGCAGCAGGCAGCACAGGACGTGTGCGAATCACATTGCCAAGCTTCAAACAGGTGTTTGTTAATCATCAGCTTTCAGCACAGTCTGCAAAAAAACAGTCTGCCATTGTCCTTTCCAGGGGCGATGACAGCACTTGTCAGCATCTAGCAGCGGCTGCCAATAATCTCGGCAGCAGGGCCCTTCATGCTTCATGAACAGCTGCTTTTATATCCTGAATTATATGCTTCATATTTCTTATTAGCTTTATTGTATAGTCTGTGAATACTTGCTGAGTCGGGCTGTTCACCTCAAGCGTGTTGCTGTCTTCTGCTGTGCCTTTGTTGACAGGTGCAAGCAGCACAAAGGCCAGCAACAGCACCAAACATATTTCAACCTGGGGCTCTGCGTGTTCATCAGCAGCAGCAGCAGCAGCAACCGCAGCCACAAATAGCAGGTCCTCAGCAGCAGCAGCAGCAGCCACTACAACCTGCAGGTAAGCAGCACCTCAGGTTAACTCCCAATGCATTTTATTCAGGGGTATACACATGAGTAGTGTTTACCTGCAGTTACCGTAAATTGCTTCTCCCATTCACGCTGCAAGTTGTTCTGCACGTTTTATCTCTTGAAACTTTTCTTGTATACACAAAGAATAAAACAGAAAACAAAATTGAAACAATGAAGTAAATTAATTAAAAAAAAAATAAAAAGATGAACACCTGAAATGATTAATAAAATTCTCTGGAAACCATGAGTGGCACCTGCATATCTTGCAGCTGCAGGGCCTGGACGGGCAGAGCCCCCAGCAGCAGCAGCAGCAGCAGCAGTAGCACCAGGACCAGGCCAGCCGCCAGGAACCTCAGGTCCCTCCCTAGGTCTTAACATCAGCATACCCCGGTACAATCAATCAACATCAGCACCAGGACAAGCAGCAGTAGGAGCAGTCAGAGCACCACCCAGTGCACCACAACCTGGCCTGCCCAATGCTGCTGCTCTCCAGCAGCAGCAGCAGCAGGGTGTTGGTAGCAGCCAGCAGCCAATCAATGCAGTGCTTGTAAGCAATCGGCAGCAGGGGAATCCTGTGTTAAAGCACATCAAGGGAGTGCGATGGGCTTTCTCTAATATTGTGCCGGATTATCTTTGTGGGGCAAATACAGCTGTTGTCTTCCTGAGTCTTAGGTGAGTCTTGGGTTTCAGTTGAGTCTTGCTGCTGGATGAGAGCTCACTTTGAGCTCAGTTTGAGTTGAGTTTAAGTTGAGTGGAGTTTGTGAGTCTTGGTCGAATTGAGGTGAGTGAGCGAGTGAGCCTCAGGTGAAACAGGTAATAGGCATCAATGCACAATGTCCTTGTCGTACTATAAACTTGCTACCACCCAAACCTTCTTCCCCTCCTGCTTCCGCCAAAGAAAACTTCAAAAAACCCAAGAGCACCCCACAAAACCCCGCAGAAAACCCCAAAAACCAACACTCACGCACTGCCACACAGGTACCACCTTCTGCAGCCAGAGTACGTGCTGTACCGCTTGAAGGCAGTACAGCGTGCGTACCGCCTGACTGTACTGCTGCTGCTGGTTGATGTGGAGGAGGTGATCAAGCCGCTGCAGGAGTTGCACAAGGCGGTCATGGGAGCAGATGCTGTGCTGGTCTGCGCCTTCAGCAACGAGGTGGGTGCTGGCTCAACGTTCCCCTTTTTAACCAAGATAATTAGATAATTTCCATTAGAAAAAAATGCATGTTGGATGAATTTGGGGCAGAGATGAGCTAGGTTTGTATACTTTTAGTGTGTCAAACAGTACTGTTCATAGCAGATGGATGCAAAAACTTGCAGGCCAACCAGCATGAGTTTGGACCTCACATTTCACCTTGTTGTATGTATAGATTCTTCAATTTTCAGCCAGAATTGTAATAATACTATGCAAAATACTTAATAAATATGGATATATTATATGATGGAATGTGAAACCAAGCAATCAGCTGCATTGTGTTTTTTTATGCGTTCGCTGCTTGTCCAGGAATGTGCCAGATACATAGAGACCCTCAAGGCCTATGAGAACCGCCCAGCTTCATCCATCATGGAGAAAACAGACACAGACTACCTCGGCAGGCTCACAACTGCACTCACAACCGTCCGAGGAATCAACAGAACGGATGCATACAGCCTGGCCAGCCAATTTGGCAGTCTAGCTGAAGTGATGCAGGCCGACCTGGAGGAGTTTGCAGCAATTCCTGGTTTGGGACCTGTGAAAGCACGGCGGCTGGTCGATGTGTTCAACCAGCCATTCAAGAAGACTTTAGGGAGCAGTGCCGCTGCTGCTGCCGCTGCTGCTGCTGCTGGGGTTACTAGCAGCCAACAGCAGCAGCAGCAGACTTTGTTGGAGCTGCAGCAGCAGCAGCAGGAGGAGCAGGGCCCAATGGCAGCTGCTGTTACTGGATCATCACAGCAAGATCCAGCAGATGAGGGTTTAGATGATTGGGAGGAGGATGAGGGTTTAGCAGACCAAGGGGAAGATGAAGAGCCAGGTGGGGATGAGGGTTTAGAAGATGAACAGGCTCTGCTGGTTGAGCCACTAATTACAAATGGTCCAGCAGTGGATGTAGCAGATGCTCCCGTGCCACAGCTTGGTGCTGGTGCTGCTTCTGGTGATGATGATGCAGCAGCTGACGAAGTCCATGAACCAGCAGTAGAGGAAGAGAATATCTACCTGGAAGATTATGATGACTTGCTGTTGGATGAGGAGTTTTGAGCCTTGACAGCGCGTCATAAGTGAAGACAGCTGGGGGCTGTACATGTTGGTCAATATACAACACACGCTGCACCCACGTGCATGCAGAATCAGGACAAGTCGCCTGTGTGACACCAACTGGGGCTATGTACTGCACCTGGTAGGCGTTGTATGGATGCTTTGCATGACGCCTGTGCGCACATGCTTCAACAAAACAGTATGCATAATTGTAACTGAATTTTGTTGGGTTGAATTCAGACTGTAAAACATACGAAAACTCACTTGCTTGATACCGCTTGATCGTAGTCCGCTGCTCCAGACGTTCGCCAAAATATCGTATCCTAGTACAGTCCTGCAGGTGCCACTCAGTGAAGAAGAAGAAGAAGATGAATAGCCCTTTCCGGCCGCAAGGCCTTTGGGAATATGTACTTGGTGGCTCAGACACACTGGCACACCAGGATTAGACCACCCTCAGGGGCGCCTTCAAGGCAGAACCACTCAGTGAGTCCATCCTCCTCCACCGTCAGCATGCATACAATGTAAGACGATCAGACTGTGAACATGCACAAGCAACAGCTGCAACGTGTTTCCCTTGCCTTGATCTCGCCGATGGACCGCTATACGGTATACCAGGCTGCCGCAGCGGCGCTGATCTAGATCACTGATCAGATCTGATCAGCAGTGACTGCTGGCTAGCAGTGGGAAGGAGGATGGCATCCTTCTTCCGAACAGTGTAAATCACCTGGCCATGGCAAAACAAACACAGTGTAAATCACCTGGCAAACCCAACCGTTATGTGCCACACAGTGAGCACAGCTCAGCTAGCGGCTAAGATAAAAACTCTTTCAAAGTTTGTGTTTGGCGGCGTTGTTACCACTTAAGACGGTTATTGCTAAATTGAGGTTGCAAGCTTCAAGATTTATCACTGGATGGAAAGAGGCGCAGGTCAATTGTTTTCAGAGGCTAAATGTATGCTTGGTATATGCAGTGTGCAGTCCTTTCACACTGTTGGCAACTTGTTTATGCATTGCATGGCAGGGCACACATGTGTGTACAAACCAATGCCATAAGTTGGTCGGACAAACAACAGCACTGCTGGCACTGCTGGCAGCTTTGATTCAGAAGGTGTAATTGTGTTCAATATTGAACAGTAATGCAGTACCAAGTTATGTGTACAGCCTGCTCGGAGCAGCAAGCTACATTGTCATCGTGGAGCCCGGGCTCCACATACCGTATGTTATTATTATGACAAGGCTTGTTATAATTGCCAATCAACCACTGGCAGCCCAACTGCTGGCCAGCAGGGTTCATGCAGTCCAACTGCATGTGCAGGCTGCACTCTGCAGCCTTGGCTTGATCCCGGATTACCTTGGATGGCTTCAACCTGCCAGGCTCAACTTCAACCTGGGGCTCAACTTGTTTCGACTTATTGCAACCATTGATGTGACTCACAGTTCGATACTGTAGGTGCTGATCTCATGCATTACACTGGGACGCTTGAGACTGAGTTGCTTGGATGCATCATTTTCTAGCTGCATAGTAGTCTCGGATGATTTCTGGTCACTTCATAGTGAGGATTGGTTTGATTGTGTCGAGGAATACGATGTGGATTTATACCCCCCATGAGCGACTATGTTGGCTCCTCCGGGGCCAGGTTGTATGGTATGGTATAGTAAAAGACCTGCACTGCAGGTGCCTTTCAATTTAGTTGAACTTACATGGCCCGCTCAGCGCCTGCCGCAGCAACAGTGCCGATTGCAACCCTGGTGGCCAATCATTGGCTGAGCCTGGCGTTGGCCTGCTACCGGGCTGAAGTTACTCGAAGTTTGACTCAGGACGGTCCTCAATGAGTCTGCAAGTTGAAGTTGAACTTACTGACTCCTTACTGGTGCAGCAGGGCATGCGACTGTAGTACATATAGAGTTCTGAGCTCTCTAAATACCTGCCGCGGTTAGAGGCTTGCCACAAGATCATCTCAGTCACTGGTGAAAGCACTGGTGGCAAATGCCACTGGAGCTGGGTGATCATCCAAACTTTGCTCATGAGTGAGCAGCTCATGCAGCTCTCAAACTAGAGATCTAGACTTCAAGATTTTGGAGTTGTAAATTGGCCCAATTGCGGCAACTTCGTCTGATTACACAAACATAAAGGCAATGAGACCTCCAGAGCTCTCATTAAGGGTCACTAGAGCTGCAATGCACACAGGGCCCAAGCAATTGCAGCAGACAATTCAGTCATTCCAATCAAGCACAGGCTAGATTGCATAGCCAACAAAAACCTATAGCATGTTAACATGTCCAGTCTGAACAAGTCCAATGTAAGGGTCAAGGGGCGATAGCAGAGTGAAGTACCTCATAACAGAAGACCAGCACTAGGCCTTGCTGACCTGGCCATACAGAAGCATGGTAATTGCCAGCACTTGCTGACCCAAGCAATGGACCCAAGCAATGCATAAGATGACCACACTCACCAGCAATACCCACATCAGCACACGGCAGTATTGCAGGTCAAGACACACAGACGCAGGAGTTTGATTTGAGCAGTATCATACGGTGTGCAACATGATGCAATCTTCCCAAATGCAATGATGCAACCACTGGGCAACCTTCTGCAACTGTTGCCTTCCTGCCAGGAGCCCTGCTGTACACATGATAGATTTCAAGGAAGCCGATACCAATGAGGCTCGGACAGCATGACCTGAGTCCTTGAGAACACCTCAGATACAAACCCGAATATCCTTGCAGCATGAGCATCCATTGATGATGCAATGGGGCGCGCATGCCTGCCTGTGATTACCATACCCACATCGCCAGGCAGGAGCCAGTTGACACAGCAAGTCCTTGCTGCTGACTGGATTTTTTACCATTGTCTCTGCATCACAGGTTTGGTCAAGGCACTGAAAACAGTGCTACATTGTCAACAAAGTCCGCAGCTCACCAACCCATGCCGCCACAGGCAACAGCGGTGCCAAGGTGCGTTCATTGACCTGTGTCTATGCAAGCCTGTGTGTGCCAGCAGCCACTGGGGGCCGGATAAATCACACAGGCGATGGTCCCGCAACATACACCAATACAAAACTGCAACCGCGTATTTCAGCGGCACAAGTGCGACTAAGAGGCCACTCATGATACAGGTATTGTGCCACTGGCAGCCACCAGGCATCACCTCTAGATTGGCTCCAACAAAACAGATAATCAGCCATGGTGTCTGGTGGCCTTTGCCAGTAGACATGCAGCAAGGAACCAACCTCCACAAACATGTGCTTGCTTGAACGACGAGCATATGCCTGGAAACACAGCTTAGCACTTTTCAAAGACCTCATACGATGCTAGCCTGATCAACCAGTGATCTATACAAGCTCCATATCACTGCTGCCGTCTGCTGGACTGTTGGGCTGCGCAGACAGTTCAGCTGCCCTGTGGTGCTGCTGCAGAATTTTCTGGCAGCTAGGGATGCTGGCAACGTTGAGCAGTTTCTCACTGGTGTACTTCTCCTTGATAGCCTGGAAGCTGCCCTCTGAGATGATCTTGGCGTGCAGAAAGGCAAGCTCCCGGGCAATGGGCTGGACCTCATACTCCTTGTACCTGCTGTAGTGCGCCAGGGTGGCATCCCAAGGCTTGCAGCCCAGCATTGCATGGGACAGGTACACGCTTGCAGCTGCCAGCTGGCTGGGCAGGAAGGCCAGCATGCCCTCATCCATGAGTGTGAGCTCCAGCAGGAATGCTGCCAGGTAATAAAGTTGTTCATCTGCTGCTGCTGCTTGCAGGTAACGGCGCTGGAAGGTCTTTGCTGTGGGTACTGACAACTGGAATTCCAGGACTGCCAGGACTGTGGCCTCCATCTCCACAAGCTGCTGCTGATCATACGTGTTGTCGGTGATGTAGCAGAAGTTGGCGGCTGTTGGGGCGTAAATCTCCTCAAACTTGCTGGCTGCCCACATGCATGCAATGCCTGCTAGCTGCAGTTCCTCCCTGGCAAGTGGTTGCAATGAGAGGAAGCGATCAAGCATGTTGATGGTGAGATGAAGGGTGTCTGACGTTAGGCGGTACTCCTGTGCTACTTCCACCAGCCAGTCGACCAGTATGCAGCGCATGTGCGGAGTCATGTCGTACTGCACAGCTTCCAAGAACTTGGGATTGGGGCGGTTCAGCAGCTGCAGGCAAAATACACACATTTATGGCAGTCAGAGAGAAGGAAAAAGAAGCAGGTAATATATTGCTGGCATAGTCTTCGGAATGACAGCCGGTTGCACCGCAAGAAACCACAACAGCGGGCCTTCAGCAGACTTGCTATCGTACTGCCTTGTACTGCAATGCAACATGAGTCTTACTATGGCATACTGGCCCATGAATACCAGAGATCACCAATGCAAACGTACCTCTGCTGTGTTCAGATGCTGAAATATGGCCTCAGCGTACTCGCTGCATGCCAAGGGATTGTCTTTGTTCTGCTCATCGATGTCAACCCAGGACTGCTTTTTGGCAGGCTTGGCTGCTGGCTCTGCACAAGACAGGTTTTTGTGAGTATTAAAGCTATATCCAACATGCTAAAAAGCAGGTGGTGAGTACACTTACGAGGCTTGTGATGCGTGCTTTGCGTTGTTGTTGTGTTCTGCCTGTCCGCGAAGGGGACACGCCCAGAGGTAGAAGCAACCTGCAGAGGCATTGCACATTGTCAGGGGCACTGCTGCTGCAGATGCGTATTGAACACATCGCCACATCCCCAGACACTGACCTTGTGCTCACGGGCTCCACTGCAGCTGTCGTCAAACACCGAAAAGGATTCGTGAGCAGCGCTCTGCACAAGAAATGTCCGTGTAAGCGCTTTGACAGATGAATGCCAGCAAGCAATCACTTGTTGAGAAGGTGCTTACTGCGTAACACCCAGCATTGCTCAAGTTTGAGAAGGCCTGGCGACTGCTCTGGGAGGAGACCTGCATCAAGTACTGAGATAAGATGCTCTTCATTGCAATCCAACACGCCAAACAGGATGCAACGGGCTGCGCTGACCTTGCTGAGGCCTATATTCATCCCAAAAGAGTAGTTCTCCTTGTGCTCGAACGCGTTGCTGAAGGGCTCGCCCATGCTGAATGTAGGTGGATAAACAACAGTTGGACCGTAACCGTAGCTCATGGTCTCCTGGCTGGCCTGTTTCAAACTTTCGTTCCTCTGCAAACGTTGCTCACTGCTGAGCATCAAACAGAACGAAGAAGGTCCGGTTAGAGTCTGCAAAGCATCATGGTGACGAGTCGATGCAGCGAACACAACTGAGACGGGCGGTGGAGCTGCTTAAGTGGAGAAGTCAATTCAGTTCAAGTGTTAAACCCTGCGAGAAAAGTCGAATTTCTTTCAAGTGGTTGTTGTTTGGGAGTTCCGCCGGACACTATTCGACTTGAATGGCTACGCATAATGTATATGAAGGCTTTCCAGCGCTGAGCATCACCTATCACCCAGGGTGGGACTGTACTTCAACAATGTTGTGAGCCATTTTTGCAAAATTCAAATTGCTGGCGGGCAGTCGTCAAGCGATAACTTCCCAATATATTATATATAACACCACCAGCATCAGTATGAAATTGAACGCTGCGGGTTGCGATCATGAGGTCCTGGCCTCTTGTCACCCGCGAGTGCAAACTTGGTTGAAACCGCTTTCGCTACGCTCAAACAGATCATTACAACCTCAAGTGGACAGAGGATGGATGGCGAAGGGTGCAGCTGCTTTATCAGGTGCGACCTGTACTCCTCTGACCGATGCTGCTGCAGAACAGCTCCCTGGGTGCCATACACAGCATATGCTGTGCTAGTCTAGCAGAACTGAATTTCTTGTGGGCGTTGCTTCCTCATCAAACCCATGCATGCGGATGCAGGGATGCTTATCTTGTGTCAGCCTGTTCAAGCTTCCCCTCTCCAGCAGGTGGTGCTCTTGGATGCGGGAAATCCAGCAATTTTGGGAGACTTGAAGCGACTCACAAAGACCAAACAGAGATTTGGGTCCCAAGAGCCTGAGGCAGTGCTCAGCAGCCGTTTTCTGGTAGGTCAGCTGTTGAATTGTTCATATCATCTGCACTCAGAACTGCTGCAGCAGCAGCAGCAGTAGCGCTAGACACATGGATTGATTTGGGTGAAATACTCCCTGTCAAGACCCCAGTGATCATGCACACTCGAATCACTGGTCAATGTTTCAGCCCCAATTTCTATTCATCATGCATTGCTATCATGTGTTGGTTATCATGCATCGGGGGATACTCCGCTTACCATGATAAGGCCACCAGGTTTCAGGTGCACTATCGTGGGGTCCACAAATTTACATCACATGAGTAGATAGAACCCTTCCAAGTGCAGCATTGCATGTGATGCGCATTTTTGAGCAAAAGGCACGCCTGTACATATGGCATATCTGAGCCTTTCCATCAACTGCACTGCCTAGTAGGGCGCCCAGCAGCAGCTGCAGCGCATCGAGCTGCTGGTGAAGATTGAACAGTATGACAATGCCCGCATGCAACTGCGGGAAGACTCCTTCAAGACCATGCGGATGGACTTGGCTTATGGACAAGAAATGTACAGAGTAGTGAAGCCAGAGGTGCGCTCACAGCAGCAGAACATGTGCGCTTGCTTCTGCTCACAGGGCCATACTCATTACACCAGCACACACATCACTATAAATGACAATCCTGGGTAGCCCCCGCCCCCCTTGCCCCCATGCCAGCTCACTTGCCAGCTCATATCAGTGTTGCATGGGCTGAATGTCCTTAACTGTGGTCAATATCATTGCCTTGACCAAGCCCTCATCATAAACAGTGATCGAATGATTCCACCACAAGGCAAATCCACTGCCATTATATAGTGTGCTCCCAGCAGTAGCATGTGTACTTGATGCTTGGATTTCTGTAGCAGTTCTCATTGGCGGTGATATAAATGCCAGCATGCATGGTGCATTGACATCCCTGCCAATGATCTGCTACGAAATCCCGAGCATCAAGTACAAATGCCATCACTCCCTTACCAACTGTTGGCCGGTGAGTTTGCCTTTGTCCTACAGAAAAAAGTGAACTTCTACAGATGCTGCTGAGGACAGAAAGTATGATTCCTGCTGCTGCTGCTGCTGCTGCTGCTGCTGTATGGCAACAGGCTGTCCGTGCTGTTATCGAAGGAGTTGAGCAGCTTGATCAGCAGCTGAAGCGCAAGGAGCCAGTCGACAGCATCAAGCCAACCCTGGAGCAGATGAAGTCACAATTAGCTGACCTAACAGAACTCCTCAGCAGCCTGGGGCAGTGAACACCGCACCAATGACTGTCGGATCTCATAGAGCATCAAACGGGGGTAACCTATCAAACGCCGTGCTGGCTATTTGTAGTACAATGGTCCAAAGACTATGCTCAGCAATCTACTGAGTACACTGTACGGGTCATTTGCCTAGATTCTGGAATGACTTGGCCAAAATGTTTGAGAGGAGGAAGAAGGATTACTACTTCTAGTGGAAGCCGAAGAAAATCCCTTTTCCCTCAAGGCCGCAAGTGCAAGGCTCTTGGGTAATTGTACTGGGTGGCTCAGCTGCACTGGCGCACCAGTGGTACCACCCTCACAGGGACGCATTTGGTTACCCTTTAGATCACTCATGATGAGGTGCAGTGCAGCAATAGGTGTGTGGCCTACACGTCAGGTAGAAGCTTGTGTTTTGAGCTTAGTGTCACGGTGGATCATAGGCACATCAGCCCAAGAAGCCAACTCGTTTGAAGTGCAGGTTTTTGCTATTTTGCTATTCAACCATCTGCTCCTGTGTCAGTCTGCATAATGCGCCGTTCGCACAGCATAGTCTTCATGGGTTGTAGTTACGCATCCACATCTCACACCATGGCTTATGTCTCCGATCTAGCCTGTCGATTTGCCGGGCTCTCGCGCCAGGATTATGTGACCAAGATACGCAGATCTTCTATGAATTAACAGTAGACCTGTCACATTTAAGCCCATTGCGAAGTCCGTGATCTGGCGAGTCCCATAAAGTGAGGATACGGCCGCTACCCCAAAGATAGTCACGTTCATCAGTAACCCAGAAATATCTTTGGTATGGCTACCAAAAAATGCGTCAGCTGGCTCAAAGGATGGCCGATGGCTGCGCTTTGCGCTATGTTCTTGCTGCTCACAGCGCAGACCGCGGGTGAGCCTTCCGGCTTTCTTGGAACAGAAGTATCTATGGCATAACATGCAACATCTTGCTACGCATATTCGGCTCAAGAAGGCCCACATGGGAGTTTTCAGCGCTGCTGCTTAGCTTAGTACTGCATCTGCCTCACGGCTGTCCATTAGACTCGTCGGTAGCCCTGAAGGGCATCATTTGATTGCAATCTGCCGCCTTGGGTAGATCTTGCACACAGTGCGGTGCGGGGGGCCACACCTGGGGCGTTTCGCCTGCCTGCCGGCTGAGAGGCGAATTGCTGTTGTTTGTCCAGCATGAGCGATGAGATCGGTACAGGGCTGTTGTTTCATAATGAATGCTTCAATAACCTGCTGAAACAACAGCAATATATTGGAACTGCTGGAGGTCCAGGCCCATGAGATACAATACGCATGTCAGCGCATTTGCCATAGCATCTCACCTTGCTGCACGGCTCAATTTCTTTTACAATGATAATCTGTGTGAACGTTCTGGCACCTGGCCATGCAGGTCAAGGCTTACTACCCTCTGAGTACAAAGATATGGGATCATCAAGCACCCCACAAGTAGCACTGGAAGAGCTGTACAGTCGCAGTCGCTACTGGAAAACCGAGTACAAAAATAACCCTCGAACGGCATGCACCAAAAATGTGGGCTTGTGTGCTGCAGCAGATTCAAACATCACTGATCCTTATCTACAGCGATTAATGGTCTCTTCTCCTCAATCATACAGCAGCCTTGACAGCACCTATACAGGCGGTCTGAAGCTGGTTTCAACTCCCCAAGATCAGCAGTCCTGTGGCTCCTGCACATCATTTGCAGTGGCATCAGCTGCTGAGTCAGCCATGGCATCTGCCCTTGGGGTGGATGTGTCCCAGTGCAGCATCAGCGTCCAGGCACTGCACTTCTGCCCACCAGATGGGCTGCCACCGAGAGATTGCGACTCTGGCTATTCGCTACATTCAACACTGGAGCTCCTGCAGCAGCATCATACGAAGCTGCAGACGGATACCTGTCTGAGCTACCATCCAATCCAGGACACTGCATCGAGGCATTTCCAGGAATGTGATGGTCGCTGCCAATCTCCCAACAAATACGCCACCACCGGACAATTTTCGGTTGTAACGCTCACCTCAGCCTGGAAGGCACAGTATTATATCAGACTCTCTGGGTCTGTTGTGACTCAGTTTGACGTCACGGATGATTTCAAGGCCTTCTTCAGCAACCCTGCCAATGCCAAGAAGATTTACAAGCCCAACTCAAGTGCCACGGGGAAGGATAAAATTCACCATGCTGTGGTGCTGGTGGGCTATGACAATGAGCAGCAGTTCTGGCTGGCAAAGAACAGCTGGGGCAGTAAATGGGCAGATAAAGGATACTTCCGGGTAAGGCCCTGGCATACTTCTATCACCTCAGGACTGTTCCGTTCATTGCTCCATCAGCTTTTTCAGATCCTTGTTCTCAGTTGCTAGCTTGCAGCGCCACAGAGCTGTTGTTCTAGTCTGCTTCTGTCTGTGCTGGAGCTGCCAATTTTCCCTGGCAGTTGTTTGCTCACCTCAAAGCCGATGTTTGGTGTCTGTTGTGGCACTACAGCATTGTGCATTTAGTCAGGGGGGCTGCACCAAACAAAGAGTACGGAGAATTGCTGGCAGTCAACACTTTTTGTTGATGGGCCTGATGTCGACACCTTGACTGCTCACTGACATGTACAGGACATGAAAGTCAGTTGGCAATAATATCCACAGCAGCCGCAAAGTTCAGGTGGCGTTTGTGAGATGTTGCTGCTGCTGCTGCTACTGTGACGACTTCTGTGATGGTCACAATACTGCAGGTCGCTTTCAACACATGTTCTGTCCTTAGTAATGATGGCGAGGCGTATGGAGTGCAGTGGCGTCCTAGTGTCCTGAAGCTGCCGCTGTCAACAGGGAAGGAAACAAACGAAACAAAGGGATGTTTCTGGTACCAGGTACGAAGCCCCAGCAGCAATTTAAGTCTTGCACAACAGGCAGCACCCTTGTCAGGCCATCAGTGGTAACCTGTCGGCAACAGTTGTATCTGCTTCACTTTGTGTTATCAACACACGTCCAACCTCTGGTATGCAATTTCATCATCCAGAGAGTGTGGCAGAGAAAGAGGGAGAGAGTGAAGGTTGCATATGAATATGTCAATCATCTCAGGTGGTACATTCGTATGAATCAAAATACATCAGCCAACAGGCATCTCAGGGTTGGGCAAGTGCAGGTCAAACTCGTCAATTGGAAACCAGACTATCTCTCTTTGGGCACCACTGTGTCTGACTGGCACAGACTCTTCAGGTTGTACAACTGACAAACTGTACAGGGATGGATGACACACACACGTGCAGTCCTACTGCTTGGCAGAATCTTGCAATCAAGCTACATAACAGGGCCTTAACTGTGCTTGTCGACAGCGACATTCAGAAGTACTGCAAGTGTGCTTGATGGCCCGATTTTCGGCCAAGGACATAGGAATGCAGTTGCTGTCACTGCCGTGCAGGCGCGTGCTGGCGACTACCTGTCCAAGATCGCGTGGATTGCAGGAGTGGCTCTTGAACAATTCATGCTTGACAATGTGGGTAACTTAGAGGACTTGGACGCTCCCCTGCAGGGCAAGAAGCTGCTGGTGTGTGCCCCAGCACCAGGTGGGAGGCAGGGCGATCAGTTGCCTGCATGCAATGCAGTCATCAAAGCCAAGCTTGGGTGATTGTCTTGTCATGCTGAAGTGATTATGCTACGAATAAGATTGATCTGCTTGCCTGCTGTGCCATGTTCTCTTCTGCAGGTAAGCTGCTGCTTTTGCTGATCATCCCTGTCATATACGGCAGAGCTAGCGAGGCCTTGTGCTCTTCTGACTCGATCACTGATGCATTGTCAACCTGCAGGGACTTATGTGGTGACTGACAGCCCCTCATCCTCCACATCAGGTGCAGACGGAGCATACCGGCAGCTTGATGCACAGATGCATACACAGCTGATGTGGTTTATAAGACAGCCTCAATGTTTGCATTGCTATGTAAATGTTTTTGGCCCTTCCGCACTGCCAGAAGATATGGAAAGCTCCATGCAGATGCAATGTATTGTTGGAAAGAGCAGCCTGGGTGCCACTGGTATCCCATCATGGACCAACGACTATTGACAGGGTACTTGCAGTCTTGCACATGCCGTCTTTCATTCCACTGCTTGAGTACTAAACAGTGTGTTGATGTCACTTATATCCAGGTCAAGGTTGCAATGTCCGTGTATAGTCAATAAGTGTCTTGTGGCAAGCACCGCAGTCTCTGTTTATGCCATGCAGGGGCAGGAACCACAGCCTTGTGGGGCACATCTGACATTGAACAACAGATTTATCAAAGCAGCCGCGCCTGGCAGCACGCCTACAGATACAATCCATCAACGCTTTGCACAAATGAAAGCCGCAGCCTATGTGCTCCTTTAAACCAAGACAGTGAAGATAGTTCTCGTAAACATGTACAGTTGATTTTGGCAACGTCCCCTGCATCGTACAGCAGCCTTGACAGCACCTATACAGGCGGTCTGAAGCTTGTTTCAACTCCCCAAGATCAGCAGTCCTGTGGCACCAGCACATCATTCGCAGTGGCATCAGCTGCAGAGTCAGCCATGGCCTCTGCCCTTGGGGTGGATGTTTCCCAGTGCAGCATTAGCGCCCAGGCTCTGCACTTCTGCCCAGCTGGTGGTCTGCCCTCCAGGACCTGCTCTGGCAGCTATACACTGGCATCAACAATCAGCGTCCTGCTGCAGTCTTACAAAGAGTTGCCAACCGCCACGTGCCTGCCCTATATGCCCGATGTGACAGACACCCAGGGGCAGGATCAACTGTGCACTGGCAAATGTAATGTTCACAACAGCTTTGTCAAAGATGGGGCATTCTTCGCTCAAAAAATGGAGGTTATATGGGAGGCTCAACAGCATATCAGAGAGTATGGGTCTGTCATGACAAGCTTCATCATATACGATGACTTCAAGACATTTTTTCACAACCCTGTGAATGCAAAAGCTGTCTACAAGCCCAAGCCAGGAGCTAGTCGCTTGGAGTATCTTGCTGTGGTGTTGGTGGGGTATGACAATGATCGGCAGTTCTGGCTGGCAAAGAACAGCTGGGGCACTGACTGGGCAGATGGCGGATACTTCAGGGTGAGGCTTGAAGCCGCTTGTTGTACAACAGCTACCACCACAGGGTCAGTTGAGTTGGAGTCCTGTGGGCATGGAGCATACTCATTGTCATACATTGCTAGCACAGCAAAGCTTAG
The DNA here is from genome assembly GCA_018290735.1 of Coelastrella sp. MACC-549. NCBI lineage: Eukaryota > Viridiplantae > Chlorophyta > Chlorophyceae > Sphaeropleales > Scenedesmaceae > Coelastrella > Coelastrella sp. MACC-549. Next base: position 99,257 of record JABEVS010000180.1, on the reverse strand, counting down.
GCTTCTCAAAAGAGGTTCAAACCTCCAACAGGAGCTTTGGTTCAAAAGCCCTAATAGGGCTACTTGGAAGGAGAGTAGCCGCACTTGTCGAGCAGGTGACACACAGCTGCTGCTGCTGGTACTGTAGGTTGCCTATGGCACATGCGGTGTCCTCTCTGGTGATGGTGAAGCATATGGATTGGTCTGGAAGCCACTTGCTATCAAGCTAGCGCTGTCTCTTGGACCATCAGCTGGATGTTATTTGTACAAGGTAAGCAGCCACAGCAGCCTGCAAAACCGACTGTTGCAATTGCCATTGTGTCTCTCAACGCTCTTGGAAGGTGACAAGCATCAAACCTTGTCCAGAGCCTGACCGCATCAGTCCTTTGGGTTGTACTCTTGGGGTTGTACTATTGGGCCAGAGTGGTGGCAGGCGTCTATGGCAGGAGTCCCACTACCAGAATGTTCATCAAAGCTCATGAAACACATCACCTCTGATCTGGTATAGTAACAAGTAAACACTTCTGTGACAGTGTATGCCTGTTGAGGTGTTGATGCGGGCCTATGTATCTCCTGCTTTGCTAACAACAAACTCTCTCAATCAACTTCTGATTGATGAATAGTGGTGTTGTGTATGGAGCTCCTCAAAGTTGTGGATGGTACTCTGTGCACAGTCTGTAGGGATGCAGGCAGCATGCAGGCGCTCTGCAAACGCTGCAAAGCGGCAGACAAGTTTCCTGTGACTTGCAGCTGCAGTTGCCACGGACAGCAGCAGATTACAGTCTCCGGTCAGCTGGTAGAAAACCTTTGTGTCCCTAGGTTGATGCTAGATGACTCCTTTGCTCATGGTGGCGGTGTGTGCTGCACGGTTGGCAGTCTGTTCATGTATGGTATGGTATGTCGTGTCGTGTCGTGTCGTGTCGTGTCGTGTCGTGTCGTGTCGTGTCGTGTCGTGTCGTGTCGTGTCGTGTCGTGTCGTGTCGTGTCGTGTCGTGCCGTGCCGTGTCGTGTTGTGTCGTGCCGTGTCGTGCCGTGCCGTGCCGTGCCGTGCCGTGCCGTTGACAGCACTTTTTCATGTTGATTCAGAGCAGCAACTTGCCCAGGTTTCATGCAGCATTTTGGGCGCTTGCTCATTTGCATCGTGTTGTGTGCCTGCATATTGGCGCATGTTCTATTGTAGCATATTCGTGGGGATTGGCAAACTGTGGTAGACTCCCTATCATATACTCGGTGTTCTGTGGTACCTTCTAGCTCTTGTGTGCCGCTGCCAAGTCCAAGGTTTGCAGTCCTTCTAGCTGGTGACGGTGAGCATGGGTTTGCCAGCGAGGTGCTTACACATCAGGGTATCCAGCCGCTGAAGTTGAGATATGGATGACTGGACAGTGTCTGTGATCTTTTTAGAAGAGTTATCGAGCTATCTATCCATGTTCTGATGCAAGTAGATTTGCTCCTTCAAAGAATGATGGATGGTAAGCAGTGCGTTCAAGTCAATGACATCGTCGAGGTTGTTGTTGACGTGTGGCAAACCCGCGCATGTGTGTTCTTTGACCTTTTCATCTTCCAATGATTGTGTTGCCTGCAGGTTTCCCTAACACCTTGTTGCTGTTGCGCATACTGCCATGCAGGCGCGTGCTGGTGACTATCTGTCCAAGATCGCGTGGATTGCAGGAGTGGCTCTTCAACAATTCATGCTTGACAATGTTGACAACGTGAAGGACCTTCTTGTCCCTTTGCAGGGAAAGAATCTACTGGTGTGCAACCCTGTAGCAGGTGAGTGGGGCAGTTGTACCATGATGAGTGTGCAACACCAGCAGCTCGATCAACAACCCAACTATTCAAAGGCGGGGTGATTTGCTGAGGGGGCAGCCATACAACCTGGTGGCATCGCGGATGCAGTCAGCAGCAGCATCCTCTGGGTGTTTTGGTGCTTCAATCTGCCGCGGCTTGCCTGAGCTGAAACTGCACATTGCGACAATAGCATTGAGGCAGTGCCAATGCCCTTCTGCATCTACCAGTTGTCCAATGTCAACCTGCAGGGAGTTATTCGCTGGGAAGCCCTTGAACCACCTCGCTCTGTGGACCAGCAGCAGCAGCAGACCCACAGCGGAGCGCACCAAAGCAGCAGCACTACCGCCCGGCAAGAGTGGACATGGAAGAAGGGGTTAATCGCAGCATGCTGCCATAGAGTGGGACCAATCGTGTCATGGAGCAGTGGCAATGAATGTGGCTGACCAGAAGTCTTGTTTCCATGTATCAAGGTTGCTGTGCCCCTATGGTATCAAGCTGGCTTGGAGCCCCCATGTGGCTGCCGAACAGCTTGAAGGAGCTCCAGGCGCTCAAGGAGTCCAATGCACACAGGAATTCCCCGACATTGGACTCCATAATGGTATTCTGGAGCAGTTTTTTGTGTCTGAGATTCTTGTGTCTTCAGGGTGACAGGCTGGGCCACTGGGTGACAGCTTCAAGTATTTTGTTCCTCTGCAAGCTTTTGCTGCTGTCCTTGGGTCAGCTTACTAGGGGTGGACCCATCGTTTGAGCAGCCCTGTTGCAATCAACTGTGCTGATATGAGCGTGGTGTTATTCATGTGCCAGGCATTACTGTACGATCACGATTATCAAGCAGATAGCAATATGCTTTTGCAGCCAATGATATGCTGCACCGGTGTCTCTGAAGAAGCTATTGCTCTATGTGCTTCATCGATTCCTATTCTGCTGCTGAACTATGTTATAACCTCATCTCCTGTGTCCAAGTTGACAGTGGCCGGACCTCATCTCAGCACAGTCTTCTATAGGTTGCTGCAAATCTCTTGTGTTTATTAAGTTGGTGTGGCGGGAACGCAGAAGCCAAGGGATGTTATGAGTTTAATAAACTGACGGTTGTATGCCACAATGCTAGGTCTGCCGGGACCCCTGCTTAGTTCTATAAATGCATCAGATTGTATGATACTTCCCTTCGGTGCAACTCAGTTCATCACCAGCATCAACTCATGGCAAGCAACCGCTGCAGCACCAGGCATGCAGCTACGATAGCAGCCACATGTTGCGACGATGATGGTTGGCACATGTGCATTGGCAAATAGACAGCAAGCCCATTATGTCTCCTTGTACGAATTCTGCATTGCCCCGTGATATGCCAACACATGCAATACCCTTCTGGTCGGTACAGAGACTCTCTATGTGTATGCGGTTCACATGAGGGTGAAAGGAATCCAATGGGCAACACAACCTGGATAACTTTGCCCACCGATGGATAGTCATTGGCGTCATGTGCTGTTATCAGGGCAAGTTGCAGGGATCTTCTTCTTGTGTAGTCATCATTCCTTCTAGATTGCTGCAGGATGTGATGTTTATCCTTGTACATCGCGCTTAAAGCAGCATTGGGTCTCTTGGGTTGCATGCTTCTCAATCTGTTGAGGATAGGATTGTTGCAGGAATTCAGTATGCAGTTTTGCCCAAAACAGAGACGTGCTTGTTTGTCCAATAGTTTCTTAATGACTGATTTATAGATTATTCACGGGTGCATGGCTGTCAGCCCCACTGTCTGGTGCCAGGAGGGATGCTGGATCCTATGTCTGACATTCCATCTGCTTCTTGCATGTATGTCAGATATAATCAACTGTTATACTATGTATACAGCTACAGGTTGATAAGCCCTACCAGAAGCTTCATGTACTGTATGACAGATATGTTGTCTGGTATGACCTTCCAGGAAAGGCCAACTGTATGTCTGACCCTTCAGGAAGGAAGAAAGCTTCTTTCCTAAAAAAGGGAGGAAGGTTACCCTGTCCGGCTGCAAGGCTGGTCTTCTAGAAGGGTACCTATGCCTTACCTTCTGGAAGGTGTTATGTTACAAAGTACGACTCGTAGGTATTTGGCTTCACATGTTGATGTCATGGGCCCTGCTCAAATGCGCAATGCTTTCATTCAATCAAGTTAATTGAAGGGACTGTTGAGGTGGTTGCGCTGTTGACAGTAAATGTATTGACAGTGTATTGATCAAGACTGTTGACATTGCTGTGGAGGAAGGGTAATATAGAGTGCCATCAGCCCCACGCCCCATTTCAGAAGCCGAATATTATTTATTATTAAATTATTATTAATTGATACCATCACCCATCCATTGGGGCGCGGGGCCGATGGCAGGATTGCTATGGCTAATGGGTAACTTATATATATATATATATATATATATATCCGGATGCAGCGCCAATATTGGTATCAATACTTTCTGTCAGGATTTCTCTCGGGCCGTTGTGCATTGCATTGACTGGGACTGGGTCCCGCCGGCTGGTCTAAAGGGTGAGCACAGAGAGGTGCAATACCTCGCGGTGGTGTAGAAGACGCCACCAACTTTGGGCTCCCTCCGCAAACTTTCAAAAGAGGGGTTTTGCCCTTGGAGTGCTGTGCGATCCTGATAGCTCAGTTGGTTTGCATGGGCACGGCCTTGCCGCCGGAATAGCCCTTTCATTCCTTCCTTCCCCTTGCAAAGCATGCAGGCAATGTCTGTGTCACAACGGCCGTTCTGGCTGGAAATGAATACTCTGCTTAGTTACTAAGCCTCTTGGAACTCCTCATCAAACAGCTGATTGCACAGGGCATCCATGACCCCATCCAGCTCAACAACCTGATCCAGCAGCAGTTCATCCAGTAGCAGGTCAGCTACTGCCTCAACAACAAGTGTGGGCTGTAGCTGCTGCTTCACAGCTCTGCCTGGGCTGCTAGGCGCCACCCCAAATGCTGGGCTAGGGACATCAGTTTCCAGCAGCTCAAGCTGGCCATTCACCATCGCCTGATGCTTCAGGAACTTGCGACGGCCAGCTTTGATGGACTTGAGTGCGTCCTTGCTAAGCAGTTCTGGCTGCGGTTGTTGTTGCTGCTGTTGCGGCTGCGGCTGATGGTACAGACCTCCAGTTGCTTGCCCAGGCTCGGCAGCTGCAGTTGCGCTGCTGCTGTCTGCTGCTGCTGATGGTAACAGGTTGGAAGCTGGAGGCGGCTCCTCTGTCATTTCAGCTCCAGCACTCTATATGAGCAGGGCAGCAAGCATTCCAGGTTGAAATCAACAAACTGCTGAAGACAGATCAAAAGCATGTGGCAGCAATGAATTGCATGCTGTCAACGCACCCGTCATACGCCAATTTGAATCAGCTGTTGCTCAAGGCGCCCTCAGGTGAATCAGTAGGCGCAAAATCAACATCTGCAACTAACAGACAGGCGCAAGTTGACACCCGCCAACTTGCAGAGGCTTAATTGCCACAGTACCAGGAAACTTTTTGTATCGTATTGCAGCTACCTGCAGCTCACAACAGCACCTACCGTTCTGGTAACCTCTGCTGACTGCCGCACAATGGGGACTGCTGCTGCCTCGCTGCTGGAAAACCACCGGTCACATATCTCCTGTTCTTGAGTTTCCATCCTGGCTAACGCCGCCAGCAAGTCTGACAATGCACTGGAATCCTGCAAAGCCAAAGCATCTGCTGCTGTCATTGATGCCGCTGATGCTGTTGCTGCTGCAAGGGTGCTGCTGGATGCTGGTGCTGCTGCTGGCTGCAGGGCGGGTGCTGGCTGCTGCAGTTGGTGCTCCAGGCGCCCCAATGCAGTCATGATGTGTGTGGTGGTCTCCTCAAGCCGGCTGAGCCTGGCAGAACACAGCAGATAAGAGCAGGCAGTCCTGGTCAAGCCGTGCTTGCTCACAAATGATTACTATCATTTGCCTTTTGCTATTACTTTGGCTACCTATCTCACTCAGTAATACAGTTTTTCTGGTTTTCTTTCTCGCAGACCAATTGTGGTCTCTCTGCTTGATGGAGCCTGCTTGTATCTATCAGCTGCAACAGCAGGTCAAAGTATCTGCTAAAGTAGTGGCCGATGTCTGCATTCCTGCCTGCTTTGCCTGCAGCAGCTAACTATCATGCTGGCTTCCCCTTGTCCTTGAAACTGCTTAGCTATCATTCTATTTCTTGTGAGTTGGTTATTTTCTTCACCTAAAGAAATAGCTATTACTTTGATAAGATTACACTGTTATCTATTGACGTCAAGATTCTCAAAGACAAAAGGAAATATTTCTGAAAAGCAGAATTAAACCTTTTGGTTCTTACCTGCTTGCCTCAGCCTGTTGCTGGTCCTGCAGGAGTTGCTGCTGCACTTGCTGCTGGATGTCCTGCACCTCTTCAGCACTCAAAGCACCAAATCCCGCCGCTGCTCCTGCTCCACCTGCTGCTGTAGGAGAAGATCCAGCAGCTGTCTGTAACACGCCCGGCTTCCAGGCACTGCTGTTGCGACTGCTGAACCTTGCTGCAGATGCCAGCAAGTCACCAGTGAACAGCGGCTCTTGACCAACTGCATATTCCGGACTAAGATCTCCCCCCAAGGCAGCACTGCTGGCTGGCTCGCGACTGCTGAAGTCACTTTGCGACTGCTGCTTGCTCCGCTGCTGCGTTCTACTGCTGTGCTTTGAGTGCTGCCGAGTAGGGTGTGCTGCTTTTTTGGTGGCGGCTTTTGACCTGAGACGACTAATTTGGTCAACTGAGGCAGGTTTGCCTGCAGGCATGTGACAGTGACGCAGAGCCTTAAAACTTCTGCAGGTATGCAGGACAGCGCATGTGCGGCACAGCACAGCACCGCACAGCAAAACACATCACAGTAGGCTACATTGCACCACAGTGCAGGCACTGTGCAGGCATGCAGGACAGCGCATGTGCAGCACAGCACAGCACAGTAAGTTGTTACATTACACCACATTACAGACACTGTACGGTTCAGTGCAGTACAGTACAGTACAGCGTGTTATAATACACCACAGTACAGACACTGTGCGGTGCAGTACAGTACAGTACGGCACAGCACAGTGCTAAGCAATGTGTCACATTTGCTGCTGCATGTGTACTTGCTAATGGCTTCAGCAAGACATCCTCACATCAGCGCCCAGACCGCATCAACCTCACAGCTGCTGCATTACCTCCTCATCACAAGTGAGGATTTACACAGTGCCCAGCAGCTACCATGTGGTGTGTGAGCGCTGTGCTTTTACCAACCTGCTGCTCGCCTGCTGCCTAATGGGGCATTCCAGGCATCAACATAACCAGCATTCTTCCTCTTCAACAGATGCACAGGCGGTGGAACATACACCCCCGACTGCCAAGCTGGCCATGCCCCCTCCTCCTGCTGCTGCTGCTGGTGAAGCGGCTGCCTGGTGTCCTGTTTCTCCTTGACTCCTGATGTTGCTTTCTGCAGTTGCTGATGCTGGCGTTGTTGCTGGCGCTGCAGCAGCTGCTGTCTGGCACTGCTGTGCAACTGATTGTGCTGGTTTGGAACAACATTTGGCGGCCAACTGTTTTCATCCTGCAGGTGCAAGGTCTCTGGTCAAGTTATTGATAAATTGACTTGTGACAGCTACTGCTAACTTGTTGAAAGCTGCTGCGTACGTCTGTATGCACTGGACCGCCAGACATTATCGCATGAGTGTAATGCGCTTGGGAGAAATGAAGCAAGCAACACTCACCTGCAACCACTGGCTTCCCTCCTGCTGCTGCTGCTGCTGCCGCCACTCTCCCCTGCTGGCCCTACTCCTCAGGCCCTGCAGTACTTCTTGCAGCTGCATGAGAACGCGTTGCAGATGCTGTTGCTGTCCGTTAAGCAGTCCCTGCTGTTGCTGGTGGGATCCAGCTAAGAGCTCTTGCAGCATGCTGATGATGCTGTGTGCCTGTTGCTGCTGTGCGGTGCTGGAGCTGCTGCTGCTGCTGCTGAGGAGCTGTTTGAGGGCTGCTTTCAGCTGTCCGCGCTTGTCACTGCTTGGAGCAACTGGTTGCTGCTGCTTGGCGGGCACCCTGCTGCTGGAGTCACCGGTTATGCGGATGAACTCAGGAGCTGATGGTTTGCCTGCAAGAATATAAACAATGAGGCCCAGATTCAAAGCAGTAGACAGGCACCTGAGGAACAAAAATATGTTTCTTGTTTTCATATCCATTGAGTCCCACCTGCCAACAACCTTGAACTTGTATGATAGCTAATTGTCTTGCTCATAGTAAAACTATTGGGTGACTAAGACTTCATGGGGCCCGGTTAGGCCCCTGCCATTACCTGGTGCATGGTTTTGAGCAGCTGCCTGGCTGTTGTAAGGCTGCAGTAGTGTCTTGACCAGCCATGAGTTTTTCACCACATCTGGCATCGGCTGTGATTGCTGGGGCTGCTGCTGCTGTTGCTGCTGGCTTGTGTCAGCAGCTGTTGAAGAAACATATGCACCAGTTGATGCGGCATCCCCTTGTTGTTTCTGCCGCTGCTGCTGCAGCTGATCAACAGGTGCCGCAGCTGTAATTTCACGTTCGTTGCTGCTGCCATTGATCACATTCTGCTGCTGTTGGCCGAGATGCTTCAGGTACTGCTCACGCCAGACTGCAACATCGCTCACACTGCTGTTGTCCAGGGCCAACTGTTGCCGTGCCAGGGCTGCTGTTGCTGCTAATGTCCTATCCCGCTCCGCTGCAGCGTGCATGAGTGGAACTACGCCGCTTGACTGCAGCGAAGACTGTAGCTTAGCTGCTGCTACCCACAGCGGTTGGCTAGATACACCAGAAGGACCGCCCTACAAAACAGATAGCAAAGCATATATGCACTTACAGCATTACATTCGTTGGTGAAGAAATATGTTCTGATATGCATGAGTTGTATTGGCATGAGGCTCCGTAGGTGCCTTGATCATTGGAGCAACTTGTTGGCACAAGAGAAAGCAAGTTGTGCTGTTACTGCTTCAAGCAGCTGCCCAGCAGCTGTTTTATTTGACCTACAGGTGGTAGTATATTGTCAAGAGTACCATGTGGCTGCCAAAGCGGTGCAGTCCTGCTTGCTGGCTGCATTGTTGGCTCTGCTGGTGCCTGAGTAGTTGGCAGTTCTTCTTCCTGCAGGACACATATGGCTCTGAGGACATCAGCATACCATTCTACTTTGCGGGGTTGTTGTAGAGCAAAGGCTGTGACTATACTGTATGGCACCAGCTTAAGCTCAACGACAAAGAGTTAAATTGCGTTTGGAATGCTGTGCTGTGCTGTGCTGTTGACCACTTACTGTCCCTGCTTGGAACTCCTGTTGTTTAATAGATGGGTTGTCAAGCTGTGTGTCTGCTTCATCCGCTTGAGGCTCTAAGGCACCTGCATGTGGATGAAGCCAAGTGAGCCGGTTAAACTCCGTGTTAACGAGGAGGTAACGAGGCCGATTTTATTCGGATCGGAGGAATCGCCATCACATCCCTTCCCGGGGTCATGGCGAATGACAATGCACCTACCATGCAAACCACCATTACTTTGGTGATGTTCAACACGGATTTCCGTAAGCTGCTGTTTCTCGACATCTACAGCACCTCCTGCTGCTTTGACGGCTGCGCTGTGGCCTGCAGGTGCTGCATGAAGCACTGATGGTTCAGCTGCTGTGGTTTGCTGCTGTGAAGTAGCCCCCTGAGCTGCAGCTGCATACTGTAGGCGCCTTGTTATCCAATCTTCGTAATAGATGTCAGCTATCGCAGATAACAACAACAGTCAGTAGGTGTTGTTTTGCAAAGGTGGGAAGTGGTGTTGCTGCACTTGCCGTTGTTGGCCTTCAAGAGCTGGTATTCGCGGGTGAGGCTAGCCAGCAGCTTTTTATCGGATATCAAGGTGGCCAAATTCATGGAATCAGTCACAGGGCGTGATCCATGCGGACCACATCAAGGTGTCGACACGCACTAATTGACCAACGATGTGATGTTGCCCTTGACAAGCAATTTCTTAAACCTGTAGCTACATCATTTATCACATTAGTTGACGTAGTACGACAAGGACTTGGCTGCTTGCAGGATTCAGATTTTGTTAGCAGCGTTTCAACTGCTCGTGCAGAAAATTTTTGAAAGCTGGTCCCAGCACCGCCAGCACATAAGCCAGGCTCCCGGTTGCATTGTATATCTGCTTGTGTCCCTATTCGCTGGACCTGCTGATCGCGATCATTTCCGTCTATAACATACACCTGCCCCCAAATCATGGACTGTGCTATCTGTCTCAACCGCATAGACTTACACAATGAAGCCTACGTAAACCCCTGCTTTCACCGTTTCTGCTTCAGCTGTATCAAGCAGTGGACCGACAAACAGCTGAAGCACCAACCAGCAGACCATGCTGCTGCTGCTGCTGTGTTATGTCCTTTATGCAAGGTTCCCTACAGCCAGATCATTTACGATTGCGTGGGCAGCAGCTACAGGTATAGAATTACGGAGATCACTTCATTGCGGCCATCACGTGTCTGCAGCACTTCATATTGCAGAGCATTGCTGCTGCAGGTCCTTGGCCACATCTGGCCATCCTAATGCCACTCCAGCACTGCCACTGACAGCTGAACAGAACCGCAGGCGTTCGCTTTACCTAACTAGGTTAGCACAGAAGGACGAACAACAGCAACATGGCCTTACTCAGGTGTGCGCTGGCTCAACTGTCAACCAATCAGGGCACTGCTAGCACAGCCGGCACACATACCCACTCACTACCTTCGAGTATTACTCCAACAGTCCAAGAGCAGCAAAGCAAACATATATTGCCTGCTTGGTGGGCCGGTTGGGCGGCTTTGTCCATGCCTCAGAGACTGGTGCTCGCTACAACAAGAACATCTAGATACTTGTTTACAACTCTCAGCCGTAAAAACAGCAGAGACTGCCCTTACACCATAGCCCACTATCAGCCTCAGAGAAGGCACTCCAGCTGCTGGATTAATGACTTTTGATTTCTGCGCTCCTGCTGTTGAACATGTTTCAAATTCAGGGAGGGGGACGCCCTAGAGCTGCATCAAGCCAGGAAACCCTGACCTTCATCAAAAGAGACTTGCAGGTGAATGCACTCAGCTGGCTCACTTCGATGAGCTTTGCAATGAAGTTTGCCTTCTATAGCAAACTATCTTTTGATGGCTTGGAACTCGAGCAATGCCAATGTGTTCATGATGGTGGTGGAACTGCTCAGCATGGTTGATCAATATCCTCTGCTTCTGATTACTGTTCACGGGCCGTTATTCAACTTGCTATGCCATCTGTTTGGCAGACAGGTGATGTGGATGTCTGTGCAGGCCACTGGCATTGCAGCACTACTTGTCAGCAGCAGCACCACATACAGCAGCGGCAAGCATAAATATCTGTGCATTCACACCCAATAGCTTCTCACTGGTTGAATGCTCAGAAGCCCTTTCGAATTGTGCGGATTAAAGCTTGCTCCTTGCAGATGCTGTGACAGCATTGCTGTCATGGCCCTCAGCAGCAGTCGTGCACTAGCCAGTGTGTGCAGCTGGTCTAACCACCGCCCACCGGCTTGACTTTTCCTGTTCTCCTTATTTTCATCGGATCAAAGGAGAGAGGCATCTTGCCTTACTACTAAAACCATGGCTGCTCCATGATGTGTACTGCAGGCTGTATTGTTGGAGGAGAATGTTGACCTGCTTGTTCAACATGTGCTTGGGGTACTGACGGGCCTGGCAGCAGAACAAACAAAGAACAGGTAGCCAACTTCACCTACTAGACACTGCAAACTTTGCAACAAGCAAGCAAGCAAGCAACCTCCATCTCCATGTTACAATTGTGTCATCCATGTTGCTGTCTGGATCAGGCTGCTTGCGGCTGTTTCTGAGGATGCCAGAATGTCAAATGTTGGAATAGTCCGCTGGCTGGTGCCTAATGAGTTTCAACAGCATCAATACCCACCCAAGCCTTGTGTAATTGAGCTGCAATCTTCAAGCGCTTGCGTGATTGAGCTGCATTTTTGTGTACCAAGCAGAACCTGGTGCTCTTCTGCAGGTCAAAGGATCCAGGAGCAAGCCGTCTCTATGGCTCCTATCCCTCTTTCACAGACGCTGTATCAAAGGCGGTGGGCAGCTTCTTGCCTGAGCAGCTGCTGGCACTTGTGTTCGCTGAAGAGTTGTGGGCCTTCTTGCATTCTGGACTGACAGTTGCTGGATATGACAGGGTATCATTTGGCGCCAGTGGCAGCAGCAGCAGTGGACAGGAAGATGAAGGGCCGCTGGTGCCTGCTGATGATCCCGCTGAGTGACCTCAATCGTCGTAGCTTCTGTCAGCGCTGCAAGGGGCTGCAGGTTGCACCTGAGGGCATCAGCCAACCCACGGCTACATGCAGCTGTTTGAAGCCTTTTGGGATCTGGCCAAGAATGCTCCCTGGGCCAAAGTGAAGCACTAGATACTGAACGTGCAGACAGAACATCACACATTCAATGGGCGAACGGTCGTTGCGCGGTATGCAGGTGAGCTGATTAGCAGATCGGGCGTCTGTGCAAGTTCCATGTGGCAGGTTTATGTAATGGGTGAGCAGCAAGACCTTGCGACTTCCTGCCTTGTATGTAGTTTATCAAACAATGTGTGGTATTTTGTTTTGTAGTTATCTTCGTCTGCCTGGTAGTTGCTTAGCCAAACGCAGCTTGTAGTGCCAGATTAGAGGGTGTGACTCAGATACTTGAATCAAAGCAGTTCGGAGGTAGTATTGTGCAGCAACAGACAGAACAATACGCGGAAACACATCCATCGCATCTCAAGCCACTTCGCAGCTGGTCTGTTTGTGCTAGGTTGTCAGGACAGTGGCGATGGAAGGAGCAATGCAGCATTGGGGTCTGACAGTCAATCGTGTCCTCGAGTACGCAGCACGTTGGCATCCGAATCAAGAAATAGTATGCAGGACAGTCGAGGGACCTATCGTGATCAGCAGCTACCAGGACCTCGACAGAAGAAGCAGGCTATGTGCTCTTGCACTGCAGCAACTCGGCACAAGGTGACTTTGCTGCATGCCTGCGGTAGTGCTGTCGCTGGATATTGCTTTGGGACAATTACAGCAACCATCTGAAGTGGTGGATACAGAGTAGCCTTGCCAGGGGGATATTCATTGCTGACCAATGGCTTCTCTGCTGCTGCTGCTGCTGCTGTGGCTACAGGCATGGTGATGTTGTTGGTACTCTGGCTTGGAACACAACGAGACATCTCGAAGCATGGTGAGCAGGAGATGCGAGTCCCACTGGAAAGTCGGCCTGATAGCCCAACAGCTTGGACCCTTTGGTCGCTTAGTATGTCAAACAGTGTCCATCCAGTAAATGTCAGTGCATGTGCAGCATCGTGGCAGATTCTGCTTGATGTACAACAAAAATTCTATCATTATTTCACCCAGCATGCATCCTGGTCTGCAGGAATATTAGCTGCAGCTTGATGCGATTTGATCAGCAGCAAATAATGCAGATCAATCCCAATGAATTAGTGTTGATCAAGTCAAACATTCTTTGATCAGTATATCAGCCATAGCTTGCCGTCATACTGCACTCTGGGCCCCTGCTCTCAGCCCAAGCATTCACGCAACCCATAGACCCAGCCAGCTGACCACCCATCTCTCCCCCAGTCATTCTGATTGCAGCAATTCTGCACAAACCTGTTGCAACAGTTGTGCACAAAACTATTCCAACAGTCGTGCGCAAATGCATGTGCCTGCAATTGATAGGTATGGCATCATGGGTATTGGTGCCGTTTGTCACACCTTAAACCCCCGCCTGAGTGACAAAGACATCTGCTACATTGCAAATCATGGCCAAGACAAAATAATCATGGCGGATCTGACGTTCATACCTATAATAGGACGGATTTGGAAGCAGCTGCCACTTCTCGAAGCTGTGATCATACTCACTGATAGGTAAGCCCTACGTGTAGTATGTGCTTTATACAGCCTGTGGCTGTGCTGTACATGCTACATACGTTTTATATCTCTCAGTACATGAAGTTGTGGCGATGAACTTGATGAGCGCCTGCTGCTGCAGTTGGTCAAGCACCATGATTGCGCTTACTGATTGGTAGGGCTGTGTCATCTTGGCGGAGTACATGCTGCTGTGTGGGCAGAAGTTTTCACCTGTTGGGAAACCTGTTGTCCCTGGTCAACTTTTCCGCAAATGCCGCATAATAATAGTCAGTACCTGAGCGCCCACCAAATCAATGACTGTCTGTGTGATTGTTCCCCAATTTGCTGTTCCCTAAATTGCTGTTGCCAGGCAGCATATGCCCCACAGCTCAGGTGACTTGGAGGGCTGCAAACTGCTCTGCTACGAGGAGTTGATTGATGCCTGTATGCCTCAGCTGAAGGGATTCCACTGGCCAGAGTTGGATGAAAATACACCAGCTGGCCTCTGCTACACTTCAGGAACTACTGGTAACCCCAAGGTGAGTTGTAGGCTTCAAGATGCCACTGCTCTTGAGTGATTGCGGAGATTACGCGGCCTTGATATCTGAAATTTATCGCGTGTAACATTCTATACCTATACAAACTTGGAGGAGTACCTAGTTGTCATGGCATACTTGTCTGCTGCATTCAGGGCGTGCGCTACACCCATCGCAGCAACTTCCTGCATTCCTTCCTTGTGACCCAACCGGATGCGCTGTGCCTGGGTTCAGCCAGCTCGGTGCTCATGGTGGTGCCCATGTTTCATGCCAACTCCTGGGGCCTGGCCTTTGCTGGTGAGGCACGTTTGTTTGAGTGCAGAGAGAACTTTCAGCAAATGAAAAAGAACCTGAACAAAGGGGGCATTCTTTGGGTTCAATGCATGTGTCGAGCATGGTATGGTATGGTATAGTATTGTATGGCATGGTATGGCCTGGCAAGGCCTGGCAGGTTGAAGCTCCCTTGGAATACATGCAAAGTCAACAGGAGTTGTCCTTAAGATCAAGTGGGCAGAAGGACCCCTTCTGACACCATTAGCAACACATTCTTGATAAGGTGGGTGTGTCAAGTTGACAAACCCACCTTGGAGAGAATGTGTTGCCAATGGTGTTACCTGAAAGAATGCACAATGTGTTGCCAAAGAATGAGTTGCCAAAGTTGAATGTGTCTTAATATTTTATGGGGTGGGAGACATCTAGAAACTGTAAAGTGTGGTCTGTCTGCTTCTTGCAGTGGAACAAGCAAACCAACAGTAGTACTGAGCTGTTCATTTGAATATGGAAACATGTCTGTTTCTTGCAGTGCCAATGGTGGGCGCCCGCATGGTTCTGCCAGGACCAGGTCTTGATGGGGCATCCATATTCCACATGATCGATGCACACCAGGTGTGGTTTCTAATTGCAGGAGATGTGATGTCGCTTGATTTCTAAACCCTGATGTGACACTTTGTCGCTGCGATCCTTTGCTGCTACAAGATTTGTAGTTGGTAGCCCTTCTGCAGCCTGCTATGGCAGCCAATGCAGATTATACTCAGCACCACCAACATTGATTGGCAGCACTATTAATCCCTGCTTGTGGGGTCTCAACATGGATTCGCTGCTTCTATACTGCCTGTAGATCTGTCTTTCAATCAGTACAATGATTTCAATGATTATTTGAGACTGAAGCTTTCTCAGCAATAAATGCGGGATGTTACTATTTGCCATGATTGTGCTTGCCTGAAAACTTAAAGTGTTCGTTTTATGGGTGTTTATTGGACTTTCCTGGGGGAGAAATGCAAAGTAGAGGCGCCAGCTGGGCAGAAAGAATTTTGCATGCAGAGGTTGACCAAAGGGCAGCGCTTAATGAGTTGGTGACGATGATGATGGTAATAATAATTATTATAATAACATCATCATGGCATGCTTGCAAGCGTCTTGCAGGACCACTGATGTCTAGTGGTGGTGTCTTCCTACTGCCTGCTGGCAGGTTGATGCGTCAGCAGCTGTGCCAACAGTTGTGCTGGGACTGCTGCAGCACATGTCGGCACACAACCTGAGGCCACGCAGCTTGAAGCGGTTTGTTATTGGAGGAGCAGCAGCGCCAAGAGCTATGATCCAAACACTTGAAGAGTGAGTTGCACGTTCAGCATACCTCCAGACATCTTTGGGCAAGGTATATTTGGCCCAACAGTCCCTATGTACTGCTGTCTAACTGCTGTCCAAAAGCAAACAATGTGTATGCCCCCGACAGGTGTAACGGATCCATAAACAAACAATGAAATTTATAACCGGCTGTGTTCAATCATCTGCTTGCTCATACTGTGCAGTGTTTATGGCATTGAGGTGCGGCACATGTGGGGCATGACAGAGCTGTCGCCATTGGGGAGCCTGGGTCTGCCCACTGGGGCTCAGCTGGCAGAAGGCATGAGCCAGGAGGATCTCGTCAACCGAAAAGTGAGTAGGAATGGGCTTGGCGTCCCTCACTATTCTCATATTTATCATTATTCATTAAAGTATGATTATGTTCTGAGGATTCAGTGTGGTTTGCACTGTTGAATGTATGTGCACCCCCATCGCTGTAGCACAGTAGCAAAGGGGAAGTTGAAGTTGAAAGAGAAATACACCAGGGGATCTTGAGTATTCGGATATGCATTATTGCTATTTGACCCCATGGAATGAGATATGCCACATGTCCCAGAAGATGCTGGACTACCTGATTTTGATATATTATCATCATTATTATTATTATTATTATTATTATTATTATTATTATTATTATTATTATTATTATTATTATTATTATTATTATTATTATTATTATTATTATTATTATTATTATTGTTATTATTATTATTATTATTGTTATTATTATTATTATTATTATTATTGTTGTTGTTATTATTATTATTATTGTTGTTATTATTATTATTATTATTATTGTTATTATTATCATTATTATTATTATTGTTGTTGTTATTATTATTATTATTATTATTGTTATTATTATCATTATTATTGTTATTATCATTATTATTATCATTATTATTATCATTATTATCATCATTATTATCATTATCATTATCATTATTATCATCATTATTATCATTATCATTATCATCATTATTATCATCATTATTATCATTATTATTATCATTATTATTATCATCATTATTATCATTATTATTATCATCATTATTATCATTATTATTATCATCATTATCATCATTATCATTATCATTATCATTATCATCATTATCATTATCATTATTATCATCATTATCATTATCATTATTATAATACCAATGTCGTCACAGACAGATGATTACCTGGTGTTTGACGTAGCGTAGGAGCCCAAATGCTAGACTTAGAAGTGTCACATGGTGAATCCAGACAGTCCTTTTGGGGGCTGACACAATCTGGTGTTGCCATGAACATCAAGGTCACCTCTGAGGGTCTCCGAGCCGCGGCTCTACCCTGTTGCGGGCAGCACACACACACCTGTTCAAAACAGTGACCCGCTTTGTTGTGGGTAACTGGCCCTCACTGCCTTGTGTTCACCTGGCTACCCTCCCTCAAGATATACGCGTGTCTATCTAAAGATGCCAAGCGTAAGCGCATCAATCGATCAATGAATTGATTAATAGACCTGGCTTCACCCTGTTCAGGTGTGTCAGGGGCGGCCCCATGTGCTGTGTGATATGAGACTTGTGGACGATCAAGGGAATGAGCTGCCACATGACGGCAAGACAGTAGGAGATCTGCAGGTGAGCTTCCACTGCTGCTGCTGGTGCCGCTGCTGTTGGTAGTGGTGCGGCTATCTGTGCCTTGCTGCTGCAGAGATGAAACCGCAGTTAGCGAGGTGACCTGATCAGAGAGGCTACCAAGGGCAGCAGCTGTCTGATGCAGCGTGCAAGTGAATAATACACACACATATATGGTTCAACAGCTTGTGTTGCTCCAGATCTGCATGATCTTGGTGTTTAATACAGCTTGCTGCTATGTAGAACCACAGGCGCATGAGTAGGTTCAGCTGATAATTAGCAGCATTTTTTATATTTTATTCAATTTAATTTGTCTGGTCTGACCTAGCTTGTGTCTCATGCTTGCTACTGTGGGCAGGTACGAGGGTCGATTGTGGTTCAGCAGTATCACAGACACGACAAACCCACAGTGGGCCCGGACAGATGGTTTTCAACAGGGGATGTGGCATGCATTGACCGGCATGGAACGATGTGCATTGCTGACAGGTATGCAGGACAGGCAGATGAATACTAATAATGATAGTGATAATTCAAGTCAAATTGCCCCTGTCCCCTGGTGCAATACAATTGCAGATCCCATTCTGATGTCCTTTGTTCTACTGACTACTTATACTTTTGCAGTTGCATTCCTGTATTGAATCAAGGTGGCTCTTGCGGATGTGGAAAAACTATATGGCACCATCAGAGTTATCAGAAGAGATAATGACTTAGGAGCATTTGATATAACACATGTAGGCATGTGCTGCAGGTGAGTTTCAAGTATACAAATACATGTTGTGTTGTGCATATATATATATACACACATGTTTGATCCACTCATGATGATTGCTGAGACTTTTCTGCCTATGCAGGACCAAGGATGTTGTCAAAAGTGGTGGCGAGTGGCTCAGCAGCATACAATTGGAGAATGCTGCTATGGGCCATGCAAAGGTGACACAGCAGTTAACTTGCAGTAAGGGGTTTTTGGAGGTCCAAATCCAGCCATTACAGGGCTCTTTGTGGGCTTCTGGTAGACAGTGCAGCATGCTGCCACCAATGCAAAACTTGAGCGGTAAACAACGCTCCACATGTATGGGAAGGCTAGAAGCTGCACTGCCGTTATCCTAGCATTGCTTACTGAGACAAGACAATGTAGGCAGGCTGGCATGTGTTAACACACTGTTCATGTGGCCAGGTGACTTCAATTTTAAATTCTGGGTGCAACGTTGCACTACAAGTCGCCTTGCCACATGAACCGTTGGAGGCACTTTCTGAGAGATCCTAATCAAAGATCATTCATGATACTTTTTTCCATACATTATACATTTTTCCATACTTTTATACTGTTTGCTGTATATCTCCTAGAACAGGAGGTGACAGCACTCATTGCCAGAGCCATCATCATCACTATCGCTGAACCTGAACCATCCACCCCCCTTCCCCTCTCCTGGTGACTTGGCACGATAACACTGCAAATAACCGGTATATCTCATGTCTGCTGATGCAGGTCCTTGAAGCAGCAGTCATAGCTCTGCCTGATGAGAAGTGGGGCGAGAGGCCGCTGCTCATTGTGGTGCCACAGCCTCATGCAGGTCAGTCATCACTGTCAAGTTGAGCTGTGGCTGTACCAAGCAAGAACACTTTGTTACTTGTGGATCTTATTGTTGGACATAATGCAGCTGATAGTGTAGTCTATACATCTGCTGAGTTGCTGTGTGTTCACTTAAACTCTGTTGGCCAATGAAAAGTGCTGTGGTGCTTCATCAGAGAGGGTTCACAGCTGCAGCAGCCCACTGCAAGGTTCACAAAATACTACAAGGGAGTCATCGTGGCTCTGTGGACGGTTGGCTGCTCAAAGCCCTGCCAAATCACGCTACAGCATGCATGCTATTAACAGTGCCATATGTCAGTTATTTGATCAGAAGAGCTCACCAAGTGGTTTGCTGGTTGGTGCCTGGTTGCCACTATGCTGCCCCCCCCCCCCCGCTTCTCTCTGTGTTTTTGCCACTCCCTCTGCTTTTGTCACTCACCAATTATACGAGGTTCATCCAGTGTGACCTGCAATTGATCTGGAATATCATGACTATAGCATGATGCTGCCAATCACAATGATAATGGTATTGTGGCATCGCTGACAGGCCCGGCTGAGGAGGTTCGCCAGGAGGTCCTGGACTACATGTCAGCACATCCTGATGTGGCGAAATTTGCAGTACCAGACGATGTTGTGGTAAGCAAACACATCATGTAAAGTTCAGTAAAGCAAATGCATACTTCTCCTATATAAATTCTGTATAGTCAGTCCTCCTTGCATCCTCAGGTCCTGAGTTACAAGGTCCTAGTACTGCCGATTTGGCTGCAACGGTGCTCATAAAACAATCAACATGCAGAATATTCTTCCCCTACGGCTGTGATGGGTTACAAAATCTTATAAACCTGGATACTTCTTAGGTCTACTGTGTGCGTCACGAGAAATGTGTTGCCCAGCACACGCGAAGAGAAAAGGAGCACTCTTTAACAGTCAATCTTTGATGCTGATGTGGCGCATGCTGTCATTCCTGATGCAGCAGAAGCAGATAGTTTTCGAAGTCTAGCAGCAGAATGATTACTTTTCTGCTGTAATTCCTCCTTTAATTGCTGGGCCTGGATGCAGGTGGTACCTGAGATTCCCCACACTGCCACAGGCAAGGTATCCAAATTGACGTTGCGGCAGATGTTCAAGGACTTCAAGCCAAGGCCAAACCCTAACAAGCTGACAAGCAAGCTTTAAGAAATTTGTTTCCAGTGTTCAGCACTGCTGAACCGCCAGGGCAATTTCCGGCGCTGCTGAACCGCCAGGCAGCCCTTGGTTTACAGATGATGTACTGTAAGGGGGTGATCACCCACACTCATGATTCAGGCGTTATGTGTAATGTAGACTGAGTCGCTGGTGATGTAAAATGCATTGATTTGCCTTTTCCCCTGGCGTTGGCCTGTTGTAGTCAGTTACTTAACAGTCCTGTTGAGACGCGTGTCCGCGCACCGGCCGTCCGTCATGCTTTCTGCCTTTTCTCTCATCAGGAATTCCTGATATGATGGGTATGAAAAAATTCATAGCATGGTCAACTTGATGGATTGAATCCAGCCCCCTGTGATGTATCCGATACATAGTATGATAGCCCCATCAATAGGCGTTTGCTGTCATCATTTGAGCTTGCAAACAGACGCTTCAAAAGCAAATCCCAGGCATCTAGGTGAAATATCTTACACGGGCATTGCTTGCCAAGCATGAGCTGCAACCAGCTGCAGACACATGAGCATGATGCTCATGTGTCTGCAGCTGGTTATAGACCGTCATTGAATGGCATGTACACCACTAAAGCTTGGCACCACACCTTTCAAGGTACTACTAATGCTACTTGTGTGCCCAACTATACACACTAAGGCAGGCGTATAGTCTCTTAGCTTGGAGATATAGTCAAAGTATTGCATTCGGCACATCAGCCTTGCAGAACACTAGGCCGCCTGCTTACTCAGCAAGCAGCCTCAGCGCATGTCAACAAGAGTGGGACAGAAGGCATACATCACATCCAGGCCCAAAGGCCAGTCAAGTGCCATACCTGTCACATAGTAGTAGACTCAAATGCCATATCATACGCTATGCATTTCAGTACGATGTTATTTGTAAGGTTGAGTAGAAGGAGGGTGTCAGATGAGCATAACGATTGTCGCAACAAGTGCCACAGAAAACGAGCGCTGTTCGTAACTGCAACAATGTCGGCAGGACGTTCTTATAATCCATTATACTATAGTAGGCAAGTCACTGGAAGGCCCAAGTTTGAAGACGGATCCTTGACACCAGAAGAGCCTCTTTCAGCTCTACAACAGTCACTGCCATGGCATGGACTGACCAGTCACTGAAGTTTGAGAGTCTAAACTCGACTGATAAGGTCTGCAAAATTGCCATCAAGGTCAATTCCCCTAGAGGTCATCACTGATGCATCAGTGATATATCTTGGATATGATGATCCATCAAGCAGGACTTTTGCTGTTGAGAGGCCATGGTCTGGAGATGGATCCATTCAGAAGCCCCCTGCCCCACCAGCCTGCCTCTGGAAGTAGAACTTCATTCGCTCCTTGATGCCTGGCTTTGGCACTGGTGTGCTGGGGCTGTAGCAGAAGCTGTCGCTGCTGCCACACAGCTCCAGTTCTGTCTCAGGAGGAAGGGTAACCTTCAGTCCCAGTCCCATTGATGGCTTCAAGCTGCCAGCAGCACCAGTGAAGCTTCCAGAGCTCCTGCTTGGAGTTGATGGGCTGTGCAGGCCGCTGCTGCTGCCACCATTGCCCAATGCACCATTTGCAGAGCTGGTGTGTAGAGGCAACAGAGAGGGGCGGCTGCTGATTGGCGACTGAGCTGCAGAGATAGCTGCAAACAAGGAACAGCAGCCCCAGGCAATCCTGCTCAGCTGCCAGAATTATTGTGTCTAGCTCACGTGGTGTGTGCTGTACATCCTCTTGCAAAAAAAACGTATTTTGGGTGCAATCACTGCATACTCGGAGTATCCGATACTTGAGTCAAGATACTGTATGGCATGTAGTGCTACAGGCCAACCCAGCAGCGTCCGACCGTCGATAGTACTATTGTCACGTGCATGCTGACTGAACCAACCTGTCTCGAACTTCTTGCCGTCACCAATGACCTGCTGAATGTCACGCAGCCTCTCAGCAGCAGCAACAGATGCCGGACTGGGCGCTCCGCTGCTGCCCACACTAGACACAGATAGGCCAGAAGGTCTGAGTGGGCCGCAGCTGATTCTGCTGTTCATGTTGCTGCTGGTGGTGGAACAGCTGCTGTCCCGATCACCCAGGTGCAGGTGCTGCATCTGCCTGGCGGCACCAGTAGGTGTTGCAGGGAATGCTGCCGGCAATGCCGGAGGGAGGTTGGATGGCACACCGCCAATTGGCAGAGGAGACAGGCTGGTTGTGTTTTCTTCGGCGCCCTCCCTGCTGCGTGGCTTGCCGTTGCTGGTGGTTGCTGCCAAGCTGATGGTGCGCTTGAAGTCCTTGGCGTAGGACTGTACAAGTTCCAATGGCAGGGGCTGCAGCAGCAGCTCTTTGCTGGGCCTGTGGCGCTCACTGAGAGTGTTTTGCAGATTTGTTACAACCCTGCAGACCACATGAACGTCATCTCTATTGCTACTGCTAGCTGAAATGGCCAAGACAGTGGTGTGTTACAGTTCAACAGGCACGTGGCATGTGGCAGCTAAAGCAGCTTGTTCACCTGCTGCTGGCTCATCACTGGCAGTCATCCGCCATAATCTAAAGGGATGTCAAACATCATCACACTACATTTTCACTTGCAATGACCATCGTGCCACTGGCCGAGCCATCTGCAACTGCAAATCTGAGGAGCCACCACTGGTTTAATTAGGCTGATTCTATTGCCGTGTCTGCACGAACAGCAACACTCACCAAGGGTGCTTCAGCAATGCTGCAGCTGTAGGCCTGACGTCTGGACTCTTAATCAACGCTGACTTGACAAACTCACACCACTGCTGTGTGCGGTTGGGTGGGAACTTAATGGCATCACTGTACATTATCAGTGCTGCAGTCTGAGCTTCATCATCAACCTCAAAAGGAGGCCTGCAGGGGATTGCCATGCATAACACCATCATGAAAAAGTATTCTGGATGGTCCGGAGCAGACGGCAGTCTTACTGCAGTACAGTCAGCACTGCCAGTGCCCAATTCAGTGTCACACCGTGCGACTGTCATCATTAGTCACTGTAAGTAAGTTAAAAGGTGCAGGGTGGCTTGCTCAAATAGA
Organism: Coelastrella sp. MACC-549; assembly: GCA_018290735.1. NCBI lineage: Eukaryota > Viridiplantae > Chlorophyta > Chlorophyceae > Sphaeropleales > Scenedesmaceae > Coelastrella > Coelastrella sp. MACC-549. The sequence continues at coordinate 76,061 of JABEVS010000180.1, read as the reverse complement.
CTGTCAGTCTGCTGAGCTAACTTCACTGACTTCCAACGGCTCAAGTCCCTCATCACTATTTGCACTTGAAGCAGCGACTCAACGAAGATGTCACAGGCTGTGACAGCTACTGACTGCATCCCCCATCTCTCTCTACATCATCGGTCAATGATGCGGCGGTGCTCACTGCTTACCTGCCACAGACCAGCTCGTAAGCCAGCACCCCTGCTGCCCAGACATCTACTGGTGGCCCGTAAGGCTTCACGCCCCGGCTGGTCACTGATGCCAGATCTACCCCTCTGCCCTCCTGAAACGGTACAGAGGGGTTCTTCAACACCTGTGTACATGCAGTGGGGCACATCAACAACTTGCTGGCCTGGCCCACGCAGTGCACTGCTGCAGCCTGAGATATGTCTTGCAGGCATGCACTGCGGCAGAGATTGCCAAGTCACTTGTTGGATAAACTTTGTCTCTTCAAGACACTGTAAACGCCGGCCTAGTAGTGCTGCAGGAAGCTGCAGCAGTGCAGCAAGCCACCGTGAAGCGCTTCCAGGCCCTGGGTGGGCCCCTGCCAGCTTTGAGTAGTACACAGATGGGTGGTCTGATATCATCTTTGCCACACATCTGCTGCTGGCAGTGGCAGCAAAATGTTACACCTTTTGCAGGCAAGGCGAGCAATTATTACAGCTGTCATACCTCTGGTGCCATATAGTCCAGGGTTCCACTCCTGCTGAAAGGAACTTCCTCATCAAACTTGATGGCCAAACCAAAGTCTCCCAGCCTGAACTTGCCCAAACTGGTAAGGAAGATGTTTTCTGGCTTGATGTCACGATGAAGGTACTTCAGGCTGTGCATCTTTTCCAGAATGCGCAGCAAAGGCGTGATGACCTGCCAGGCACAGTCACAGGGGGGCACTTTGCAGCAGTAGTTTGGCCGCCAAGGACTCTGATGTTTGCGAGCTGAATTGATAGTGATTGCGCAATCATCTGCAGCTTAGCTACAATCTGAAGGCAACCGTTGCCATGGCATGGTGCAGGGCTACTATCTTCCCCCAAACGTTGTTGCCCACATGGTGTGTGGCAGGCTCTTGCTGACATACTCAGCATGCCTTGCTTCGGAAGCTCACCTCCACACACACCCACTGCTCGTCCAGCAAGCCACCATGCATGAGCATGGTCTTGAACAGGTCACCTCCTTCACAGTACTCCATGATGATATACACACACTGTGAGTCCTCAAAGGTGGCATAAAACTCAGCTACATATGGTCCATTGAGTGCCTTCATTGCCTGAATCTCCCGGTGCAGCTTGTGGAAGTGCTTTGGATGCATCTTCTGCTTGTAGTAGGCCTTGAGAATGACCTTTGTGTTGGTTGCTGCGCATATCGCCTTGAAAACAGTAGCAACGCTGCATGACAAACAGCAATGAGTATAGCTGCGGCTGTGCCGCTGTTCCTCTGGTGGCTGCACCAGGGCGCTGCCAGCCATAGTGTGCAAATATTAGTCAAAAGGCAGACGAGCTCTCTGCAGAGGGCAGCTGCACCACGGTGTGGATTCAGAAGTGGCCGACCAGCACTGCAATTCGCCTCTTGAAAATCACTCATAATACAAACATACCTGCCCCTGTACAGCTCCACTTTCTGAGTGAACTGGTTGACGTTCTCATACTTGATGCGAGTTGCTGGCTGCCACTGAGCCTGCTGGGCCACTGCTGCTTGAATGCGTTCTGTGTGCTCCACTTGTTGCTTGTACTGTGATGCATAAGAAAAGGACTTTGCAGACTGCTGTGTTTGCAGGTAGCACACTGCATTGTCGCTGTTCACTGCACTGAGCTGTGGGTCTTCAGAGTATGATGCAATTCTGCAGAACAGGTGCCACAGCTGTGGTTAGCTATGCTGTCCCCTTAGAAAGTGCTGCACTGCACTGCAAAGCTGAGCTATAACAGCTTCGAATGGCTGATAGTATATAAGAGGGCTCATGCGATAGAAGAGTTGCCGTGATCTGTGCCTGCACTCACGACGCTGTTTGAAGCAGCTGTAAGCACACCTACTGACCAGTGCCTCTTTTGCGGCCCGACCTCGCCCAGACCCCTACCCTATGGCATTTCATTCAGCTACAATGCATCTCAGATGAACAATGGTGTAATGTAAACTCACTCTGGAGCTTTCTGAAACTGCTGAGGCCGCAGGGCGGGCAAGTTCCATTCACTCTGGGCACTCCTGCCAATCTCTAACCCATCCTCGCCGTAGACGCCTGATGTCTTGAGTTTCTTTTCAAACAGTTCTTTCAGAAACCCCATGCTTCTGAAGCTTTTGCACCTGCGTCTACGACTGCTGTGCTACAAAGCGCCAAGGCCCATGTGTAAACGTATCGGCTGAGCTATCTAAGTGTTTCTTTCTTTTATAATGTCCCCCAAACTCATCTAGTGGTGGAGTTGCATGGCTGTGAACAAGCTTGCTCTGAGAAGGATTGCAAGGAGCACGCGCAACGCAACAAGTTATTTCAGTCTATAGTATACTGCAGGTCATTACAAGTTCAATAATGTGACAAAGGATACGTGGCTAGCTACTAGTGCTACTTGGTCTTCCTTGACCTGGATTCAAACGTTGGCGTGAGCTGAATTGAGCGTTTACGTCTTCACGAGATTGATATATGTGCTTGCTGTAACTCTTAAGCAGCATTTTTTGCAAATGAGATGCACTCGGCTGTTCATAGTATGACCCAGCACATCATGTTGACAAGTTGCAACCGCTTGCTGCTGCCTGCAGTGCCTCTGCATGATGCAGTGCGCACGTTGAACGCGACAGTTTGAGAGCTTCAAACCTGGGTGTTTCGTCTTCGAAGTCCCATTGGCAGTCTACGGTGAGCTCTGCTGACAAATGGTCTGGCAGAAAGTATGCCATGGGGCTGAATGTTACGGTGACGCACAGTGCATCAAACTTCAGGCCCTGCATCAGTGATGGCTTAAGGATGTGAATGGACACGGAGATACTACTACTACTACTACTACTACAAGTTACCTCAAGGGTTTCCACCCGTAAGGAGCCAACTAATGGCTCATGGGGGCAAAAACAGAAACAAACACAGGCCAGATTCAATCCGGCAGATACACTGCGACTGATGATTTGATACTCTGTGCACACCAGGTTGCTCCTGTACTTGATACAATGATCGTATATCAATAGTATTGAAGGGACGGTCAAAGCTTTAAAGTTCAGGCAAATTTGCCTGAAGGTGGCGAGCCTCAAGAACATGAAACGCACAATGACATCATGTCTGCATGATGTTGGCCAGCACCCATGGCTCCTGCCAGGGCTAAAGCAGCGCAAGTTTGATTACTACGTGTCAGGCATACTTTCCTGGAAATGATGGGCCATCAGCGCCATTCATGAATGGTGATCAGACCAACAGAGCTGTCTGCTTAAGCAAGCTTTGCCCCGTGTCAGCATACGTAAGGAAGGGTATACCCTTCCAATCCCACAACTGCATGTGAACCAATCCTGCCTGAGATCCTCCAAGTTCACAGTGCATGCAACACACTGGCTTGCCAGTACAGGACTCCTGATGATCAAAAACAGTGGTTGAGAGCAGCAAGCGTCCAGATACATGCAAGTGACAGACTGGTTGCACTGGCTCCATCAGCTTTACAGGGTGTCACATCCACAGTGGAGCTGCACAAAACAGACACCTTCCATGACCTCTACCTATGGAGCAACCAAAAATGTACAGGTGGTCCAGCAAGGCACCATGGCAGCATACTCATTGTGAATGAAGTGAACATCATACTTCTTGCACCAGGCAGTCTGACCCCGCATTGCTACATCATCAAGCATATGATGATGCACACCGCATGATGCATCACACCACTGCACACACGATCACCACAGCTTCCAAATAGGCAGTGCCATTCTGTTGTTGAGGTGCGCTGCAGAGACTGGCAGGCTACCTGCAGGCAGGCAGGATTGAAGTGTATGGCGCCCAGAAATTGTCAAGACAAATACCTTAAAGGAATCCTAACATGAATGCAAGCAACCATATACGAAGTAAACATCAATAAGTAAAAATCTTAGCTGGCGATCGCTCTGCTGCATGTCGGATTGAGAATAGTTGTTTATGAAAAGAAATATCCGTCCTATTATTGTTGTCAACAATACAAACATATGTCTTGATATAGGATCAGAGTTTGGGCTGATACTGCACTGTGATGAAGCACTACCTGTTGCACAATACGCAGCTATGGCCAGCCAACAGTACAGTGTGCAGTAGTCACTACTATTTAAATGACTCATGTATGCAGTGAGCTTGCTCTGTGTCACTAGGGGTTGTATCACATGTTGCACTCTTTCAGCAACACAATGCAGAGTACTGGATGACAGCGCCAAGGCTGAATAGCTCGTTTCTTGTTGCTGCATTGTTGGGTGCGTCTTCCGCTGGATAGCTGCGGCAGAATGCAGCATCACTGTACAAAGGTGTCCTTGTACCAAGGTACCAGTCCCAAGGAATCAATCATGAAGCGCAGCTTGACCCAGTTCAGGGTTGACCAGTTGTTATAGACAATGCCACCTGTATCTCCAGAGTTCTCGTTGTAAGCCCACCAGAGCCACCCAGCTGTGGGAGCCCAGTTGTAAGCACGTGCACCACCCTGCAGCCATGAGCAGTCAAAGTTGATGGAAGCTGGCAATGACAGCCTCTCCCAGAGGCCGCACATCGCTAGCAGGCTGAGCAGTGAGCCCATGCAGACAGCATAGCAGCGATGTGCTGTCGGGTGATGTGTTAGGCTACAATCATCCAGCCCTGTCAACTCACTTTGGCATTGACAAAGTCGGCAAAGTCCAGCAGCCACTGGTTGTCAGTGGGGTCTGTCATGAATGACCCTGTTTCACCAACCACCACAGGGAAGGGTCTGCAGGAAGTGCCATAACAATACCCTCTGGTCTGCAAGTAGCCAAAGGCGATCTGGCACTGTTGCCATAACGCGTCTCCCAGGAAGGTTGCTTTGGTGATTGTGGGAGGGTACACATGTGGGGTGAAAACCACCTGCAGTTCAAAGACTCCTCCATTAATGGTGTGAAGATGGTGCTGCTGCTGCAGGATTGCAGAGAACAGCCTGCTTGTGTCTCGTTTGCTTCAGCTGAAGAGTTTGTGCAGGTCGGGCTGCTATGAGTAAAGTGGACGGCTGATCCCTGGGGTCCTTGCTGAGCAAACGTTAGGCTTAATAATGCCAACACAGCTTTGTGTGACACTATCTTAGAAGTATATACCAGCGCAAAGGTGTCTACTAGCACCAAACGGGCAGCACAGCCCCATTTGAAAAGCTGTCAGCGGGATCCAAGTCTACACACCACAGAAAGGTTAGCAAAATCAGGCTGCACTGGGATTCGTGGCCTTCACACAACTCACCCTGTTGACATAGGGTTTCTTCAGCAGCTGCTGGAAGAAGTAGTTGGGGTCCGATAGTCCATACTTTGATATGATATTATAGTCTGCAGACAAAACAAAGTACTGTGGTGCAAAGCCTTCGTTGGTATCTGCTGTCTAACAGCCACAATTGACACTCAGCATAAGGGATAACAAAGTGGGCTGCATTGTATTACAGCCATATGGCAAAGGGGACAAATGCAAAAGCTGAGAGGAATGAAAGGATTGCAGCCCACCTGTGATAAAACCATTGCCCCAGTTTAGGCCAAAGTTATTCTGCCCTGCACCTTCAAGGAAGTACAGCCACCCATCTGCGGAAATGGCATTCAGTGCATCCATGGACTGCAGGTAGAGGTCTCTGGCACCAGGGTAGCCATTCTGTGGCTCCCACTTGATGTGCATGCTGTCAGGCTCGTTCATGATATCCTGTGGGTCACCAACAGACCAGGGCAGCATCGGTATCAAGCCATTGTTCAGCAAATTCAGCAGTACAGCAGCAGATACTGAGCAGCTGCAGCAGATGGGATGGATCTGATGGCCTGGAAATGCAGCAGGTACAGTGCTGGCTTGCTGTGCCTTGCTGTGGGCCCCTGGAGGTACTGTGCACAACTTGTAGAGCCTACTGCATGCCAAAACCCACCACCATGATTCGCCCCTTGATGTCATCTTTGAAGTAGGGCGCTGCAGTGACTCTGCTCATCAGCGTTCTCCATTTGCAGACAAACTCCTGGACTGAGTAAGCTTGGGATTCAGTCTCCATGGGCTGATAATCAAGAATGACATAGATGCCTGCAGGATATGTTCAAGCAGCACATGGGCCACACCATCATTGGACAGCATGCATCAGTTGAAAGCAATGCACACAAACAGTCTGCGATTGCAGCACATGCCGCATACAGTAACATAGACATCAAGAGATCAACAAGGAGTTGATGAGCTGACCTCACAGATATTGACATGCAGGAAATATTATATCACAAACCCCACCTTGACCAATGAATGCCTGGATGGTGTAGACCAGACGATCATATGTGTTTGAGCTGGGCAGGTACCTGCAGAGTGAGTAACAGTGCCAGGTCATTCGCTGCAAACACCAGTAGCTGATGTTTCCTCCACATGCACTGCTGTATCAAACCTGCTGTGCCGCTGCTGCATGCTAGGTCCGCTCACTTGTTGCAGTACCCAGGAGTCCTCCAGATCTGTGCTTTGTTGTTGGGCAAGGGCTTGGTGGTCCACATGCCTGGCTCCATCAAACGGCGTCTCATATCCTCAGTAGACATGTCCCAGCAACCAACAGTCTGCAGCATACGTGCACGTTTGTCATCAGCGGCACCGTGCCCAACACGTAGCAAAGTTGATGCACATGTTGAAACGCTGTATAAAAGATGCAGCCTGCAGCTGCCATGCTGATGTGCTTTCCTCCAAATGTGCAATCGCCATGTGGTCCTACTGCCTTGAAGAAGGAAGTGCTGGCTACAGCACTCACATAATCCTTAGGGGCTGTTTGGTCAAGGTCGCGGTAGCGGAATGGGAGGCGGACTGTGTTGTAGCCAAGAAGCCTGAGCTGGTAAGCAATCGTCCCGAAATCTGTTTCAGCATTGGAGCCGCCATGGCCAAGACCATCAACCATCTGCCTAGCCTGCATAACATGGAGGGAGATGCTTGGAGCCTTGTCATTGGTCAACACTGCATGTCCATTCTGAAACACCAGAGCAAGGTCCAGCAAGGACAAATGTTCCATTGCATGCTTCAGTGTCTCCTACCCAGTTCTCAAGAGACACCTACCACATTGTACCCAAACCAGTTGATGCCTTGGAGCCTGACATCATTGCCAGTCACTGCTGAGGCGATTCTGTTGCCCCTGATCTGCAATGGGTGTGGTGGGCTGCCACGAGGAGGTTGAGCTGCAGGATACATGGCATGAGTATAGGTCAACGAACCTTGAAACAAGAGTAGCTAGAAGCTCAAAACAAGCAAAGTCAGAGATTTTTGTATGTGAAAGGTGCTCTATGTTGTTCCCTTGGGAGCATGGTGATTATGCCATGGTTCAGTCCATGAGAGCTGAAGAGGCACAGGGTTTTGTTCTACTGCCAATGCAGGATAGGCTGTTGATTGGCTACTAGTACAAGCATGCCTCGAGGTATACAATGTGCAGAAGGCAGGGAACAACCTGTGTTTGTGAAATGTGGAAGCTGCCAGTGCGGCGGAGAGTCTCACCGAGGCCTGGCGTTGATGTTTGAGGCTCGCATCGGGACCAAGTGGAGTCCTTGAACACACACTTGTCATTGGGATCTGCACAGCATTTCTGCTGGCCACATGGGGCCCAAGTTGCAGCCCACTCGTAGCAGATGCTGGTGCCAAGGTAATTAGTCATGGGCTCACACCTCCACCAGCTTGGATTCTGTCTACTGCACACTTCCCCTGATTTGCAGCAATAGCCTTTCCAGGGCGCATCGCAATTGCTGGTCCCACTTGGGCACTTGTATGACCCACCACATGAGTCCCATGTGTTGACCTGGTACCAATAAACTGCAGAGCAGTAGTACCTGTAAGCTTTGCGTGCTGAGGTGTAACCTAGTGCACAAGCCAGCCATAGCAGCTGCAACTCACCGTTACTCCGAGGCTCACAGCGCCACCAGGTGTTTGATTGCCTCACGCAGACATCCCAGTCTTTGCACGTAATGCCAGGCCACTGACTGTCACAGTTGGCAGTGCCACAAGGACAGCTTTGCGAACCACCACAGCTAGCCCATGACTCAGCAGTGTAGCCTACAAGCGGTTCCAACAAATCCTTCAGTCTATCGCGTCTCCTGGGCTTGCCAGAACACGTACTTTGTTGGCGTAGCTGGGATGACAGCAGCAACATCAAACACTAGCCTTCCAGGTTGAAACCTACCTGCTTGCACACACACTGCTCCTGTAGCTAACACTACTAAGCACAAACCTATAATCAGCCTGAATATACACAATATGGACAAGCGGTTAAAGATAGCTCTTTGTGATTAGCACTAGTTTTGGCTCGCTGTCAAGGCATGCTGCAATGGCCTGAACATTAATCATCTACAAGCATAACGAATACCTGAGACTCATTCGGCTGCGCCTTTTTCTTCAACTACTAAACGGCTAGCCAATACACGGTGGGAATACTACAGAGTCAATCACCTGTGCTTAGAGGCTCTCAAGACTATGAAAATACCATCCAAGGTCATGAAACTATCAAGGTTGAAAGGCCACTTCTGTGGAGCCCTATAGGATGTTCGATTGATGTGGCGAACTGTCGTGTGAACTCAAAACGCAGCCGATTGAACTTCAAGCCTTGCCACCGCAGGAATGCTGGGACAGTTGATATTCTTCAGCTGCTGAGTGTTCTGAGAGACATACAGAATGCAGCTGCGGGGATACCGGCACGTTTGACGTGACCAACTAGCTAGCCCTCAAACTTGATTACAACTGTCTGCAGATGAAGTGCTGCATGCAACATAGCAAACACCAACTTAAGTAACGTTTCTATATGTAATGAGGAAATTTTTCACCATTTGCACAGTAGTCAGTGCAGGCAATCAACAGCACTCACATCTATGATACGGTTGGACAACAGCACATGCACATGTGCAGCATACTTCCAATTAGTACCAACATACCAGCTATGTGTCCCAAATAGGGTGACATGCATGAATGTGGCTCAAATCCGGGCCCCAGCGAAACTCACAAGAACTGAACACGTTGACAACATATCAAGCAGGTATCCTGGCGGAAATGCCTCTAGCAGCTGCTACTTCTACTAAAGAATGCAAGCATACAGGTGTGAATTAACACCCGGGCCACACAGGTTGCATGTCAGCTCATTTGCCAACTTAACCATGTGGCACCAAAAACACTGTTGCAGGTGTTGATGAACACCTGTGTGCATGCACTTGAACCAGCTGCCAACAGCTCACTGCATCAACTCTGGAGAAAGCCACAGACATGAAAGAGATTGATTACGCAGCAGCAACAGACACAGATGGAGTGGCAATATATGGCACTCCCAGCCTAGCCAGCCACAGTGGACTGCTCAAAACCTGTCTGCACATGCCACTGGCTGCAGCATCACATGCAAAACTTCTATAGTACACTGCACTGAGGGCAGCAGCTGACACAGACCACATAATATAACCACAATAAAACAGTGCTGATATGCCCCCATTGCCAGGATTGCTACTGCAAGAGTTGATAAGTTGGTTGGTTGTGTGTCTATTGCTTTTGAAATAACCCCTGATGCTGCAGATCATGTACACAGGAGCACATAGGGCCATGACAAACATCACAGCTCACAACTAAGTACACATACGAGATCCTGGCCCTCCTGGGCCATTACTTGTTCACAGGGTGTTGTGAAGCATTCCTAAATGGGCTGTCTGTGCCAGTTGACCCAGTGCCTGGCTGCACCCACTGCTGCTGGGAATCTTCCTTTGGCGCCTCAATGCTATTAGCTGCATGCTTATCGCTCTGATGGGCTGCCTCAAGATCCAGTATAGTGTGCAGCCCCAACCCATCCCCTCGCGCAGATGCAGATCGTGGGCTGATTCCATGAAGCTCCTGCAAAACTGGGTCATCCAGCCCAGATATTGATAGGCGCACCAACTGATCAGCTGCTGCTGCAGTCATGGTGGGCTGTCTGCTGCGCAGAGCTGCTGAATGAAGCATCTGGCGTACTGTGAGCTCACGAGGTCCTACATCTCGGGCAATGGCCTGCAGGAACAGCATACAGCATCAGCAGGTGCCAGACATGCCTATACAAGCTGCATCAAGCTGTGCGAGGGACAGCACCTACCCATTGCCACAACAATCAAGTGCACATCACACTTGATCAGCAACCAGTGCCGATGCCTATGCAGCAGTTGCAACAGAAACTTAAACGAACACAGCCTGTCTGCCTGGATTTGACAATTGGCTGGGACATAATCAGCCTGCTGCAATCTGATGCAGGTCAATGTGACTGCCCCAGGCGCCGGATGCTTGCTGTCTTTACCTCTTGCAGTTGCAGGACAGTGTCACAGATGCCCTCGTCCTTTGCCTGAGCTCCCCGGCCCTCCATCACCAGTGCTATCAGCTTCTCAATGGCATCAAAGTACTCATTGATGATAGTGTGGTCGCTTGCCTCCCGGAGTTCTTGCAGGACAGCTGCAGGATTGACCAGGTCACTGACTCTGCATGCATACAGAAGCCAGCGCTTCCAGGGGTCATGCAGGTGCACCACATGGCAACTAGAACTGTGAAAACAGCCTGGCTGTCAATGAGAGTGACTCACTCAGGCTCTGTCGTTTACTGTCGTTTACTGTTTGTAGCAAAAAAGTAACAGCATTGTGCAGTCCAGAAGCAGGGAAGTGGGTCCATCACACGCTAGCAGTTGTCCTGGGTCATCATATTTCCTAGGCTCCTTTGCGTCCCTAGCAAAGGAAGGATCATAAGCCTTATGCAGCCTCTCAAAGAGCTGCAAGGCCGGTTGAAGAGAGCACTTACTGGAGGCTCTGCGCACGGCTTCCACCCAGGAAGCCATTCATAGCTGATGGCTGCTTTGCAGGCTTCAAGCTGCCCCTGGATAACCTGACAAGGTCTTGAGCAGCCTCTTCCTGCAAGGAATTCGCAACACATAGTTCAGCTGCTGGTGGATTGCCAGCAGCTTCCACAACAATTGCAAGTCATGGTGCACCACTTGTTGGGTAAACTCAGAAACTGAACACTGTAGTCAAGCCCATAAGGCAAATCCTGCAAGATTGGAAATGCCAATCAAGCTGGTGCGCAGCTGCTGAAGGTCACGAAGACTTACTGAGCGTTCGAGAAGGACTGGGGCTAACCAGTAGACAAAAAGAGTTCCCAAACTTGCACAGATGATGATGCCGAAGATGCCCGTTGCCAAAATGTCTCTGCCCCACAGCGCATACTGTGCATACTCAGGCGAGCCAGCCATGGAATTGTTGATCAAGGCTAAAGGTACAGCAGACAGTGATGCCTGCACTGTGGCCTTGGGTGTCCAAGCCACTGAGAAGAAAAGCCGCTCCTTGAAGCTGTAGCCTTTGCCCATGATAAAGAAAGTGATGATGATGCGCAAGCACAATCCTGAAGAGCGAACAAACAACAATGTGTGGGCTTGTACCACCCAAAAGCTGTGCCCGCAAGGGCAAAATGACAACAGCATCAACACAGAAGGTTGCAATGGCAGAGCGCAACCATCCATCAGCTTGACGTCTTGGATGTGTGCACAAGTTGCCAACAGGTGCAAAGGCAGAAACACCAAGTTTCTGGGTCATTGTCTGTTGTCTGTGCCCCCTGAGAATCTTTGCCAATTGAATGCAACAGGGGCTGTAGCCCAACAAAGCACTTACCCGTGCAGACGACCAGTACAGCGTTTGGTATTGTGTTGGAGGGCAACGAACTGAAGACGATGGAAGTGCCGATAGTTGCAAAAAGCATTGGCTCCATCACCCAATTCCACACCTGAAGGTGAAGAGTGTTTGCAGGAGTATCAGCAACCAGCACTACAGTGTTGACCCACAAGATGCGAAAGGGAGGATTGCCAGGGATCTTTCAGCACTGCAAGCCAACTGTCATGCTGCATTGTGGTGTTTACTGCGATGATCGAGAGTTCATGGGCAGGAGCTTTTGCTTCACACAGCAAACAGTAACTCACTGCAGTTGGACTGCACCACAACTGGTCAAGCTCTGTCCTGGCGGTTACTGCAACAGTCATAGATAGAAGGCAGGTTCTTGTGCTTCAAAGAGCAACATTTGAAGACTTGAGGCTGAGCGATCAGCTACCTTACCACTGCGGAAACCCTTTCGATGTCAGCTGAAAACCCGTTGTTAGGTCCTAAACTCAGCTTCCCTGGCTTGCCATGCTCCCACATGAAGCAGGTTGCAAGGCCCACCACCAAAGCCCCTAGGGCCCCTCCGGATAACATGTCATAATGCTCCAGGAAGAACATCAACAACAGAGCTGCAGGAAGTACCAAGAACAGCAGCTCAGAAGGGCATCCAGCTTCTGCACATATCCATCTGCAAGAAGCTGCTCAAACAGGGTGGCTGGAATCCTACAAGACGGCATAAGACGGCATACCTACTTACAACAACCCTTACCTGCTCCATATATACCAATCAGACGCTTGTATCTGTTGTTGAAGAATTTGGTGGAGCCCAGTACAACTCCAGCAATGATGCCACCAATTATTCCAAATACCACCTGCAGATGCAGCATGAAACATAATCGCAACCATCAACTGGGAACTGCAGCTCAAAGCAAAGCACTGAGGCCTCAGGGATGAAGCAGCAGTGGGCCCAATGCAGGGAAGAAAGCCCAGCAATTGCAGGTCAGGAGAATAAGATACACTTTGCAGCTATAGGGCAGGATACACTATGCAGCTGGATGGAAGGCTTTGCCAGTTACACACGTCGACAACAGAAGCAGTTGGTGGCAACCACACACCTGCAAAGGTCCACTTGCGATCATCCAAGCAGCATTGTCCCCATTTGCTATTGCCACATTGATGAAGATACTGAAGCCGGTGATAGCAATGATGTCATCAAAGCTCGCTGCTATCACAACAGTGGATGGGATACCCTGCTTCGCACCCCACCCCTGCTTCTGAAGCTGAAACATGGCCGGGACCACCAATCCTGGCCCTACTGCTTTCAGGATGAACCCCAGACTGAGTGCTAGCGTGAACGGCATGTGGAACACAGCAGTGGCCACCCCAGCGTCGAACAGCGCTTCTGCCATGCCAGGCAGAAAGGCCAGACGTAATGCTGGCCACTTGTACAGTGCCATTGTCTGCGGCAGGGGGCAACAGCAGCATCAGGGTCTGAGGGCTTGCAAGAGACAGTGTAACCAGATACACAGCAGCAAAGCTCAGGCAGTCAACCAGATTAACCCTACAACAAGCCTTCCAAGCTGCTCTTTGCATTCCAGACTCAATCATGCTGCACTGCTGCACTCAAGATAATTCAAGTTGCGCTTGGGGCAGCAGTTTCAGCAGAGCTGCAGCTGTAAGAGGCATCACAAAGACACCAGCTGCAGACATAGACCAAATGCAGCTGCAGGGCTGGTGGCTGCAGCGCGTCTTGTCTGGGTGCTGGCAGTCCTAAACAAACGCCTGTATCATAATCAGCGCGTGCCACCAGCCCTGCAGCTGCTGCCATGCGCATACCTTGAACTCAAGTTCAAGCCCACATCTCAGGAAAATTGTTGCCAAGGCCGCTGCTCGTATCTGAACTCCCCACTTGGCAGGGAACGCTGCTATGACCCCTCCTGGGACATTGGCGAGCAGCAGTCCAGTGCCCAGCATGCCCACCACTCTAGGTATGCGCAGCTGCAGGAGGCAGGCACTTGTGGGTGAGATTCTCTTGCAGAGATGTCAGGATAATATGTGCAGGTGTCAAGCAACGGCTGCTGCTCCTGACATGTCCTTGCAGCTGTATGCTACTTTGCCCCTGTTTCAAGTTGCCCTCAATTCAGATTGCAAGCTGAGGATTCACTGCAAATGCTGTGCAATGAATCTGGGCAATGGACACTGCATAGCATCTCGTACACACCAAGTGAAGGGCGGGTGAACTGAGGTAAAGAGGTCTACCCCCTTGCAAGTTACTACTGACGAGTACTCACTAAGTGAGCAATGTGTGCTCCAACCACTGCACATATCCAGATCACCAATGTTGCAAACGCTGGTCCACCTGGCAGAAAGACCTTGCCCATGCAGAAGACGAGCGCTGCAGGCCAGATGATGAAGAGAGCAGAGCACAGGCAGGATGGAAGCTTTGTGCTGTGCGCAACAGGACGACTGCTGCAATTGCAGTAACTGCAAGAATGCCGCAGTAGTTGTTTGTTGTGACTTGAGTAACGTAAAGGCTCGCTTTTGAATCCGTCCACAGCTCGTAGCTGTAAGGGAAAAGGTAAAGTATGCAGCTTGCTGCAGATGCATGCAACTGCCCAGGTGCTGCTACTAAGGCTCTAGGGCTGAACCCTGACAGTGTTCGGCAGCAAGCGCCAGCATGAACACTGGCATGTCGCATAACCGTCGCAATGCAAGCGACAGCGCAATGGCAGCGACTACTGTCATGCATTGCTGCATTACAGACTGTCATGAGCTAGCCAGGTTTGCTGCTGATGCTGCACCCCCGGTACATTGCTGCTCGAAGTTCCCGGTTCTGGGTGAAACAGTCCTGATGCTGTATGAACACCACAAAAATATTCAAGAGATGATGCCGTTGTCAACATGGAACATGCAAGCACGATTGCTATAGGCCCTGGCTTGACAGCAGGAGTATGGCCCCCGCGACATCAGGCCAGATCGAACCGTGCTCACCTCCGTAAACGACTGCTGACAGTAGAAGCATCTCGGGGCTGATTGACACGCCTGCATGGGGCCAAAGCCATCAACGTGAACATCTGCCCCAAGAGGTTGTGTGAGATGGATCAGACTGCTGCAACTTACTTGATTTGGTTGAAGGGCATATTGCTCCCAGAAAGCGCTGCCATGGTCTCGGTGTTGGGGCATCCAGCGCTCCAGTCGGGCCAGTCGGACTAGCCTTCTGGCCATGCTGGGACGTACTCTCTACTACTTGCACCATGCTCATCGTGCACGATCAGCGCTTAATGACTGCCATCTAATCAATCCAATACTTCGTCTGCAACAGTGCCGCGTTTCAAGATGCTGCTCGGCAGCACAGTATATACACAACAAACACCTTGTGTTGCGCGATCCTTACTGCAGATGTATATCAGTGAATGGAGAAATTTTACGCGCAGCTCTAATCATTTGCGGGTGCAGCGTGTTGAGCACTATAAGTGGCACCCTGCACGTTGGGGTGCTTCAGGTCTGAACCCTATATAATTGTGTAGGGTGCCTACAATATAGTAGGCACATGGCACGTGGAAGGCACAGGGCATTCGATCCTCATT
Source organism: Coelastrella sp. MACC-549 (assembly GCA_018290735.1). Lineage (NCBI taxonomy): Eukaryota > Viridiplantae > Chlorophyta > Chlorophyceae > Sphaeropleales > Scenedesmaceae > Coelastrella > Coelastrella sp. MACC-549. The sequence continues at coordinate 60,732 of JABEVS010000180.1, read as the reverse complement.
TGCTGCGCAAATTCCATAGTTTTCTGGGGATCAAAGCCATTAAACGTCCTGAGCGCACTTGGCAGCAGCCGCTGTTACACAGAACACTCAACATGGGAAATTCAAGCTCCTGCTCTCATCACAACACACCACCAATGAACTAGAATCGGAATAAACATACCCTGCTTGCTCAACTACTTCCTAGCAGCTTCTAGCAACACCTCTAGCTCTGCTACCCTTGCTTTCAACTGCACCACCTCCGCTTGTAGTGCTGCTTCCCTGCTGCCTGCTGCTGATGGTGCTGGCGGCTGATATGGTGTTATTAAGTTCTTGCTGAACGCCTGGAGAGCTTCTACACCCCGAACCTCCTCCTCCAGCAATGGCAGCTTCACTAGGTGGAAATCTTCATACAGGTCATGGAACTGCTGCAGGTATTTCTGCTGCATGCGCACGCGGGCCTCCAGCAGAGCAGATCCACAGGCTGCAGGAGACCGCAGCAAGATACACCAGTGCAAGTCTGTGAGCCGAGTAACAGAGATGGACCTTGCCGTGTGCCCAGGCATCGCAAGCGCCCAGCTGCATATTATTGGTAGTGTAGCAGGAATGCAAGAAAGCGTGCACAAGTTGTGATGCTGTGACATTTAAACCATCTTTTCATCACATCATTACTGAACCACTTTTTCCTGCGCAAACCTGCTTCTGGTACACAGTAAGCGCATAATACCAATGGCCTGTTGAGACTTTCAGAACACATTTGATGTACTGCAAGGGTCTGCACGAGGCATTCCTGTAGCATCAGGAATCACACCACCACGCTCCCTGCTTGTGAAGGATACCCTCTGTTGCTGTTTTTGTGCCGCATGCTCACGCGCTGTGCTGTTGCTGTAGGTGACACTGGCCCAAAAGTGACCTCAGTGCTTACCTGCTTCTGGGAATATGAGCTGGTTTATGATGATGTTGCGCACATCTATCTCATACCGGGCAAGCTCCTGCATATGTTGAATAGACTTACTATCAAGATACTTACATGCAAGAATCTCGTTTTCATGGATAAATTGAAGTCGAGTGGACAAGCACAGGGTTTCTCAGTGTCAAGTGCAGCAGCACTCAAATAGTAGCAAGGCAAGAGAGGGTGCCTCTGCAGCTGCTCAGGCATCATCAGAACTACCTAAATGTGCAGAGTATCAACACATAGCGCACATGCTGCCCAAGCCAATCACAAGCAAGATGGTAAGGACTGCATCATGCATATCCTGCCAACAGGCTGCTACAAATGACCTGAATGCTGCACTGCTGTTGCTGTACTGCTGTTACTGTACTGCTGTTGCTGTTGATGACCCACCTGTACTAGCCTCTCTGTCTCATACAGTGATAAGAACTCTGGTATGCATACTGCTACGAATGTGGTCTCATCTGGATTCTTGAACTGCTCGTTTACTTTCCGTACGACATCCAGCATGCCTTCAACCTTGCCAATCATCTGGTCTGCCATATTATCTTCACCACTCATGCCCATCATACGAGATACCTGCAGCAGCCACAACACGTGCGACCAAATGTTTGTGGTGCATCCCATTTACGTCCAGCTGCTCAACATCGTGCATACTTAGCATTCAAACGATTGTGCACAACATGAGCACCGAGCACCTGCTGCGTGTTGAAGAAAGGCCACCATGTTTCACTGCAGGCTGCTGCAGCATGAGTAAGACCAGCAGCTGCTTGCCAGGGATGCGTAGGGAAGAAATGAAAGACACGCATATTGATCTCTGGATGCCAGATATGCAGCTGCCAGTGGTTTAAAGAAACCACCCGGGCCTGTCATGTTGTTGAATGATCCTACCTGGCCCATCATATTGCCTACTGTGCCTTTCAGGGTCATGAGCTTGTTCAGACCTTTCTCCAGCAGTGTCGGGAAGTTCAGCAGGCGCAGTGTATGGCCTGTTGGTGCTGTGTCAAACACGATTGTGCTATAGTCCATATTCTGCACCTGCTTGAGCACCTCAGCAAAGCTCATAGCCTCATCTATGCCTGGTATGCTGCCTGCAAGTTCTGTGAGAAAGCTGTCTTGAGCCCATTCGAAGTTCTCAAACTCTGAGGTGTCTGGCGTGGGGTCCACTTCCTGCATCAAACATGTCGAGTAAGACGAAGTTGTCTATCGCTTATGTGCTGGACAAGACACCTGGCAACAGAACTGTGATGCTGAACATCAGTGCATGTGCAGCAGCATGCATGGATGTACGCATGAAAGTAGAGCAGGGCTGACAGCACCTGCATATTGTGCTGCGTCACCTGATAGTTGCATGACGATAGCGGATGAGGGCATGGAGGCACAGGGCTGTCTCAGCAATCGAAACTGCTAGATGACATGTACTCACCATGGCATACAGGTTGCTGAATCCATTGACCAGAGTTGGAGTCTTGGTAAACTTTTGTCTAAATGCATCGCTGAGGTTGTGCGCGGGATCAGTTGATATGATCAGCACGCTCTCCCTATGCTGAGACAACTGCACTGCCAGGCTACTTGAGCATGTGGTCTTGCCTACGCCACCTTTACCACCCACCCAGATCCATTTCAATTGTTTCTGATCAAGAATGTTTTGCAGAGTGGGCTCTGGTGCAACCTCCATGACCAAAAGAAGGTGGATATCTTGATGAATACCTTGCCTGCACAAAATTACCGATTGGAACAAAAGAAGACATAAAGGGACTTACCACGCACACGGAGGCTTCTTTCAGCTGCTGTTCGTCTGCGAATCGCGTAACACATAACAGCGAAGTTTGATTTGCAGTGCTCTTTGCAGGAGGTACAGATGATTGTGGCGACTTGGTTTTGCACGAGCACAGCGCATTGTGACAACAATTTGTCCATCGATCACCTCAACTGCACTCTCGTCAACAGTCAGGAGCAAGCTTACGTGCAGTGCACTGCATGCTTGAGACATCACTGTACGTAAACAAGTGGTTGTCCATTACCACAAATCATCTGATACACCGAATGGTGTGGTTTTGACGGTGAAGCAGTGACTGACTGCTGCATGCAACTTGCAAAGTACAATGGTGTACATAGCCCCCTTGCCGGAACAACAGCAGCAGAAGCGCCAGCAGCCATCAAATGCACAACGTAAGCTTGTGCAACCACTGCAAAGGGACCCAGCAACGCCATGTTTTTCCAGTCGTATGCTGATGCAGGCAAAGCTGCTGGGAGGCTAGTAGTGGGTCAGCCAGATGCTGGAAAGCCAAGGAGGAATGTCAGCACACAAAAGCAAGCCCATATGCAGGACTTCGATGTTGTGAGATCTAAACAGAATCTGTTGGAGGAGCTGAGTGAGCAACTCCCCGTCAGCTGCCTTTTTACAATGTGTTTTGCAGCATCAGCAGTAGGGTGTAGTATCGCTCATGAGGATTCAGAGCTTGTACATCAGCATGACAGCATGATCGCGCACAGTATCCCCCGTATGTAACGATCAGCAGTGGTCAAAGGCAGATTGATCTGCTTTGCTGCTCATTGCAGCTCGACAGGCAGAATGGCATACTGTGGTACTGCAGCGGGAGCAAGCAGCTTTGAAAGCCCTGCAGGAGTCAAAGGTGGGTAGCTGCTGCACACCATCAGCTGCCGTCCGCACAGATACTCCAGTATTATGCACTCAACGGTGCACACAGCTTACTTTGTTGCTGTTTGAGTTGCTTGATACACCAGATGCTACTGCACCAGACCAGGTACCGTGGGGCCTGCATACATTGATCATATATTAATCACTGCAATGCCTGCATGCAGAATGGGTCACCAGGAGTGCACTTGGCTGAGCAGGGGCATGCAGGCAGCAGCGATTTCACAGCTACAGCAGAACCAACGTGCAACAGCAGCAACCTGCAAAAGCAAGGACTCGCTATTTCAGCTGCTGTGAGGCCAAATAACCACCGATTCTTTGATGCAACTCCCAAAACAGTAGACCCATCCAAGGTGAGATGCATGCAGATGCGTGCAGATGTGCTGCATGCTGCAACCTCTTTTGTTACTGACTGCCATGCATCACTTTGGCATCCACCACTAGCACATGAGCCGTTGCAATGAGGCACAGCCCGGACAGGCTTTACGCACTACATCCTCAATCATGGAGTTGATCATGGGTTTGAAACTCACGAATGGCAGATTGAAAGCAGGACCACCTTGTGTTTCCTATCAATGTGTGACTTCAGGTCCCAGGCCTTACCAGAGAATTGGCCCCGACAGCATCAGCTGCAGCATCACCCGTCAGGCAGCAACAGCAGCAGCCCCAGCAGCAGCAACCGGCAAGCGGCAGACAGCCAAGCAGGCGGCAGCCAGCTGCGCAGCAGCAACCAGGATCCAAACCAGCAGTCAAAAGCAGGAATGGAGCCAATGCCAAGCAGAAACAGCAGCCTGGCCCGGACAAAAGCAAGCAACCAGCAGTCAATATAAAGCAGCAAATTATGAAGGCCGCTGCTGCAGCAGAGCAGGTAGAACCAGAAGAAGCTGTTGACGATGACTTGGAGGAGGCCATGTCTCCATTTGCAGCTGCAGATTGGAGGTTTGACTTTCAAATGGGTGGTGGTATGCATCCAGCACCTGGTGCTGCAGGTAATCCTGACTTCAGGACAGGCCAGGTGTTTGAGATTCCTCAATTTGATGGCAGGGCTGCAGCACAGCACCAGTATAATCAGACACCAGCAGCAGCAGCAGCAGCAGCAGCAGCAGTTGGTGTTCCCCAGAGTGTTGGTTACTATGGCACTGTTGGAGGGCCAGGTTCAGGGTATGCAGCTGAAGTAGGAGGGCTGCTGGCTAAGCAGCAGACACCACACCAGTTGAACTGGCACCAGCTGCCCTCCCCAGGCACAACACAGGTACGGGAATCATCATCAAGCCTCATGTTCCTGCATCTGCAAGCGAATCTTGTATGTCAAGATGATGAGCAGAATGTCTGTTAGAGTGACTAATTGTCACCATTGTCTCATAGGACTTCTCCACTCGTGTTTGTTGTGCAGCAACAAGTGATGTCTCCGCAGCACCTCTGTAACCAGCAGCAGCGCTGGCCTGCGCAGGATGCTGCTGCTGAGCTGGCTGTGGCGCTGGAGTCTGCTGAGTCTCATCCCGACCCAGCAGTGAGGGACAGGCTAGTCAGAGAGGTTAGGCAGAAGCAGTACAAGGTACGCAACGGTCACAAATATGTCACAAAATTCAATATAGGGGAGCAACAGTAGAACTACTAAGGTTTTTTTACTTTCTTATGCTCCCAGATGGTGCTCCTCAGGGGCAAGGTTGTATGGTATGGTACTTTCATGATAATCTGGGGTGCATTGTGTCTGAAGAATGTTGGATGCTCTATTGTATAGAAACAACGAGCACATGTGTGCTTATGGGTGCTGCTTATCGTGGTTGACAGATTCTTGCTTAAAGGCTGGCAGTTGCCAGTGTATGTAGGATTCATCTGCTGAAACCCTTGCAGGTGCATTCGTACTTTCAAAGCCCGGTACTGATTACATGTTGCCTTATTTGCTGTATGGTAACCGGCACATGATGGCGATCTTGCAGGTGAACGAACATATGTCTTGTTGCATGATGATAGCACTCAGCAACAAAAAATACATGCCTGTAGTATGATGATCATCTTGCGTTGTAACCAACATACCTCTTGGTGTATGCTGCTGGTGCCTTGTTGCATGCATCATGCAGTTGGAGCTGGAGCAGCAGATAGCTGAGCGGGAAGCTGCTCGTCAAGCCACAAAAGCTGCTGCTGCTGCCAAGGAAGCGGCAGAAGAGGCTTGCAGAGCTGCTGCCCCACCACCCTGGGACTCAGCAGCACGAGCAGGCAGGAGGGGTGGTGGTGGTGAGCCATTGCGGGGGCTGGATGGGGCACCTGTCGCCAACTTGAGGGCCATGAAGAGCCAGTAAGTTGATGATGTGTATGTATATCTCGATTTCCAGAAGACAAACAAAGTGCGTGTGTGCGTATAGTTATTGAGAATTTTGTATATGTATTCTTATGTTTGTATGTGTTTGTGTGTCTATACACTGTTGTACGTATGAGTATATGTGTACACCTGCAACCAGGGCAGCTGCCAACCTGAAAGCCATGAAGAGCCAGTGAGCTGAGCTGTGTACGTATATTTACTAAAAATAATCAAAAAAAGTTTTTGTATATGTATCTTTATATAAATGTGTGTATACGTATTTATATATTAATTTTTATGCGTGTGTGTCTGTACATGTGTTACTTGTATGAACATCTGTGTACACCTGCAACCACGGCAGGTGCCAACCTGCAAGCCATGAAACGGCAGTCAGAATGTACTGCCAGATATGATTTTGACACCTGTACCTGCTTTGGCATCACCTTGATGCATTGACCTTGTTGCATCGTATGGTTTCTGCTCCTTTTCTCTTTTCTTTTGAGGGCAAGTCCACATACTGCCCGTGTTGCAGGGCTGAAACCCTGCAATAAGATTTGACGCAATTTGGAAGCTCAAAAAATTATAAAACCGGCAGACCAAACAGACTCTTTCAGATTTTCTGCGTCTGTTTTTTTCTGCAGGCTAGCACTACTGTCAGTTGAAACCTCACAGGCTCAGCTAGCCAGCCATCTCCAGCAGCAGCAGTTGTCACCAAACGGCCTTAGCTCAGGCCAACAGCAGCTGCTAGGCATTTTGACTGGCCCAGCATCTGTTCCCCCTCCTCCCGCTGCTGCTGCTGCTGTTGGTGGTATGGCGGGCTTACAGCTGTCGCCCAGTGCCGGTGATATTGGTGGTGGTGCAGGGCCAGGAAGACCCAAAGGCTTCATGGGAGCTATGAGCGAGCTGCGGGTGCGTTGCTATTTTACTTTTTCAAGTTGTTGAAGCTGTTTGCTTGGGCTTGACATCTTCTCAGCATGCAGTTCGTCCATTTTATTTGGCAAGCTGCCAGCATAAACAAAAGGGATAGAGCCATGCAACACTGGATGAGTTGGATATATGGTGCCAGCAATGGGCTCACTGGTGCATTGTTCCCTCATAGTATGTAGTTTTTTGTTTTAATCTTAACTTCTCACCCTTCAATTATTCATTCCTGTGAGCTTTTCAGAACTCATAAATAGATGTATCTTGCTGTACTACTGCCACTGATCTGTCTGCAGGCTGGCCTGTCCCAGGAACAGCAGCAGGCAGCATCAGCAGCCCGCCAGCAGCTATTGGCCGATCTGGAAGCTCAAGTGGCAGAAAAAGCAGCCAGAGGAGCAGCTCAGGCTGCAGCTGATGCAGCTAGAGCAGCACAAGAGGAAGAAGCGCTGCGCCAGTACTACACACAGCAGCAGCAGCAGCAGCAGCATCAACAGCAGCAGCAGCAGGATCCTGCTATGGACACGACCAGCAGCAGCTCAGTCATACAGACTCTAGCTCCTGAATCCAGTGTGGGCTGGGTGGGCCACAGCACTGTCAGTCTGAGCAGCAGTGCCTACCCTGCACCTGCTGCTGCTGCTGTTGCTCCTGTGGCTGCCCGAAAGGGCCGCTGTAAACAGGTTATTGAGGCCCCTTGGTTGGATCAACTGCAGCAGCAGCAGCAGCAGCCAAAGCATGTTTTGCCAGCTCAGCAGCAGCAGCAGGACACTGCTGCACCAACAGGATTGTTGAAGAACGCATCCACGCACCAAATAGGTAACCGCTTGCCCAATGCTGCATCTTCCTCTGTATTGAATGCTGGTGGCAGGGGTGATATTGCCAGTGAACAGCAGCTTGATGGCTTTGGGCGGCTAGGTGCGTTGAGTCAGTCCAGTAGCCAGCAGCTGGCAGCAGCACTGCATGAGCTGCAGGAACAGCAGGACCTTATGTGGCATGAGTTTACCAAGCAGGCGCAAGCACTAGAGCAGCTGCTGCAGGACAAGCAAGCAGCGGTGTCAGAAACTTGTGCAGCACGAGCAGAACTCGAACGCATGCGAGAGATCCTTGAGCAGCAGCAGAAACAGCCGCGGGGTTATCAGGACCAGCAGCAGCAGCAGCAGGGAGGGCGGCCATGGCGGCGGCAGCAGCAGCCGAGTCAGCAGGACAGCATGTTGCAGCTTGGCCCATCACAGCAGCAGCTGGAGGGGGAACCAGATGCACTGGGCAACTCTTTGGACGCATTTGTTGTGGAAACTCATATGGTGAGCCAACAGGTATCTAACTTTGCACAAGAACTGCAGGTATAGCTGTGTGGAACACAGTCAATACAAAGATATTGAACAATGATTATTTCATCGGACATGCAGTACAGAACTGTTGCACACGTTGACCACTGCACATGCAGGTGCCAGTAGGTGTGTCAAGCCTCCAAGAAGGCGCTTCTCTGTCCGATTCATTCATGCAGCTGGTGGCAGCACAACCAGCAGTGGCTGGCAGCAGCACGCTGCGTAACAGCCAGCAGCTGATGACGGCCAGGCAGCACCGCAGTAGGTAAGATGACCTGCAACAGCCGGTATGCTTTGCAACTAGGTGGTATGTAAAAGAAATTGAGCTATGCAGCAAGTTGAAATGCTATATCAAATGCGCTGACATGCGTTGGGGCACCAGCCCCCTGTGTATGTATGCAGTTGTACTTCCATATCTGCTTCTTGACTTTGTGTTATGCCTGCTGTTGTGATCTGGGCCTATTGATCCTGGTCCCCTAGTCATCTGTGTCAGTTCTGTGTCTGCTGCTGTTGGCTTACAGACATAGCTCAGTTGATGGCCCGGAAGCTGAAGCTTCAAACTGCAGTGCAGCATCCAATTGCAATACATTCAAGTCAGGAGCAGCAGCTGCTGCTGCCCGGCATGACCAGCAGCCTGGTAGTACCAGGGCCAGCTGGGGGGCTTACCCAGCAGCAGCCCCAGCGACACACAGGCCCCCGGCTTCACCTCCAATCCTCAGTAGCGACAGGTTTGTGGATGAGGAATATGGCCAGCAGTCAGGGGGGAACAGTAGTGGCAAGAAAGGTGGAGGGCGGGCCAGCAAGCTGCCTGGTGCTGGGGGCAGCAACAGAGGGTTGGGGCGCAAGCGGATTCACTAGCAGCGGATTTACTAGTAGCAGCACTGGCGACTGCTGCCATTGGGGAAAAATGATTTCTGCAATCAAGCCATCTACGTTGATGGAAGGCGTGACTTCTGCCACATGTAACGGTCCACTTCTTTTTCTGATGTCAAGGTGACAGAGCCTGTTGCAGAGCAGCAGCAGCAGCAGGCTTTGCATCCTTCAACAGATGCAAGTGATGTGCATGTACAGCAGAGTTGAAGGGCACCAGCTTTCAGCAGCAGTGGCTGAGGCAAATGCACGCTTATGACATGCCCCATCAGCAGCACTGGTACCTTGAGCAGCTCTCTCTGCTGGCCTCCACAGCTGACAACTACCGTAAGGCTTATGTATTTTTCCGCACATTTGTAATGACATAGGCCTATGAGAGGGAGGTGCACGCTAGCAGATGCAACCACCGTGTGCAAGGACCCGGTCCCTACGTTAGGGCTTGAACCAGCGGCTGACACTGTTTGGCACACATTTGCTTGATGAGGAGCAGCACACTCCCAGCCTAATATCGATGTGAACTGACAACCCAACTGCCGCTTCGCCTGCTTACGGACGTCAGTTGACAGCATTGCATGTTTTCCATGCTACTGGCATGAGTCATGTCGCAAACAGTGCACTTCCCAGCGGCACCTGCTCTTGTTCTTGGGAAGGGACCCAGATCTACAGTGCCACTGCTGCCCGGCGACTGTTTTTGCAGCTCTGCAAGCGCAACAACAAGCTGCTTGCACAAAGTATGCGGCGTTACACGCTATGCTAGCCCAGAAATCTCAATGTTGCACACCAACAGGGCAGCCGACGCTGTCGGCCACCGGGCGGCAGACAGCGAGACCGTCTCGTACCTGTCGGACAGGTACCAGTTCTTGTTCTTGATGAGGTGGAAATCTACACGCCTCAATGGCTGCTTTGCCAAGCTATCAAGAATCCTTGGGCAAGCATCGGAGTTTAAGTTTTACGCCGACAGCCGACCAATGGAATAACTAACTGCCAATTGCAAGGGCGAGACAACCCACGGTCACCTCAGTGAGGCCATTGCAATACCATGCAGCAATGCTCATATGACCAAGACGATGCACGGTTCCACCAGTTGCAAGAAGATACCTCAAAAATCAGTTGATGCGCAGGATCACACCAGTTACACTCCACTGGAGTTGTGGCACTGCTGTTGAGTTGACCGTCAGCACTAGTAGTTCAACACATATTGAAAGTGAGCATGACAGGCACTGCAAGGTCCTGCTGCAGCAGATGCTGCCACGTGGTACCTGTGGCCTCAGGTGGCTGCAGGTGACTTGCGTTCTATTGGAAAACAACACCCAGCACACTGTTGGGTGCCACAAGGATCCTCTTGAGCAACGTTGCCAACCGTTCGTAACGCAGCAAGAGGATAAGCACCGCCATGGAGTGCACGGCACGGCTAGCGTCATTCATCATCATGGCAGGTGAGATGAAAAAGGTGCCTATTCAGATCAGGAGGTTGGCGGCACAAAGGAGGTGGTGATGTGGGAAATGAGCAGGACAAATCAGCTGCCATCTGAGATGGCTCTGAGCAGGAAGTTGATGATCTGAGCAGCGCCCTGAACAGACAGCTGCCACAGCTGGGGCGGCACACTCAGCAGCGAAGAACCCCAGCCAAACAGAAATGCAGCTATGTGGAAGCTTCAGGGGCCAACTTGGCACCACGTGCCAAGCACTGCTGGTGGCCAGCAAGAAGAACACATGGCCCATGTGCTGCACCAACCTGCTCATAACAGCAGCATAGCACTGCTGCAGCTGGTGACTGCAAGGCCGTGCACTGCAACGGTTGCTGCTGCTGCAGATGTGCCATCTATGGAGTCCTCTTATTGCTGGTGTTGCCACCATGCTGCAGCAGCAGCTGCCATGGCATTGACTTGGGAGATTTAAGACAGCAAATTTCACAAGCATTTACAGGTCAGTCAGTCCCATATCAGATTCAGTCACTGACGGAACTGAGTCAGTTCCGTATCTGAGGCATGACACATAGCTGACGCGCCTGCTGCAGCAGCAGTGTTACTAACTCGTGGCGTAACTGGCCACAGCAACTCGACTGATACACTAGTCAAATGGCAGAAAAGCTGAAATTGCTACATATATATATAGTCGATATATCGACTGTCGACATAATATGCTGCGTCAGCACAACCATCATGAAGCAAAACATAGTTTGGCTCCAGCTACGGAGGACAATCCAGCAATGAAGCAGCAACACTGGCAGAAGTTCAAACTAGCTAATAGGGTAGCAATGGCAAGAGACAAGCAGAGTAGGGCAGTGAGGCATATGCATGCAACTCCATGGCACAGCACACACATGCATGTGTACACGTGCCATATGGCATTCCAGAGACACTGCGTACACGTATACGCCAAGGCAAAGGATGACACTCAACACAGCAAGCCAGTCCGCAGAAGGACACAAAGCGCACTTTACCGCCAATTACGCTGGTTTATTACAGCCAAGCGACACCGTGAGCTCACATGCAAACACAGCATGCCCCTGCGGCGGCCGACAGCACAACAGGAATATTTATCTGCACCGGCGCATAGACAACTAGAAGCTTCTAGGCTTAAGCCCACAAGATGGCGACAGAATTCTGTTCGAACAGAATAGCAAGAGAGGTGGGGCAGACTCGGAAGGGCCTAGTTGTAACACTAGTACTTTCAAGTCGCCATCGTGCCTCTGAGAGCTGCATCTCCATATGGATAGGCCCGGCTGAAATAACTATGGTTGTCAAGGAGGATGGCACACACATTAGCGCATACGTAGAGCCGCAAGTGGCCCTGCAATGTGGGGCACACGCCATGAATGCTATTCTGGCTAGATCAGTCGCAGCGGGGCCACACTACTTGTACACAGATCTCATAACCACAAGGGCGCCTAGACGCATCCCAAATTCATGACCCAATCGCACATCATGGTTACTACTGGCAGGTACTCGCTCAAAGCAATTAATCACTGGCTCTACATTTCTCTCACCACACAGTGTAACACTACTGCTGCTGCAACTTTTTTTCTCTTTTGAGCGGATGTCAGTAATGCTTGCGGATGTCAGTAATTTTGATGCATGCCAGAACAACGGATATTTTGTTGCTCTTGTAGGTTGCAATTGCAGTCGCCATCACAAACCGTCAAGGATCGCGGTGTCAACATGCCGGGTTTAATACCGTCAGCGTGTGCGATTATCGGCTGCTGCACTTGAAGAGTTCCAATGACGGTGAATCATTGTCATTTGCCAAACAAAGGAGCTTACAGCAGCCGCATAAGCGCCGAACACTTCTGTAAGTGAACATTGCAAAGACGTGCAGCCCGGTGTGCACTGCGAAGGTTTTTATCAAATCAGTACCTTAGCTCGCGTGATCGTTGCAGGTGCCTGGCCACAACACTTCCCACAAACAGGTAGAGCCACATTACTTGCAACAGAAGCAATTGAGCAGGTGCGGTGTACATTTGTATTTTTACTGGTATTGTGCTGCTGAGTTGAACACTAATTTGGCACTTAGCTGCTCCAGCTGGATCATCGATGATCCTGATATCGGCAGTGTGCAGTCACTTCGAACAACATACTATACATGTCTAAACGGGGCTTACAGCCCAGCAGAAGGCTGCAGTGTGTTTTATTATGTGTTTACTACATATCAACGTACTTCAGCCTGCATAGTACGCCATGAATGATGGCCATCGAGGGCTCCTGGCTGTGGTGCACTGAGTAGGCACTCCGAACAGCAGATTGCAACCGTCTAAACGGGGCTTACCACCCCGCAGAAGGCTGCAGTGTGTTTTATTATGTGTTTACTTCATATCTACGTACTTCAGCCTGCATAGTACGCCATGAATGATGGCCATCGAGGGCTCCTGGCTGTGGTGCACTGAGTAGGCACTCAGAACAGCAGATTGCAACCGTCTAAACGGGGCTTACAACCCCGCAGAAGGCTGCAGTGTGTTTTATTATGTGTTTACTTCATATCAACGTACTTCAGCCTGCATAGTACGCCATGAATGATGGCCATCGAGGGCTCCAGGCTGTGGTGCACTGAGTAGGCACTCCGAACAGCAGATTGCAAGGTTGCGGTTCCGTCTAAACGGGGCTCACAACACAGCAGAAGGTTGCAATGTGTTTTATTATGTGTTTACTTCATATCAACGTACTTCATGAAGTACGTTGATATATGGCGTATACGTACTATGCAAGCTGATCAGCTTGCATAGTACGCCATGGATGATGGCCATCGAGGGCTCCTGGCTATGCTGCACTGAGTAGGCACTCCGAATAGCAGATTGCAACCGTCTAAACGGGGCTTACAACCCAGCAGAAGGCTGCAATGTGTTTTATTATGTATTTACTTCATATCAACGTACTTCAGCCTGCATAGTACGCCATGGATGATGGCCATCGAGCGCTCCTGGCTGTGCTGCAATGAGTAAGCACTCCAAAAAAAGTTGGAACCCGGCAGCATGGGGATCAGACCCCCCTACAAGGCTGCAACATAATTCATATGTGTTTACTCAATATTGCTGATACAACGTGAGTGGTACGCCACGATGGCCCTCCAAACGGGCACTGTAGGGCCTTGGTTGTGAGACATTAAGCACTCACTTTAGACAACAAATTGTATGCGTCAACATGGGCTCACATTCCCCGTGAAGGCTGAAACATGTGTTATTGTGTGTTCAATCAGCATCACTCTAGTTCTGCTTTATTAGTACGCGTTGAAGATGTGGATCGAGTGCCTCCAGCAATGCCATGATTCTAATGCATTGAAGGACTATCATAGATCACATCCCATGATTACTTTTGTGGTTGCTGGATGCAAATCAGCCCCACATGACGACAAATATGTGTGATGTGCACACTTGCTCTCTATGCAGGTGAACATCTTCTTGACAATGGCATCTCTATCGCTGTCAAGACAGTTTCGGAACTGCAACAAAGTGGCCTACTTTGGACCTTTTGCCACCCATGAAGATGCCAAAAACAAAACATCTCATGAAGCACCTCTAGTGGAGCACAAGTATGGGCCTGCTACAGACATCCCCCTATATGGGTGCTCCTTCTGCAAGACGGAGGATGGAAGAACAACAGGATTTATGAACGGAAGGCAATTAATGGGACACTGTTTCAGGCACCACTTCAGCCAAAGGCTGATGAAGCTTAACACCATCCTTGAAGTGGCACAGGTAATGACTGGTGTGTCAGTCCTAGAACACCTATTCACCAATATCACATCCCGTCACAGCGCTTAAAATCATCCCACCATTTGCTATACATGCGTACGGTGTGTGGGCTTGAGCAAGATTGATCACCCTTTGGCTCCAAGTGGTGCCTAAAATGGTGTCCCATCAACTGCTTTTCCTTCATGAGTCCGGGGCTCATGAATGAAAAGCAGTTGATGGGACACCATTTTAGGCACCACTTGAGCCAAAGGGTGATCAATCTTACAACCATCCTTGAAGTGGCAAAGGTAATGACCTGTGTGTCAATCACAGAACACCTGTTCACCAATATCACATCCCGTCACAGCGCTTCATCCCACTTTTACCACTAATGCTATACATGCGTACGGTGGTGATGTTGCTATTTGGTCAAATGCACTTGAAGTGCCCCATGCTATCGTGATGATAATATTGGAGCACTGGCGATGCCAAGGTTTAGTGTGTGCTGAGCTGCAGTTCATACCACTGAGCAAGTGCTTAAACATAAGTCATGGTATAAAAGGATTTTTCAACCTGAATGGAAAAATCACCCTTGGTGAGCTGCTAACCACTCAGTGGACACTTTTGTGTGATGTGCAGTTGGAGGGTGTGGAGTCACCCCAGATAACAAAAACAGCGTACAGGAAAAGCCAATTCACACTGACTGTCACCGAGCCGCTGTGGAAAACAACTGATGGGATGTACATAGTGGGGAAGGACTTGGGGGATCACGACAAAGATGTGACGACTTGCCTGGTGAGTGACACGTACTGGCAATACAGTGCTAAGTCATGTTAGGCTTGAGGAATAGTGGTGGTACCATTGGTACACCTAATCCCTAAGTCACATCGATACATCATAGACAACTACATCTACAACCTTGATATCTGTGATTGATATATATAACCTAAACCCTAAGTCACAGCAATTCCACACAGAAATCTACATGCACAACCTGTTACCATGTATTACTTGAACCCTAAGTCACAGCAGATCTCAAACAGAATTTTGCATGTACAACATGGTATGATGTGTGACCTCAGCCCTAAGTCACAACAATACTTCATATAGATTATCATGTGAAGCCTAGCAGAATGTGTCTTAAAAATATTCTCAAGGTCTGTTCATTGGTTTGTCACATGACAAACCAATCCTATCTTTATCCAATGTCGGATAATAATTCACCTGACCACCCGTATGTGTGTGCCTTTGTGATGCCATAGCGCTCCATGCAGCTGGAGTGTTTGAAGAAGGGGTTTTTGCTGGCCCATCTCAAACCCATCGAAGATGTCGTGGAAAAACAGTTGAGGAAACTGGGCATAACTGGTGATGTGTCACAGCAAGCTGAAGCGGCAACAAAAGAAGTGATTGAGCATGGAGAAAGGCCCGAAGCGTTTGACACCTTGTTTGCGAAGACGATTCAACCAGCTTTGATTGCGCTTGGAGAAGACCTGCAGCAGGTGTGCGAGCGTGACAATGACATCATCATGTTGTGCATTCTATTGTCATAAGTCCCCCTATATCCCAGATCTTGATATGTAAGACACCACAACTATTGGGCCTTAGCAGCATGACAGCATCTTGAAGCCATCATTGTTAGTCGTGGTACATCTGGACATTCCAGGCTTCTCATGTGGCCTTCGTTTGCGATGGCTCCTGTGGTGTTCTGCAGGTCGACGCTGTGCTCGAGGAGTTGGAGAAATTACTGCCCACCACACAAGATTGGCTTTCCTTCTACACGGTTGTGAAGGGAGTGCAGGTGAAGTCTATTGGAACTTGTCAGCCATGTGCTGTGCTCCAGATCTGTTCAAAATCGCCAACTGGTGCACAGTGCACCACCAACGGCAAAGTGGTCAAGGGTTATGCACAAAACAAGAGAAACATATTGAATGCAATAGTCTGTTGTCTGGACACTTTACGACTTGCAGGAACGTACACGCTTGGTGTGTACTGAGGTGGCCTTCAACCCCGCAATGAAAGCAATCAAAAGCGCCATGTGCAATGATTCCAAGTTGGGTGTATTCGACAAGAGGGCGATTGATTACTTTGGCCTGACCCCGGACACCTGCATGCCCTGGACCCACTACAAAACAGTGTTTGCTCAGGCCCAACAGGATGTAGAAGCCTGGCTGAAAGCACACAGCAAGCTACAAACCAAATACCAGGTGAGCATTACATTGGGTGATATGAAATAAGGGCACATCACTGCGACATAAAGTCATCACCACGGGACATCATATCCAACTCGGTATGTACACCGCAATTGCACACCATATCCAGGCCCATATTTTTATATTGCAAATACAAATGGGTTACCCCACCTTGAACATGGGGAGGTGTTACAAACAAACGGTTGTCAAACACGTTGTCCGTGCCAAGGACATCTGTTTGTTGGACAGCAATTTGTTTGTAACACATGCTCCGTCCTCAAGGTGGGGTAACCCATTTGTATTTCGATATGTCTTGATACACCACATGCTTGTACTTGTATGTCGTCCATGGAATGTTTGCAGGATTCTCCTAACTGTGGTATAGTTTTTTACAGGTGCTGTCAACACTGACGTTGACGGACATAGGAGTTGTGACCAAGAACCTGGCCAACCCGGACAGTCTGCTCAAAGCCCCGTACAAGCCCAGATTCAAGTATGCGTACAAACCAAAAGAAGATCCTCCCGGGAATGAACCATGGGCTGCTGGTGCTGCTGCTGCTGCTGGTGCTGCTGCTGCTGCTGTTACTGCTGAGGCAGTTGTTCCTGTGGCGTCTAGCGCTGCTGCAGAAGCACCTGCCCAGTCCAGCCAGTTGATGTACAGGGCTCCGCTGGGAAGGAGGTCCCTGAATTATGTTGATAGTAGTAGCGTTGCAGCACTGCGTAAGGAGTTAGAGTTGGCTCGAGCGCAGAATAAGCTACTACAGATTAAGCACGACACTGCCGCAGCTGAGCGCGCAGCAGAGCGCGATGTGCTGCAGCAGACAGCTGACATGTACAAGGAGAAGTGGGAGAGTGTAGAGGAGGATCTCAGCACTGCTAGCAGCAAGATTCATGAGGCTGCAGCAGAGCTGGAGGCAATTAAGCAGCAGGCCTCCCGCAGCAAGGCCAGGATTAAGGAGCTGGAGAAGCAGCTGGCATCTGCCGCTGCTACTGTTCCTGACCTGCAGGAGCGTGAGAAACAGCTGCTTGCCAAGGTAGCTGAGTTGGAGTCGAAGATAGCTCGGCAGCCAACCGTTGAAGATCTGCAGCGCCTGTATGAGGTGTATCAGCTAGTCATCGCACCAGCAGCCAGGGAGGAGATTCACAAAGCCGTCAAGGCTAGCGTCGCATCCCATTCTGCAATGGCTGGTCAAATTGCGGCCAACAAGGAGTCCCTCACAGCCATGAATGCGGACCTGGCCGCACTGTCTGAGCACGTGCAGCAGCTCATGGGTTGTTACCCACAGGTTGGTCACAAGAGACAGCGTCTCGTGAATCCTCCTCCACCACCACCTAGGCAACAGTAGTGTCAGCAGCGTTGCTAGTGTGTTTGCTGGTGTTTGTTTCTGTTTGCGTTGGTTTTTGCATGCTGCATCATTCTTCTGCAGCATGGGGGGGGGGGGAGTGAAGTGGAGTGAAATGCACACTCTGCTGTGCATGTCTGTCACTGAGTGTCAGATTCTACAGTCCAGTCTGTATCACTAGCTGTATAATTTCATCGTCATGTTCGAGGTTTGACTAGTTACTGCAGCAATCTGTGCCCGCAATTGTCTGTCCCGTCACCTTGAAAATATCATATTATACCATATGCATGATCGCGGCAATATCCATACCATATACCATGCATGATCGCGGCAATATCCCTGCCTGATGCGGATCATCCTAAGTGTTGTGCAGAGCTCGGCTGCCTAAACGCATAACATAAGAGGAGGGTTTCCGGGGCAACTTATGCAGCACCCGATGCCTGATTTCTCATACTCTTACTACGTACATGAGGTACAGGCACGCTTCTGCCGCTAGAGGTGACATGCAGCCCTTGGGCGCACCCGGAAGCTGTTATGCATATGCAAGAAGACTCTCTGGCTTTGGTTCAGCAGCGCCAGCATGGCAGCGTCATCCCTAGATGGCGGCCCCCTCGCATGCCAGCTCTTTTGCCAGCTCATTTGATGTTGCATGGCTCTATCTCTTTAACATGACGGTCATGTGACCCTAGTGTTTATGACGGCCGAGAGGGATGCTGGGCCTGAATATGCATGTATGCTAGGAGAATGCTGGAAGTGAGCCCAATGAGCCTAGTCTTGGTTCGCCAACGGACTGAGTCGCTCAAGTTCACCACTTTCAGACTCGAGTAGAAAATATGTAGCCATGCAGTCGAGTATTGAGTCATCACATATGCTGCCAGTGGGGCTCCGTTGGTACATTACAATGTGTGTTGCCATGTATTGCACAATACCTCTCTACTGCTTGGAAACTACGGTGTCAATGTGAGCATAATGGCGGTCGAACCGCTCAGCATGGATTGTTGTTGTCCGCTTATGAAATGGGGCGCGGGGCCGATGGCAGGATTGTTATGGTCAATGGGTAACTTTTATATATATGTTGCCAGTGGCTGCAGCATGTCACTTGTCACTGCATGCAACTGTCTGATTCAATCGGTGGAGTGCATTGGCAGGATAGCACTAACAGCCTGATATGGCAGGATTGCTATGGCTAATGGGTAACTTGTATACATATAACAGCCTGGTACCACTGGTGGACAATGCTGAAACATCTGATCATAAAACACAAGTGCACAAAACACATATGATATCGCTGCAGTTACTGCAGGCTGCTGTTAGTGACAATAGACCACCATGGCCATGCCATCTGCAGTGCAGAAATTGTCCAACTCGCAGGCAACACCTACACCAGCATGTGACGGTCACATGCATGACATCTTATAATCCCGAAAAGTGTGATTGAACACATAATCTGGGTCATCACACACAAAGGTGCACACACATATGCACAGACCAACAAACAGTAAAATGCACAAAAGCCTTCAGAGGAAAATAGCACTTTGAAGTACAGTTGGCCAGGGGCCAAGTGCTGCAACATGCGCCAACATAAACCATTATGGTTTATGATACCATAGCATACAACCTGGCCCCGGAGGAGCCAACATAGTTGCTCATGGGGGAAGCTCATAAAACACTCAGGTAATACCGAGTGAGACCGTTTACTGTGTCCAGCAGAACAACAAGTACTTCTACTAGTAGTGCCATCAGCTGCTGGCCTTCTGATATGCACCCAACAAAGCTGTTGTTGCAGTAGATAGCAGATATATGTAATTGTTGATACAGCTTCGCCGTCTAGATGTTATCTTGGACGTAATACAATAAAAGTTTGGTGGCTGCTGATAAGACATCCTTTAACCAGCTTCAAACGACACATCACAGGGATGCCGCCACCTGTCTCATGATAACATAAGCTATTTCCCCTCACAACAGTAGCCCTATCTCGCACTGTGCCTGCAACGGTCTCACACAAGTGATGTCTCAGACAATCAACTCAACATCTCACACATCATGGAACGCAAGTACCTGCCGAAACAGTAGCCTACTTGCAAGGGCCTTGCAAGAGACTTCCAACAGTAACAACTTGAACAACCTGCCATCAACTTGCCCACAGACGTCACCAACAGACTAGTAGGCATCCTTTGAACCACTGATAAGCATCAACAGGAGTAAGCATCACAAGCAATGGACTGCAGGGCCCGGCCCGCTTCAAGACATTACAATCTACCTGTCCATCTCTGCTTGAATCTGGTCAAATGATTTGCCCTTGGTCTCAGGCACGTTGCCGCTCACGTACGCTGCAGCAATCAGACTGCAAATTCCAAAGAAGCCGTAGACCGCACTGATGCCATACTGGCCAACAGCAGCCATGAAGTTCTGACCGATGGCCACATTGCAGACCCAGTGGGTGACCATGGCGGCGGAGACGGCGTTACCTGAAGTGAAAGCAAACAACAGCAAGACACAGAAATTTGACTCATGTGTGCACAAAACACTTGTTGTTGCGTGCTGTGAACGTATTCAACATATTGTGGGCCTGATGTTGGCCCCTAGACAAACAGTCTAATAGACAATGCTGACACACACCGAGTTGGCCTGACTAGACCATCCCCTGCCACCTAAACCCAACATTGTGACATGTCAGCTGCAGCCACTGCAGCATCAACAGAAGCCTCAAACAACATGTGATGTCACTGTCTCTATGAAGTGAAATGAAATGGAATGAATGAAATCAGTTGCAGACCCACTGCAAGAAGGGGATTGTGATGTGTGAATATCTTCATCATCTTGTCATTTGTGGGATTGCTATCACTGATGACAAGGCTTGTCAATATTGTGAGAGAAATTGTCATATCATATTAATCCAGTATCAACTGAATTGTCTTGTCAATTGTGTGAGAGGGATTATATGATGATAACAATCCCTACCACATAATTGACAAGGCTACTTAGCATATACATGTATTGTCTCAAAAAGATACTCTCTCCACTCCCATGCATGAAATCAGTAATAACAGTTATAACGCAAGCTAGCTGCTGTCATCGCCCACCTCTGACTGCCTCCTTGTTGACCTCGGGCACAATAAGCCCACTGACAGGCCCAGCGCCAATGGCAAAACTCAAAATGTAGGCCAGGGTACCGCCCAGAGCGATGGTGCCACTGCACACGCATAACGCAGCACAAATTGCATGTTTGGAGTCCCATTCAAGCCCTTTAGTTGCTCTTCAGCTGCTGTTGCCTGCATCAGAACTCCAGATGCACATGTCCAAAGAAGCAGGAACATACGGTGCTCTTGAAGAATAGACATCACTGTCACCTTCCAGTGTATATTCCTTCAGCGTTTACGGCCAGTTTAGTACTGTCCCAATGCGTGTTTCTATCGAGTATAACATAACTGCAGCAGATGCTCCTCCTCCTCCTCCACATGCCTCTCATCTCACCTGTACTGTGCCAGGGCTGGCAGTCCAAACCCAGCAGCCATGAGTGCCATGGTGGTTGCCATTCCCAGGTAGCTTGCTGTCAGAAGCTGCTTGCGGCCTGCCCCTTCAATCAAGCCAGTGGCAATCAGAGTGCCCACCACGTTGGTGGCGCCAACAGCAGCAGAAGCCAGAGCACCAGAGGCGATGCCAGCCTGCACAGGGGCAGTAGAGGACTCAAATCAATGCAATGGAAGTGTTAAAGGTGTTATGCTGGCGATTGTGATGACTGTGAATTCACTGTTCTTAGGCCTGTAAACCAGTCCATCACATACTCATCCCCCTGACTGCCTGACATGCCATGCGATTTGCAGGCACCACCTTTGTAGCAGTGAGGCAGTAGCTGCATGACATGAGTTGTGCTGTTTGCGAATATACATGGGTGTACAAGGGCACACAACCCTATTATGCCCATCACAGTCTTATCAGCAACGTTTGCCTTTTGCGTAGTGTTGCAGAACTGGGCAGTGCTGTATGACTACGCAGCGACCTGCATTAGGGTAGATTCACAGTCCTGCTCACACCCAAGCAGTGATTGCCTGTCCAGTGGCATGAAGCGATCGCAGCCCAAGTTCACCCACCTTGCCCACTAGTTCTGCAACCGTTTGATTGCTATTGCAGCAACAACACTAAACATCCAAATATCACCGCTCTATCGTCAAAGCAATACTCAGCATCATACCCAAATCTCATAATTGCAGCTAGACCCAACACACTCACCTGTTTGAATACACTGCTGCTGAAGTAGACGATCGCGTTGATCCCGCTGAACTGTTGGAACACAAACAGCAGACATCCCATGACGACGCCCTTGCGGTATGCTGGGCCAAAAATGTTGGCCGCTTCGGCACCGCCCTTTGCTGCTGCACCTGTGCCTAGCTGTACTGCTCCGCCGGCTCCCCAGAGTTTCCTTGCAACGTCTTTGGCCTCTTCACGCTTGCCCTTGGCCGCCAGATACCCAGGGGACTCCGGGCACCCCAGCATACCTGAAATATGAGTCATAAGGTTGAGGCAGACACTGACTGAAGCAGTCCTGAGTCACTGGATGAGGTGTAGCAGGGTACGTGATCATCGCACAGCATTATTTGCGAGTAAAGAGCTATAATGGAGCCTCAGCACCATTGGGTCTGCTTACTGCTCCGGTTGCCTTGTAGGTCCTCACTCTATCAACACCAGCTGTGGACAGCTACCTGAATGATAGTGATGTTACATCTTAAAACATAGCGAGATAACCACATCATACAGCAAGAATGCAGTTGCTCAGGTTGAGTGCAGTGATTACACGTGCGACTGCACTGTTTGCTCACCCAGGAAGAGTATCGCTGCTGGTATAACTGCCAGATTAAACATGGTCCTCCAGTCAGTGACAGGCAGCGCCACATTGACCAGCAAAGCAGCCAGGATACCAAGGCAGATCATCAACTGGTTCAGTGACCCAAGAGTGCCTCGAATGGATGTTGGAGACACCTGCAGTGAGACATTGTGTGAAAACATCACAAACCTCGCTATCAGTAACAAATTAGCAGTCAGAGCAGTCATAGTTACTAAATATGGCACTGCCATGAATTAGTAAGAAATACCAAGGGTGCAGCATGGCTGGTGCAGCCCACATGATTTTGCCTTTGTAGGTGTGGCTGCCTGAGATTATCATGACTCAGAACAACTGTCAGGTATTGGTCAACCACAAGTGTAAAAACATCACTGAAGGCACCACGTATTCCGTTGGCAGCACTCCTCAAAAGGACCCCAGGATTCCCGCCAATGTAATAAGAGGTGTCTACTGTCTTGTGTATACTGCAGCAGGATCTATTGTAATTCTTGGCTTAGGGGGCCAGCAGCAGGTGGATTACTGGTCCCTGAACCCTGTACAGTGCTTCACACACCTCAGAAATGTACAGCGGCACCAGAGCTGAGCTCAGGCCAATGGCAATGCCGGCCAGGAACCGCCCAGCAACCATCAGGTTGAGGCTGGTGGCGGTGGCTGACAGCAGTGGGCCGATGAGCATGGGCACAGCACACAGCATGAAAGACGCACGGCGACCCAGGGCTTCGGCAAACCCTCCTCCTGTCAGACTTCCAAGAGCAGCACCTGCTAGTGTGCTGCTGACGACCTGCGGCAGGAAAAGAATTACGGGGTTCGAGACGGGTTGTGACATGACAACAATTGCAGGGGTGTGCCAGATGCTGCTGTAGCTGGATCACCGCTGCTAGCGGAGTTTGCTCGCACCTCAGCCATTGAAAGGAGATAATGAAGGGGGGAGGTTTGTAAAAATGACTGTTCCATAGATCAAAAACATCAAGTTTAGAATCTTCAGATGTATGACGGAGCGTTCATGCCAGATGAGCTGAAGGAATGTGGCAGTGATAGCTGATGTTGCTGTTTCCTACCAATCCTGACAGTGCTTGATTGCCTGCAAAGCCAAGCTCCCTGGCGATCTGCTCCAGTGGCCCATTGACAACACCCAGGTGGTATCCGAACGCGAATGCACCCATGCAGGCGATGCCTACTGCTGTCAGCACGGCGCCCATGTTGGGGGAGTCTGAGTTGGCGCCTGCTGCTCCTGATGCTGCATGGGGTACCAGTAGGTGCTGAGCTGGCGCCTTGCTGGCGTACACTGAAGGCATGTGGAGGCCTGCAAACGATTTTGGGCCACGGAGACTGGTGATTGCAGGTACATAGAGATGTTCATGCACGGGGGCATCAGCGCGGCACAACAGTGCAGATTTAGCCAGAGCTGCAGGGTCCTGCTGAGTCAGCTGCAGTGGGCCTTGTAGAGAAAGGAGATGACAAATATGCGATCAAGCAGCTTGGCATGACCGATCATCTGTGCCACGCGCGCCAATGTGGTGTCGTGAAAGCACATCCAACGACCAGGTATTTTGTCACCAACCTCTTGAAGGGTCACAAGCGCCGCCATCACTTTTAGCAAGCAATTTTATTGTGCGGGGTGCAGACGTGAGACGCCCTGCTCGCATGAGCGGTGCACTGGCAGAAAGTGCAACATGTGCCTTCCAGCGCTGAGCGCAAGGAAGCTGGCTACTTGTCAACGCCATCGAGATCTGCAGTTATCAGTGTTTTGAGCACACGTTGGGCTGCAAGGCCACCAGACACGGTCCAAGCAAGTGTGACCGACACTGATCAGCGGTCACGTTTGCAGCTAGCAGAGTGCTGGCGTATCATGCGGAGAGCTTGGTCGCACAGTAATCTCTGCTGTTTGTTAACATTCCGAGTTCTTCAAAGAGCGACAGCCCGTTGCAGTTATGACATAGAACAGAGCTAACAGGTCGCTTGCTAGCTGATCCATGCCTTGAACGCAATGTACGTCGTCTTGCAACGAAATTTTGCAGCCTGATAGTGTGTCTGTGCATTCACCTGCTTTGATAACGCCACACATCGCCTCCCGCCTGTTCCGACAGCAGTCTCGCCAGTTAATTAACTTCAGATGAGTGAGGAAAAGAAACAGCCAGTGTTCAAGAAGGTCGTGGACTTGCGTCCAGGCACCAGCGGACACAACCTCCATGTCAAAGTTGAAAAGGCCACAATCGTGGTAGACAGGCAGCGTGGCCCCAAGGGACAGCCCTTGAAGGTTGCAGAATGTATTGTGGGTGACGAGTCTGGCTCCATAGTGTTCACGGCGCGCAACGAGCAAGGTGACTGTGCTGTCGGCAGTTTGCATTCAACTCTTGCTATCGCAAGACTCTAAGGGCTCCACATAGCAACATGTCAATTCTACTGCTTATTTTCTGCTTTCTGCAGTTGAGTTGGCCGATGCTGGCAAGTATCTGACGCTCCGCAATGCCAAGATCGACATGTACAGGGGTTCGATGCGGCTTGCTGTTGACCAGTGGGGCAAGGTAGAAGCTCTTGAAGGTGCCAGCTTTAAGGCAAATGTAAGTAGTTGCCACAGGCCGCAATCCTGCATTCAAAGGTGCCCAGCTCGTACCAACCACCCTCTGTGTACTGCAGCAGACAGTTGTGTGCGCGCCACGGACAGCTGTGTTGCTGCGCTATCAGAGTCTGACCTAAACAGAAGTTCCATGCTGCTGTAAATTTGCTGAGCAGCTCCAGTCACATACAGATGTACATGATCACCCGCAGACTGAAAAGCGGCTTCTTCAGTGTGCCTGCAGCGTCACCATAACCTCTGAATACAGCCGCTTCAGCGGTGCAGCACCGTCATGACCACCACTTGTGAATTGAATGCAGATGGATAACAACTTGTCCATGGTTGAGTACGAGTTGGTGACAGTGCCTACAAACGTTTCAGCATCGTAACCATTGTCCTGCAACATCAGCAAGGCCTCCAGCATGTCCCCTTGCAGCAGCAGGACACAGTACCCAAGCATCAGCTCCACCAGCCCTTCACATAAACAGCAGCATCGTACAGTAGCTGGAGAGGTCTAACTTCAGAGAGCGTTGAGGGATTCAGCAGCCGCAGGACCAGAGTGCGACTTGCGCCAGGGAAGCTCTTGTACATTGAAACATTGTCTCTCAGCGCTGTGGATGAACCGGGTGTGCAGCAGACCACAAGATGTGAGCAGAAGGGAGGGATGCTGGGCATTTGGCAGATGCGCTTGCATATGGCAGGTTGGCTACTCCTGTGCTGGCAGTTGTCAACAGTATATGAGCTTGCACGTTGATATTGAGGTGTGCTTTGCCACGGGTCTACGTGGCGTATCCCTTGTTTGAATTGCATTGCGTGCATTGGCTCTGTTGCTGCCAGAGCACTGCTTGTTGGCCACTGCCATGAGGTACTCACCATGTGACATCAATGCAAGGGCCGTGAGAAAGCTCAAACCTCGAACGCTGCACATGCATGAACTGCTGGCTTTCACCCGCTGCAGCAGACTTTGCAATGAAGACACTCTGCACTGCATGGTACGGCATGCAACAACTTATATCGGGCATACTTGCCAGTGGCAGAGTTTGCTGTTGTAATAGGTGTCAGCTGCTTTAATCTTTAGGTTGCAATATTGAGCTAATACTGAGGTCAATGCACTCGCGGCCTCTGTGGCCATGGCCGCATCAGCATCCTTGCAATCCTTGCGGCTACCAGCTAGACAGACACTGTCCGCCTTCAGTGCCCCTTGCATTATGATCCAAGTGGCCGATGTTGCTGCTACTAACATAGTACATCGCACGAAGACTTCTGGCCGCCGGGCCACTTCCTCTGACTGGCCACTGGGGGCTTCATCCCCACCAGGTGACCTGCATGCAGCGGCCACTGATGATGACTCAGTCACCAGGATATTAGCCTACAAGGCTGAGGCTGCTGCCAGCAAGTTCTGGCAGCCGCTGCGACTGAGTCACTGCCTATGGAAGTTCGCGCCCGTTTGGAACCCACTGATCTGGTCACACGCAGGGTACGACTCAGTCTAAGTGCTGTCGGAGCTGGTCCAACTGTCTCAACAGGTTTACAGCAGCTGCCACTGATTGTAGATGTGAACCAACACCCTGATGCCGCAGCACCCCCTGCCTTGCCATACCCTGCAGAGCCTCACACACCTGTGCAAGCCTTAGATCAGGTGATCCGGTGCAAGCCTGAGATCAGGTGAGAGATCTGATGCAGGATGCGATGCAGTACATCTAGTGCTGAGGCTTTTTCTTGGCATTTGCAGTAGGCATTGGCCATTAGTTGGTAGCCAATGACTACACAAATGCCAAAAAGAAGCCTCAGCTCTAGCTTGCAAACAAGACACGTGTGACACACATGATCGCACAGTGGATTGCCAGTCACACGCACAACTGAAGCTGCACTTTGGAGAGTGGTATCAGCTTAATGGACGTGATGTCCCGCTAGGACTGGGTGCTGTTGCTGACTGGTGACACTGGTTGGCGAACACACTGCACAGCATGGTCTGATCTGTTCATTCAAAGAAAACCAACCAAAAGTATGAAGTAAGGAGCTGAAGCACCTTGCAACAGGCAAGGTGCAGCTGCTGTCAAGGCACGGTGCAGAACCACACTGTCATCTGCATGCCATCAGCAACACCACTTCACCATAAAGACAAAGACCTGTAGGAAGGCACAATTTACTAGGGCACAAAAACAGCAGCAGACACCGCATGCAACACTGCTGGTGGGACAAGTGTAGACTACCTGGGTGAACTCCCTGTGAGCAGCACACAATCTGCTGATGCTACCACACCTACAGCTGCAGCACCTACTCTGACACACAGAGCACTGCAGTGTCAATGGACATTTGTGTGTCGCCCCTTTAGACCCTCCTGCACTGCAGGACCTACAGGCTCAGATACTCCAGCTGCTGCTTCGCTGACTGCTGCCCCACTGCCTGAGGCACGCCTCTTCTTCTCAGCTACTTGCTCATCAGTGAGAGGCAGGAAGTACAGGCACGGCTTGGTCACGGTCTTCTTGAACAGATCATCCAGGGTGAGTACTTCAGGCTGCTTCGGCTCTGCTGCTGGCTTCGGCACTTCTGCTGCTGCAGCTGCTGCTTCTTTTGAGGGTGGCTCTGCTGCTGCTCCTGCTGCTGTTGCTGCTACTGCTGTTTCATCTCCCAGAGGGCCAGCTGCTGGCATGCCACGGCCCCTGACACTCTGCCGACCAAGACGATCAAGCACAGACGTCCTCCCAAGTGCTGCCGCTCCCTCTGCTGCACGACCTGCATCAGCAGCTGCTGCTGCTGCTGCTGCATCACCTGCCTGGTCTTTGGCAGCTGCCGGGCTACCGCCACGTGCGGTGATGGGTGCAGCTGCTGCGTTGCTGTTCTGTCGATGCAGTCTAGCTGCTGCAGCAGCTGCTGCTGCTGGGTCCCCTGTGGCATCATCAATAGCTGCCTGTGCTATCTGATCAGCTATGAATTCAAGCTTGAGGATGCTCTTGTTGCCTTGAGGCCACTCCTTGCCATTCAGGGCCTGGCGGGTGGCATGGGCATGGCCAGGCTCCCTAAACACAACCCACGCTGTGTCCCTTCTGCTGGTCATCCGATGCCCCATCACAACACCAGTCTTGCTCAGTTCTGTGAGCCAGCTAGCTGGTGTGAACGGCCGCCGCAAGCCAGTCACAACAAGTGCCGCTGTTGCAGCCGCCGGCAGCTCCCCTGCTGCTTCAAGTGCTGCTGCTACCACCACCTCTTGCTCTTCTGTTGGTGCCATCACCTCTGCTGCTGCTGAAACACTGCTAGGCTGCTTCTGAAGGTCCCTACTGTGGCTGCGGGCTGGCGGGGCTGGTATAGGAGCATGCTTGCGCCTCCTCTCGCCACCATCTGCTGCTGCAGCGGATCCAGGAGTCTCAACAGCATCAGCCATTGACGCTGCTGCATCAGACTTTGCTGCACTACCTGCTGCGGCAATCGGCGCAGGCACTGGTGTCTTGCCTGCTGCTTTACGGCCCTCAGGAGCGGGAATGGGGGTGTGCCTAAACCGCTTGCTGCTCTTCTCTGCTGCTGCTGCATCCTCCTGCTGCTCGGCTGCACGCTTACTAGCTGGTGCTGGCTCATCTGCTTCCATGGCCTCTGTGGCAGCTGCTGCCGCATCAGCTGCAGGAGCCTCCTCCTCACCTGCCATGTCCTCGTCTTCATGCTGCTGCTGCTCCTGATGTTCTGGGTCCTCAAAGTCTAAGGCAAGTTCCTCACCAGCGCCAACATGAGGGGATGGCAAGGGCTCGGTTGCTGCTGCTGGCTCTGCTGCTGCGGTTTCTTGGGCATCTGCAACACGTTCTGGTTCTATGACAGCTGGCTGCTGTTCTTCTTCTGCTGCTGGCGTGCCTGGTGTTGCCTCTGCCTCAACTAAGGCTGACTCATCCTCTACTGCTGGTTCCCTGGCTTCCATTTCCGTTTCTGCTGCTGCTGCTTCTTGCTCCTCCTCTTCCGCTGCTGCTGGCTCCTCCGCAGCTACTTCTGGCTCCTCCTCCTCTGTTGCTGCTGCTGGCTCCTCCTCTGCTGCTGCTGTTGGGGCTGCAGGGTCAGCCTCATCTGCCATATCAGCATCTGCAGTCCCTTGCTCCGCATCGTGCTTTTCCCTGGCTTCAGCCTGCACAACAGGCACCACCACACAGTATGAGAAGTGAGAAGCAACATCTGGTGTTTACCAGACCGTTGATAAGCATTCGATTAGCCAGGGTGCGCTCACACCTTCCAAGTAAAAGCTGGGGCTTGCACCTGCTACAGCAAGGTGAGGGGTAAACTGTAGCCTCCAGTTGTGGTGTGGCAGTCAACAGCAGGAAGGTAGTTGATGATGACTGGTTGAAACTGCGTATGGTTTTGCCAGCAGTCCTGCATGCCTTGTGTCCCTTTTGTTGTATGATTTCAATGCATATGGTGATCTGGTTATGGGCCAACTAATATAGCTGCCTCTTCTGTTTGACATAGGACTGCTGATCTAGTGGTGTCAGTGGCAAAAGGTTACATCGCTGGTGCACAGTCGTGTGGTTGTGATGGGCCTTGCAGGTGAGAGCGTAAAGACTGCACACCTTTTTCTGATGCAACAGATGACAAGCACTGACAAACAGGCGCAGCACTGTTGCTAATGAACCAATGCAGGATGAGGAAAATTGCAACGGTGCAGTCACGTCCATGTTCATGATGCCTGGCAGCCTTCACATTGAGACTCCAGCTTGTACTGCCCAAACTATGCTAACGCCAGATCTGACGGCGGCCAGGGTGCCATGCACTTGCCTGCTCAGCCTCTACAGCCTCTGTCAGCCTTGCAGCTAGTTCTGCTTTGATGCCACCAACAGGTAGCCCTCGCTTTCTCAGCTCCTCCTTCAACTCTACGACCTTCAAATCTGCAATCCATTCTGTTCCTTCGGGGCTGAGACTAGTCTCTGAAGCCATTTGTGAACAGGAGCAGGTGATCAGTGGCGAACGCGGTCGCAAACACGTGAGCTTTCCGTGACCCACAGGAAAGCTTTGAATGGATGTAACCAGAATAAATCAATCATACAAATTTAAAGTGAAGAGAGGCCAGGCAGATGCATTGCCGCAGAGCGCATGCCTCAACTACGCGCACAGTACCACACTATCCTTAGACAAATAATTGAAGCGGATGGCATGGATCCAGCCTATTTCACCGACCCTGCTGGGTTCAGGCCAGGTGTGACAGCTGTTTCATTGATTGACGGACACTCAACGACAACGTACCTGCAGCCGTGTGCATCTCCTAAGCGTTGCGAAACTCCAAGACAACTTTGTCAAGGCAGTCACTAGGTTCCTCAGATTGGTTGTTGTGCAGACGCAGTCAAAGTTGTTTCGCTCACATTAGATCGGTCTAAACGCACCACAATATCATCATGGCGTCTTGGTTAAGCTCGCTTGCTGAAGTTGGCAATCAGCTGCTGGGAGTAGAGCCGAGTGAGCCAACTGGCAAAGATGCAAGCGCTGGTGGCATCACTGTGTATGCCAACGGCGTCCCCAGCAGGTCGGCATAGTTTGAGTTGCAATCACCAGCTTTCTTCTTGCGGGTGGTAGCGCTGTGGATGCATTGAGGGGTTGATGGCCAAGTACAACAAGGGCGATACCAGCGCATTTCTAGTTGGTATTGCGTAACATGGTGCTCGGCCGCAACTTTCACCCATGATTTGCTTATCTGCCTCATGCAGTGACGGCAGCAACGAGGAGGAGCTTGAAACCCTCGCTGAGTCTGAATTGGCAAACCTCAACCTGGACAGCAGAGATGGGTACCTGGCAGAGGTGAGAGCTGCAGAGCATGGGCAAAGATGCTGCACTGCGTCTGATCAATAAGTATACACGCAACAGCTCCTGCGGCAGTCTGCGCGCTCATGCGCTTGGTGTTGTCTTGCAGATCGGAAAGATGATTGCCCAGCCCAGCAAGGTCAGCAAGTTCATCGGCATGGATGTGACCAGCTTGATGAGCGTGCCCCTGTTCATCATGGAGCCATTCAGCATGTTACAGAAGATGGCTGAGATCATGGAGTACACAGAACTCTTAGATGAGGCTGATAAGTCTGAGGACCAATATGAGAGGTGCGCATCAATTGCTAGCAAAGTCAGGATTGCAACTACCTGCTTGAGACCCAGAAGCAGCCTGCAAGCACCCATGCCAACCTCAAGCATGCGCCCTCCCCTACCCAGCCTCATAGCTGCCGCCAGCATCTTGTGCTTGCAGCTTACAGTGTCAACTGCCTGGTTTATTCCCTCACACAGGTTAGCGCTGGTGGCAGCTTTCCTGGTCTCACCCTTTGGGGCAGCAGAGCGCACCTGGAAGCCCTTCAACCCAGTGCTGGGAGAGACATTTGAGATGGACCATGTTGGAAACAATGTCCAATTCATGGCAGAGCAGGTGATGGCACAGCTGGAAGCGCCTTGAGACCCCGTGAATCAAGACTCATCTCACACTGTTGCACAATGATGTTCTTACCAGTGCTCTAGCTGCCACTCTCACTCTTTGTCGGTTCTGTCTGGCACTCAGCTGCAGCACTGCAACCACCAACCTGTGACAAAATCACGATGAGTTTGTTTGCAGGTCACTGAGCACCCCCCAGTCAGCGCAGCACACGCAGAAAATGAGCACTTTACATACGACATCGTTTCAGCACCAGCAACCAAGTTCCAGGGCAATTCTTTGGAGGTTTACCCCAAAGGTCAGCCACCAGCTGAGCTAGCACTGTTGAAAACAGCCGAATGCAAGCAGCATGAGTTCGTGTCCTGCATCCCTGTAGCACCAGCTCGCACAGCAGGCCCACAGTGCAGCTGAGCAGCATCTGCTTTGTGCTGGATACAATTAACCCCCAGCAGCCAACCAATCTAAGTCTGATCCATCAGGCTGTGTGACGCCGCAGCAGGGTCCTTACTGTGCTTGCTGCTGTGACCTGCAGGCCGCACAAGAATCAGCCTGAAGCGCACACAGGAGGTGTTTAGCCACGTACCACCCCAGGCCAAGGTCCATAACCTGGTGCTGGGCAAGACTTGGGTGGACTCTTATGGCCAGTTCCTGGTAACAAACACAGCCACTGGTGACCGGGTTGAGCTGGATTTCAAGCCATGTGGCTGGTTTGGCAGTGGGCAGTATGAGTTTGATGGCCATGTCTTGGATGCTGAGGTGAGCCAGGCAGCTAACTTGGGTGTGCTCAGAGTATAGTGGCAGTCCAAGGGCGGCCTGGCTGCAGAGGGTGACTTCCACCGGGTGCCGTTGCAGCAGACATTGCAGCAGCAGCTTCCAGGTTGTGGACAGTTCACACAGACCTCATGGTGGTTGCATCTTCAGCAGGTGGTCAGCCTGTGCTGTGCATCAGCGCTTGATCGCTTCTGTGGAGCCTGCGCAGTGTGCATGCAGCAATATCAGACAGCATTCTCTGCACCCTACAGGGCAACGCCAGGGGCATCATGACTGGCAAGTGGAACAGCTATGTTGACCTCACACCCTGCCATCCTGATGGTACACCAATTGAGGGAGCAGAGAAGCGTCGCTTGTGGACGTGTGCAGAGAAGCCAGCAGATGATCAGTATGGTTGCACGCACTTTGCCTGGGACCTCAATAACTGCAGGTGAGCACACTTTCAATGATACCATGAAGTGGTTTTGGTCGGAGCTGGTCAAATGAGGTGCATGTCACAACCTTTTGTGGCTGCCGTCAGACCAGGCCTTGTTGAAGCTGACCTATCTGGGCCGCTGCTGTCAAAGTCTCTAGGCTCTTGCTGCCAGATCCGCAGCACAGAACCCTCTGCAGGAGACCTTGGGGCCCTGGGAACTTCCAGGCTGCAGTGGGTTGGTAGCAGGAGACACAGCGCCTTGGACATGCGAGCATCTGCGATGCTGCTTTTCCCCGCATGTGAAAGAAACGCCAAAAGCTTGTACGATCATGCACTGGATCATCATTGACATCGTCTCCCCCCTCCCCTCAGACTCCATTGGGGGCTGGGCAGATTTTAACAAGCCATACAGATGTGGTCACTGCTTGTACTTCTGGCCTGTATGCAGCTGAGCACTGCCTGCATCTTGCTGTTGCTGTCTCGGCAGGTACCTGACGCGGCCGCCTCTGTCCACAGACAGCAGGAGACGCGCTGATCGCCATGCCCTGCAGCAGCGTGAAATGACACAGGCGGCAGGGGAGAAGAGTGCTATAGAGGAGGACATCAGGCAGCAGCGCAAGGTGAGGGGCCGGAAATATCTTCTCGCACTTGTCATCGGCGGCTGGAAAACTTCCAGTATTTGCCTGGAGCCTGTTTAGTTCCCTGCCTCCTTGCTGCCAGCTTCGGTCCTGAAACTGCAGGGACTGGTCTTCAGCAGCTGGATGCTTGCTTCAGGGAGTCAGAGGGGGATAGCAAGGAGGCAGCAGAACTAGACAGATGAATGCTGAGCCCCAGCAGCCACAAGTCCTTTTGGGTCAAATCTAGCTATAGATGCAGCAGTGGTCGTTGTGCTGGATGTGTTTGTTGAGTGTCACCAAAATATGCTGTCACCAAATTCTGAAATTGGTCTGAGAGTCTCTTGCCCCGCTTGCTTGATTCAACTTGGGCAGCCATCTGCGGCCCCGCTGCATTGCTGTATATTGATTGAGGTCGCTGCGATTGGGTTGCATTTGCAGGAGGAGGAGGAGCGGGGTGAGCAGTGGCAGGCCAAGTGGTTTGAACCGGCCCCTGAGATGCAGATACTGCCAGGCGAGGAGCCAGCAGAGGTGGTGCCTCTGTGGTGCTGGAAGGGCAGCTACACAGTGGCAGTGCGGGACAGCATGCCAGCAGGAGATGCAGATTGGAAAGGTGAGGCTGCATGCTGCATGACCACTTGGACGTCTGGGTCTGCTGCAGGAAGCTGGCTGACGAAGAATGGGCTGGAAAACTTGCAGCTTTTCCAGCTTGCTGTGATGATGGGCAACATTTCTGCAGCAGAGCAGGCAGCATGGTCGCTCTGCTGTGTGCTGTCAGTTGCAAGGGCTGGGTGAGGTTCAACTACAAGCCGACGTAACCTGTTTGTGTCCTAATTGTCTGCATCCGCTGCTTGGTGTGCTTGCTGCAGATGCTGTATGCGGCCAGGGCTTCTCGACAAGGCAGCAATAAGAGCATCAGCAGCAACTGACTCCTGCATTCTGCTGGCATCTACCAGCAGGAAAGCTCCTAGTGCCGTGCTCAGTTTGCTCGTCTTAGGCAGCAGCAGTCATGCAGGAGTGAGCAGTTCTTGCAATGTGCAACAGAAGCGAGCAGACAGACTGGAGTGACTGTAGTAGTTGTGATCATTGTGTGGTGATGCCGGTAAGATGTATCAACGGGTAACATGTAGCCTTTGATGGCACCACAATCCTCATACGCTGTTTTCAAAGGCATCTGTGACCCTAATAATGGCATGTCTAGGCCCTGCCACAGCTTTGGCAGCCAATGACGACGTCCAGCTAGGCATATCAGGAATAGTACCCCTGTTGAATCAGCCACAGCGTATCCACACCTTGAGGGCTTGTGCTCGTCTTAGGTATGTGCTCATGAGAAGCGCTCATGTTGGCTGTTTGCATCAATTTCCGTGCTCTGCTATCACAGATGATGTACTTCCAAGCATGTGTGTCTGGCTGTGGACTTGACAGTATGCCGTTTTAATGCCAGTATGCTGTTCTGCAACAGTTTGTTGACATGACTGAACCTTGTTCTTGACATGGCCACCATGGTTATGCATGTATGCCCGCAAGGTAGTGTGCATCTGCCACAGGCCAACACAGTTGTTGTTTGCACTGGATTATAAGCTGTTCACTTGAAACTTTGGGGGAAGGGCTGCCAGATATCACGGTACTGGCGTTGCCTTGGTCATCAAGATTGCAGCAACACTTGCAGGGCCTGCCTTGGCAATATCACATCACCACCAGCAATGTTGAACCTGTCAGGGGGGATCTTTGTTACTGATAACATCTTGGAGATGACATAGGTAGTGATGTTGACATGGCTCCATGATGGTGGCAGTGCTGCTGCCCAGTTAATCATTGTCAGTGATCTGCTTCATGTGTGTGGCATTTGAGTTGTGATGGTTCTTGACTGTGGATGGTGATATGCATTGTAGCAAACAGTGCTGGCACTGGTGTTAGGTTGTTTTCAGACAGTACTAAAAATACAGCAGTGCTGGTACTGGTGTGGTCCACTGTTGTAGGCTACTAGCCTGGTGGCACCAGGTAGTACCGGTTTTGTGGGTTGCTGTGACCACTATGACGTGCCCCTAGAATGAGTCGGTAGTACAGTAAAACAGACAAGGAGATGAGCAACTGGACTCTGCAGTAACACCGCTTCGGCCGACTTGGCGGGTCATTATGGGTTTGAATTTTCTAGGGCCTGATTTGGAAATGTAACAACCGTATTAACCAGGGGATATGGCTGATGCTTAAGAGTTTGACAGCTTTTAGATATAGTAATACAATGAAGAACGGCTTTAGCAGTTTGACGTCTACTCCTGAAGCTGCCACGCCCCCGGGCCCGCACCTGTGATCGTGAAGATGTCCAGCCCTGCACATACGTGCGAGACCAGGGCGTTCTTTATCGTCGACGCTCTGACACCTGGCGCATTGATATGGACGCGTAGGGCCTTGCTGCGACTTGGCAACCTGCTGAGTGTCGGGTTGAAAACACCACCTCCTCTCGGTCTTGCGGTGATGAAGCGTATGGGAGCCAAACAAAGTTCTCTGTGTAACGTGAGTAAGCAGAAGTAACATTGCCATTGCGTAGTTGCCGGCAGCGGTCTGGAAGCAATGAAGGCTGCTATGTCACATGGAAGGCTCAGGGAAGTGAACAAGTAGCTACTGCTCTGGATCAGACACTGCTGCACAGCCAACTTCAACACGTCCCTTGTTGAGGAAAAGTGGTTGTTCATCGCTGCTTTTGCAGATTTTGTTGCGCCCAGGGTCAAGCTTTCAGCTGAGGGAGTACTCAGTAGTTGTCAAGCGCGTGACAGCAGCAAACACAGATGAAGCTGCAGATGGGAACATGTTGGGTACGTTGGCTTTGTTTTTATCATCTCACACCCAGCTACCTCAACACTTCTGTACATGCTTGCTGTTGACAATGTACCCTTTCACTTGCTCAAGAGCAGTGCAGCAGGATTGTCATCAGGAAACGGTTTCATCAAATACCCTCTGCAGCACGCTGAGGTGTGCATCGTTGAATAAAGCACAACTGCTTTGCAGCCATAGCATTACTGCAATTGGTCCCGCATCTCTAGTCTGCGCAGGGTTTTGTGTCTGTTGTTTCGGCTTAGGGCGGCTGCAACCTGACTGTGTGTGTTGAACCAACAAACTTTGATGCTGTATACAAGGCCAACATGCTTGCTGTCCATGTTGGACACCTGCAGCGGGGGCAATCATGGCGCTGCTGCAGCACATGATGAAGCAGCCAGGTTGCGAGGCCTGCCACAATCATATATTTGTCCTGTCAAGCAAACTTGCCAGTTCACCCAAGCTGCAGGCAGTCATGCAGGTTGGTCACATTTGTCCCCTGTAGCATCATCAAGCAGCACAGCAGCACACATGCTTGCACACTGTACACTGCACTGATGATTGGATCTCTTCATACTGATTGTTCGACAGTAGATTGCTGTACACCCAATCACGTGATCACCACCTCTGCTGCCATGCTACTCATTGACAAGCGGCTGGTGATCGTATGCCTGAAACAGCAATGAAACACAGGAGACCCTCCTGCAAGTTGCAGTCACCTCGGCCAATGCTTCAACTGCCCAGTCCCATTGATTTCTCATGAGAGAATTGTATTCCCCTTCCTCCCCCAACCCCTTTCCCAATCTTGGCCGGCCAGTGTCTGAACAGACTTGTACGGTTTGCTGCTTGCAGTATGTCCGCCTGTCCCTTTCATCCCTTCATTTCCTGCAACTATCTGGACCTGAGAGCAGCCAAGAGCCTGATGCGCTAGAGCTCAGCCAGCCTGGCCAATCAAACAGTCATCAACAACAGCAGCAGCAGCAGCAAGCAGCTGTATCAGATACACCAGCTGCGCTGGTGACGGAGTTTGAACAGCTAGTTGCACCATTCGCACCTCACACCACATTTGACCATTTTAATGCAGGTGAGAGGTGCAGATCTGCAGCACATCATTACTGCAGCAAGCTTGGAGCTGATTTATTGGCTGTAGTGCAGAGCCTGATCTGTTGGCTGTGGTGCAGAGTATCTGCTGCTCTTGCTGCAGATTGTGCCCGCAGATCAGAGCTTGGACGCTCAGTCGCTTCCGTACTACTGATTATGGTTTTCTTTTCCTGCAGTCCATACCAGCTGATTTGTCACCTATGCCGCATGTGGCATCATGAATGAATCATAAGTGATCAAGGTGTCCCAGCAGCTGCATGCCATGCCAAGTTTTATTTCTGCCCAAATTTGTTTAGCTCCCCTCCCCCGCCCCCCTCCCCGCTCAGTTTGCCTAATGATGACAATTCCACGATCAGCTGAAGTGATGCCGTCAAGTGGTAGTACCGCTTAATCCTGATAATGATCGGCCCAGATTCTGCTCTGCAAAGTGGCTGCCAGGGCCTGTGCACAGCTTGGCATACTCAACACACTGCGTATGGCATATTGTTGCTGCTGCACAGACTGTGCCGAGGTTTCTGATCTGCTGTGCCAGTGCTGGCTGAGAGAGTTGATGACCAGCAGCAGAAGCAAATCTCTTGCAGCAGCACCAGAACTCATACTGCAGCTGGGCCAGCAGCAGCAGCTGCCCTGCAACCTCCAGCAACACATCCTGCAACTTGAACCCTGGCTGCTGCCAGCTCACTTATGTCCCTGCCATAGTCAGCCAATGCAGCCGCCTACTGGCAGCGCTGTGGCATTGCAAGCAGCAGCAGCTGCTGCCACAGATCCTGCAAGCGCTGCAGGTTTGCTGCTGCTGCCGGAGGAGGTTCCTTGGCGGTGTAGTGTGACCGGCAACCTTGTCCTGCAAGCCCTCTCGGGCTGCAGGACAGATGCCAATGTACTGCAGCTTAGCAGGCACACTCAGCTGAAGCTTGGGCCCCTTGGTGCAGCAGCAGCAGCAGCAGGAGGAGGAGGGGACCTGAATCCTGCAGGAGCAGATGGAAAATATTGCAGCAACCTTCCTGCAGCGCTGATGCTACCCTATGGCCAGTCCTGCATATTAGACGTGAAGCATGCAGTAAGTCTGAGCAGAATTGACAGCATGATGCTGTATGGCATGCCGATGATCATATCCCCTGCTGCGTGCAGTTTGGCCAACACCAATACCCCTACAGCAGCAGCAGCAGCAGTTGGTAGTACAGAGGACAGCAGCATGTTTATGAGAGGATTGTGCCAGGTGCTACTTGAGCAGCAGCAGGTGCTGTTGGCTTCCAGCCGCCACGACCTTATTCGCCGCTGCCAGCAGCCATTAGAGCAGTGGTTTGTGCTGCAGCCAGCAGCAGACGGCTGTTCGTTGCTGCTGCGATGCATGGCAGCTAAAGAGCAGCTGCTGCCGCCCAGGGGGTTCAAGGGGACAGTGGCGCAGTTGGAAAATGAGGTCGTACTGCTTGATGAAGGTCAGCTAGACGCTGCCAGGAAGGCAGTTGCTGGCCTGGAGCTTAGGACAATGGGTGCCAAATGTAGCAAGCACTCAGTCACATGGCAGGAGACGTTACCGGCTGCAGCTGCTGCTGGCCCAGAAGCGGCTACAGTAGATAATGGTGAACCAGGCAGTGTAGCCTCAGATGATTTGATTTTTCCAGGAGAAAGAGGGATAGAGGCGACCCCTCAGACCGATGGTAAAGCGACAGCAGGTACTGGACGTACAACTACTGCAGCAGCGGGCGTGGCACTGGATGTCGATTCAATGGACAGGGATGGGCCACTGCTGTTATCTTGTGGGCTGCATGAATGGTTGGAGGCTATCCTTAATAGCAGTGCAGCGACCTATCAGTCACCTGCAGCATCAGCCATCCAGCAAAAGCCAATGCTTGCAGGACAAGGCCCGGGAGCTAAACCTCAGCCCCAGCAAGCAGCAGCTGCTGTTCTGGCGGGAGATGCTCCTAGTGCAGCAGCAGAAGCAGGTGGGCCAGGGGCGAAGCAGCAGCAGCTTGGGCAGCAGCAGCGACCTGCAGTGCTGCAGCCAAAGGGACAGCCACAGGTGCAGCACCAGATGCTGCAGAACAACAGTACTGGACCTGCTGCTGCTGCTGCTGGTGGTATTGTTACCAGACGAGGTGCAGGTGTGCAGCATGGGGTTACTACTGCTGCACAGATGCTGCAGGGATTGCAGGGAAGGCAGCAGACCAGTGATGCTGACACTGCAGCAGCAGCAGGAGGAGGTGCTAGTGGTAGAACACAGCGAGGAGGGGCAGGGAGACGTGCGTTGAGGCTGAGCAGCAGCGGTGCTCGCAACAGCAGCAGGCATGCTGGTTGAGTGCACACTACTTGCTACTCACATGCTGACTTCAGAGCCTAGACTAGAGCTCAGTGCTAGGGCGCCTGAGTGATGCTGACTTTATTTGGTGACTTGCATGTAGAGTGCTGTGACAGCAGGTCTGATGGTTGCATGTATGTGTGTATGACAGTGCTTCCTGCTCAGGAAGGAAGGAAGCTTATCAAGAGAGCTTAGTAAGGGAGGAAGTAACCCCTTCCGGCTGCAAGGCCCTTCAAGGGAAGAAGTACTTGGTGGCTCAGCCACACTATGTGTCTATGACAGCAGATCTAGTGACATTTGACTGCAGTGGTATGTAAGCTACCAAAGACGCCTGATGCAACAGTAATTATGTCCTCTGCTGAGTCGGCTCAACCTGGTTGTTCCTAGTAGTATGTCTTGCCTCACAGCAACACGCTGTGCAGTGCTGTCTGCATGCACAGTTTGCAGCCATCTCTGTTCCGCAACGCAGTACAAAACCATATGGCCGAGTGGGCTGCTGCTTTCAAAGCAGCCTTGCGAGTTGTCATACTGTCATTCTGACAACGCATTCACTGCTAGTGATACAGGCTTGAGGCCTTTATCGTTACAACCTATCGTCATCATCATCGCCTCAGACACACATGGTTTTTCATCCTATTGCAATACAATTGTCGTCGATACGTGTCAGTTATTTGCTTGCACACTCATGCTCATGTTTGTCGCCTTGACTGCCAGTACCACTGCAACACCACCAGCAGTATGACCATCCGAGATCATCCCTGTCATGTCTGTTTGCAGTCTGCTTACTAACTTGATGCACGGTGCATCAATAATGCTGTGGTTACCAGGACATCCTTCATGTATAATATATGCTGTCCTGTGTGCTGATCACCAGCGATAACAACTGCATTGTATCAATGGCAGGCTGTCAACACTTGGCTGCCGCAGTGTTTGCATACCAGTCACCTGTGTTGCGTCTTTAACTGAGACTCTAAGGCTGTGCACAGGACCTCAGAGAGAGAAGCATAAGAACAGCCATTGGATGGCACAGTGTGCTGGCAAGCGGCAACGGCTGCTGCAAGTCAGGTGTTGACACTTATGTGCATATTTTGCTGTTGGTTGATCAATTGCAAATGTGCAAATGTGCAAATGTGCAAATGTGCAAATGTTTGTGGTGCCATCGACACGTGTAAACTACTACTACTACTACTACTACTACTACTACTACTACTACTACTACTACTACTACTACTACTACTACTACTACTACTACTACTACTACTACTACTACTACTACTACTACTACTACTACTACTACTACAAGTTACTTCAAGGGTTTCCACCCGTAAGGAGCCAACTGATGCCTCATGGGGGCACACCAAAAAGAAACTGAAACCAGATTCAATCCGGTTGGATATCTGCAAGTTCAACTTGAAGAAGATCATCAGACTCAACCACCAACTCAGACTCAGAAAGACTATGCAAAACATGCATAGGTGTATATGGATTGCAACGCAACAACCAGCACAAATGAACAAATGCAGCCACAAGACGCTTATCCTGACCCATGAAACGGCCATATGAGGACCAGCTGTAGTGATAGAGTGATGCAAGGTGTCATGGCCACCAAACTGCTCAAATAACCGGGGAAAACGGGACCGCACTTGATTGTACCACTCACACTCAAAAATCATATGAAACTCATCACCAGTAGAACCTGAAGCACAGTGTTGACAGTGGCGCAATTGTCTGAGCAAACGTTGTCCTGTGTCAGCATCAGTAGACCACCTACCTGTGGCAACAGGGAGGTCATGTGCACCCAATTCAAAACGTAACAGAGACGACATGTGTGCTGCATATATACCTGCTGTACGTTGTATATGCAAAGGGCATGTTTTAAACCTGTCATCGCCTTCCAACTCAGACATACGCACAGGCGAAAACCATTTATTATATACAGAATATAACACTTTTTCAGAAGAAGCGGATTAGACCACTTTTGAAAGAACCAAGAATCAAAAAGTGAAAATACAGAATTAATGCTAATTTGTTGCATGGTCCTAGCAGCCCCCGTAGCCGACAGCAAACTACCAGTGTCGAAGCCAATGCATTGTAGGACCAGTATCGAAGCCAATGTGCTGTAAAAGAAATTGAGCCATGCAGCAAGCATGTATTTACTTATATACATCCAAGTTATTCTCATTATTTCTGGCAGCAACAGCACATGTATGGTGTTTTCAGACAGAAGTAAAAGATACAATAAACAACCTCAAATGAAGTTGCTTGAGTTGTTCACAATTGCTGCTGTCAACGCCTGGACAATTCGGTCTAGTCATCAGATGCTCAAGCAAAATGATGTGCTACGCGCAACATGTGTATATCAAGAGTACTGCCCTCCTTCAGCAGGGGTCAGGGCAAGGTTATCCAGCAGGCTCAACAGGCAGTTGAAGGGACGTACGGATACTGACCAGCAGGACTATCACCGGTGCCAGCCACCTACTTTGGAGTTTCGTCAGTCGCTTGAGGTGTTTTTAAAAAGTTTGTTTGTGGGGTGCTTGTCTTCAGCGGATCGTCGCGATGGCTCTCTCTGCACTTCAGGCAAACACCGTATCTTGCAGAGCAGCAAGCCGTACGGCATGCTTCAGCACAGTTCGTCCTACTGTCAGCCGTACAGCTAGCTGCCGTGCATCTGCCAATGCAGCAGGCCAGGAGACAGTCGAAGTGCCCAAGATGGCACGAAGGGAACTGCTTGCAGCGATGAGTCTTGCCCCTATGGTTGTTCAACAAGCAGCACAGGCATCAGGTAAGTAATTGTATGCATATAACAGCGGGATCTGTATGCTTACTGGTCGGTAAGCTGCATCTGATTGCAGCTGATCAACCAGCTGCATCACCGCCAACTTGACTGGGTCCACGGCAATATCAAAGGCTAGCATAAAACATTTACGCCGATTACATTATACTTTATATTCCGGGTCTCAGCTAGATAAAGCATCAGACAGATTCAGTTTCCCACGGTCTTCCTGACACCACCAGCATCCCTCAACATCGTGTCCTTTCGTCCGGTTTGTCAGGATACGCCACCTTTGTGGGCTACGCAACACCACCAACAAGCTACGGCGGATACGGCGGAAACGCCAATGAAACTCCCAGATACACTTTTGAGTATCCAGCTGGTTGGAAGCAGGAGGTCCCCTCCAAGGTGACCGGCAGTGTTGGTCACTGTTTTGATTTGATAGAAAGAAGAATACAGCACTCCTCAACCAACCACTTTTCAACCCTGCAGTCCTGCCTGCCTGAGATAGTCTGGCGTCTTGCTGGGTTGCGACAGCAAGTATTCTTCTGCTGTCTTGGTAACGTCTTGAGCTTGACTACCAGCTTACAAAGTGCCGTGTGAGACACATCAGGCATAACAGTTTAACATAACAATTAAATGATTATTATAATAATAAATATGATTAATAGTAATAGTCATCATCATCATCATTTGAATCAATTTCATTGTAACCCTCCTGCTGCTGGTCTGCAGGTTGAGAAGGGCACACAGGGTATCGATGGCCGAGTGGTCAATCCACGCAGCAAAGGTACCATAAACCAACATCAGCAGCAGCAGTCAGCAGCATTTGGCATGCGTAGGGCGCAAAGCACAGCAGCTGGATGCATCAGGCAACGATGATAGTATACTACTGCTACTGCATACAGCGAGCTGCACTTTGGAGTGTATCACTGCTTCTTGTCAGATACAGCCCATCAGCAAATGATATCATGAACCAGGGCAGCCCTTGCTGCAGGGATCTGCTGCTTCTAGGCAGCAGCAGCATTGTTTACCCACTGCCAGCGGCTGGCTTTCCTGCACACTGCCACAGCAGCAGCAGCAGCAGCAGCAGCAAGGAGGAA
Source organism: Coelastrella sp. MACC-549 (assembly GCA_018290735.1). NCBI lineage: Eukaryota > Viridiplantae > Chlorophyta > Chlorophyceae > Sphaeropleales > Scenedesmaceae > Coelastrella > Coelastrella sp. MACC-549. The sequence continues at coordinate 17,377 of JABEVS010000180.1, read as the reverse complement.
CTGGAAAATACCAGCTCAGAGAATAATGACAGCAGCAGCAGCTGCTTTGTGCCATCATCATCAAGTTCAGCAACTGCATGTTAGCTCTCCCCCCCCCCC
>JABEVS010000180.1:0-16887 GCA_018290735.1 Coelastrella sp. MACC-549 | reverse complement strand
TCCCACTTCACTCACTGTACAGTAGCTGCTGCCACTGCTGTTGCTGCTGCCACTGCTGCTGCTGCTGCCACTGCTGCTGCTGCTGCTGTGTGTGTTCAGACCAGCGTGCATTTGTGATCAGTCTTGCTCGTGCTGGTGAGGACAACAAGTCATTCAGGCTGACAGACATCGAATCAACATTTGCAAGTTTTGCTGGAGCCGATTATGACCTGCAGGTGATGTGAACTCTTGAATTTGATTTTTACATGCAATTTTCTGATGTAAGACTGTCTATACTATTCTTTAAATGCCATTATCATCACTACCTGGGCAGTTTCATCCCCTCATTGCTGATTGTGTCAGCGGCAAGCACTCCTTGCACCATGTTTTTGCAGTTACCCAATGATGTTGATGTTTACAGCGTTGATAATGATGAAGCTCCTTGTCGCATGTTCTGTGATGTGGCTTGTGGTGTGGCATGGGCTATCAATGTGTGTCAGTGAGGTGGTTTTGCATGTACAGGACCAGTCACTGCTGCCGCTGCTGCTACATGTTATACAAAATATGTGCTGCTGGTGCTGCTGTTAATGATGACACTGATGTGACGTGCCCTGCTGCTGCTGCTGCTGGTGCTGCTGCTGCTGCTGCTGCTGGTGTTTCAGGATGCCATCAGTGATGCCACGAGCACCAAAAGGTCTGAGATAGAGAAGGACGGAGTCAAGTTCTTCAACTACGACATCAACTCCCCAGTGAGTCTGACATAAAACCCCTTAAACACAGGATTCTGAGGTTGAAATCTGGGGTTGAAATCTGGGGATGAAATCGGGGGGGGGGGGGATCTGGGGTTGAAATCTGGAGTTGAAATCTGGGGTTGGAATCTGGGGTTAAAATCTGGGGCTCAAACAGTCAGATTTCCAGCAGATTTGTGCATCAGCTATCCACCAGCTATGAACCAGCCACTTACCAGCTATCTGCCAGCCATTCACCAGCTATGTTCAGCAGTTGTGTTCTAGCTGTACCTGCCATGAGAACTGAGGGTGGGTGGCTGCATTTTCAAGTGTGACATTGGTGTCAGGTGCTGCACTGCATAATTCTTTCACAAGTTTTGGGTACGTCAGCAATGGCAGTTGTGCCATCAGCCCTGCGCCCCATTCTTTGCAGAAGCGGACAGTAACAAACCAGATACTATAATGTTAATTGCCTTGTAGATAATATCATGTTAACTGTTCCAGCAGTAAACTCTCCTGCTAGCACACCAGACATATAAGACAATTAACATTTGTATTATCCAGAATGAATCACATCTTGTACCAGTATGCCGCCTCTGTGTGTCAAACAGGAATAATGCAGTAAGGATACACTGCAAACATCTGTGACTGATCAACAGCAGCATACTCACACCACTTATTGGTTTCTCAGTTAAGCTTGCGCTCATGCCAGCAAACCACATCATATCATATAGGCTATCATCTGCTGCTGCTGCTGCTGCTGCTGCTGCTGCTGCTGCTGCTGTCATCGTGGTTTGTAGTCGTACCGTTACCTCAGCAGCATTGCAGTCAAGGGTGGGAAGGTGTTCGCACTCTTTGTGCGTAGCCCAAGCAGGGTGAGTCAGGCTATATGATAAAGACATGTACATATCATATATATGACAGCTCTCAACACACACTGTTATTGAACAAAGCTTCAATACCGAACGGGCAGCGCATCAATGCCTCTGAGGCAATCAGAGAGCATCTTCCTATTTCATGATCAGGCTTATCTGCCTTGCAACGACCTGTTGAATGCTGTCAGTACTGCATCTAATTTATCATGAACCACGACAACCTTGGGGACAAGCAACAGCTCAACTTAAGATATTTATCACCTGCTGCTGCTGCTGCTGCTGTTGCTACGCTGCCTGCTTTCTCTTCTGTCAATGTTGTTGCTGCTGCCATCCGTGTGCTGCTGCTGTAGCTGTATGCCAATGCCGAGGATGACCTGAAGCACATTGTGGACTCATTCAAGCTGCTGTAAAAGCCTTTGACTTGGAGCCACTCGGAATCTGAAAGCCATTCAGTCTTTTAACTCCTCAATGGTCAACAGTGACACTTTTGATTGTGTTTTCAGGCTAAAAAAGTTCCAAACTCTGGCAGAGTTTGCATCCCGGCATGATTGTCCAATGGTCAACATGGGATGGGTGTTGCGTCCAATTGAGTTGACAGGCAGCTTGCTGATGCATCAGCAGTCCATATGGACAGGCTAAGCTGTACAGCAGTGTGAAGCTTGTACACTGTACAAGCACGGTGCTCAACAGTGCACCGCTCTGGCTCAGTGATTATCACTTACTTCCAGCATACTGCGTGCAAATATGTCCCACATATCATAACAATATGTCCGACATATCACGACGGCTGTTTTTGCAAAAACAGCCGTCGTGATATGTCGGACATATTGTTATGATATGTGGGACATATTGGTCTTCCAGGTTGATTCTTCATCAGCGTTAGGAGTGAGTGTAACCGCTGCATATTGGCTATGAAATTCTGCTGTTCCGCGAGTGTTGGTGACGTACTCAGGTTGAGTGGCACTGATGTGTGTGATACCTTGGTTCCGCGAACGGACTTCTCCCGCGTCCGGCCGGAGTTACTGACACTGCAGTGCAACGTGCACGTTTTTACACACTGCGTGCAAATGTGTGTGGTGTCTGTTGTCTTGTGTCTATCAAGAATGAGTCTTTGTCAACGTGCACGTTGTCATACCTTGCCCGGGGCTGCGGTGTCTGTGGCCTGGCGTCTGAGACGCCGTCCAAATTATGACCTGGGGAAGCAGGGGCGGCCCCTGCTGCAGCTGGATGGACGGCCGAGACGCCTGGCAAGCCGCTTGGATTTTGTGCCGGGCACACTGTGCCTGCGGGGCAACACAGCTACCAGGTGGGCCCCCAACGCATGTCAGTAGTGGTTGAGCTGCTGATGGCAAATGGCCTTTAAATGCTTAATTAAAAATTCTATACCACCTCAACCTGCTACAACCCTCTTCTTCTACGCAGGGTACCGTACCCTGCTAGCTGTGACAGCTTCAGAGAGATCTCTCCTTCTACATGACAGCAGGTAAGACCCAAGACTCATTGCCAAACGCAGCAGGTGGTAGTAGCCTGCAGACAGAGGAAAAACACACTGCACACCACACAAAGCACACTTGCCATAGCACTTCAACTGGCTGCATGGCTAAATTTCTTTCAATTTCTTTTACACAAACATTCAGGTTGCAACCACCAGCCCAAAAGACTCCCAGCATTGCACAAGAAGGCCCTGGAGAGGCCTGTCTTATGAGACTAATCAGTATGCAAATGTGCACACATGCTGGCTAGTACCAAGTAGTATACACCAACTGCACCACAATGCCGGGGCATGTGGGAGTCATAAACTGTGCTACAATGCAGGCATTACAGCATTCTGCTGTCTACTGTACAAGTTCAAAACAACCATCTTATTGATATATGTGCCTACAATCTGATGGACAAGTACACCCCACACAAACACTACACCTGCACAGACTTTCAAACACCAGAACAAGGAAAATCCAATCCTTTCTTTGTCAAACAAAACCAAGTTGACCGTGCGATGCTCGGCCATGCGACAAGTAAGTCACTAAAACCAAAAAGACCGTGTACTATGCACATACATATGACAAACCACCCATGCACTGCTGTGAAGTGTACTTCTAGAAGTTTTTTTTTCACAACTTGGCCTGTGGCCTGGGTTTACTGCCAGACAAACGCTGCAGTGCTGCACCCACAGCAGCAACTGTATCAGGATGCTCTATCAATGCATACCCCTGAGGACCAGCTTCCTCTGTCAAGGCATATTCCAGCCAAGCAGCAGCATACTCCCCCCTAAACCGCTGCTTCGTCTGCGCACGAGCAAAGGCAGGCAGCTTGACCATGCCAGCCATGACTTGCTGTGCTCTCTGAAGCAACAGCGACTTGTCAGTCACCAACTCATCGACCAACCCTAACTGCAGCGCTGCTTTGGGGTTTACCATGGTGCCCGAAAGCAGGAGCTTCTCCGCTGCTGCTTGCCCTATGCGCTGGGCCATGACGCCTGCCCAATACTTTGGTACTGGAATCCCAAGCGCCACCTCATTCAGTCCAATCAGTCCAAAATCAGTCATGATCCGATGATCGCAGCAGATGGCGATGGCACAGCCGCCGGCTGGGCATGCCCCTCTGATGGCAGCAACAGTAGCCAACCTGCTGCTCAGCAGGCCAGTGAGCAGCCGACTCTGAGCCTCCCAGAAGGCCCTGTACTGCTGGGGACTTGTCAACGGGGCATGCAGCTCCTTAAGGTCATTTCCAGCTGTGAACACATCACGCTTCAGGCCCGAGCAGATGATCAGGCCAGACATGCTATGGTCTGCCTCTACTGCTTGTACTGCTGCATGAAGTGCGGCCCACATGGCGGTGTCAAAGCTGTTGACAGGCTCCTTGGCGATTGTGATGATGGCGTAGCCGCTGTGCTTCTCAGTGGTGATGAAACGAGCCATGATGACTGAAAATGATGCCTCTGCTAGGGAGAGGGGGACAGGTGTCCTGCAGCTGCTCGCTGCTGATGGCAGCTGTGGCTGCTCACAAAGCAGGTCCTCTTGCTGCTGCTGCTGCTGCTGCTGCTGCTAGGCTAGGCTGTGTGGCTTGCTATACTAGAAGATATGTTATTACAGCTGAGCTGCGGGTGTTTGTGGCCAAAGATTTGCCACCAGAGGCTGCAGGAGTCCCGCAGTGCAGTGATGAGGACTGCTTGCCGTGAATTTGTGCTACCAGGGCTGCTGCTGCTGTTGTTGTTGATGAGGATAGGGGACTCCTCAGGAGCAGGGGCTACTTCATCTGCATCATAACACAGCAGCAGCAGCAGCAGCAATATGCCTTTTTGGTACGACGGAAGGTATGCAGATGACACTCACAGAACTTATGCATGCATGAGGACAGATGCGCATGATGGATGGAAACTGATGAATAATAATAAAAGTCGATGGCAGTGACAGCAAGCATCAGGGATTCACTGTTATAAGCATGTGGGCCGAAGCCCACAATAGTTAGGTGTCCTAAGATTTGAGTGGTTTGTTCATCGCGCGCTTGCAACATACTGCACCTCACAGCACTAACAACAGCACCACACAGCTGACAGTTTGGTGTACTACTACGACAGCATAGTTTTTGGGTGCAATCCACCGCAACAACAGACACAGACAGCATCACATCAGCTGCTAGGAGTCAGCAAGAACGCAGCAAGTGTTTGTCAGTCAGTGGACATCAGTTCAAGCGTTGGATACTTGAGTATCATCAATCTCCTCGCAGCTGATAGCACGGCACAACGAAAACGTGATACTAGACACGCACACGCACAAAAGGGCTGGCTCTTGAGGCCAATGTCGAGTACAGCTTGCCAATCCCCCTCAATGAGATGTCAGGGCAGGTCAAACGCACTCGTTTGTTCTCCTCAGTGGGTAACGGGGCGGTGTCCTCTGGTTAAAGCAAGGAGGTCCGCACGGAGGATAAACTGAGTTGTGCAATTGCAAAACACACGTCACAAACGGTCTGCGCTCCTCAGCGTATGTTTGCTTGTTGATGTCAACATTATGTTCAGGTCTCAAAGATTATTGAAGCATCACAGGAGCTTACACCGCCAACGCAAAAGGCGGCACACACACTGGCTCACCTCAGACTGTCTTTAGTGCTCCATGATGTGCCTCCAACTGATGATAGCTGCTGTTCAATGCGGCTGCTATACACCGTCCCCGTGATCTGCTGCGGGAAAGCAAAACACTAGCCGCACAACAGCGACTGCTGCTTCTGACACAGTAACATAACAACCCCTTGGCTTATTGCGACGCAGGTGAAGGTTCTGGGGCGCATTCAATGCAGCAGATGCTGGCATGCGCGACGCATGGTCCACTACGCGCTATCTGGTAGTGATCGCGGCCGTGTTCTTTCGGCGTGACTCAACTGCACTGCGGGCCGTGTCTGATCTTGCAGCTTTGCTTTTGTGTCGCTCATAATTATTGAGGTATGCTTGATGGGCACCAAGGGCGCTCTGCAGCAGATCCCACACGCTCTCACTTGACCAAGGACTGTCGTTGACACCGTAAGTCCTACTGCCGTGGCGCCAGCAGGCGTTACGGGATTCATTTACTGTGTGTGATTGGTATCAGTCAGTTAAACATTACAACAAGGCTCTCAGGTTACCATGAGCTAATGCCCGCCTGCTACGAAACTGCCGTTGCTTTTTGGCTCATGCAACAACCTCACGCGCCATTTTGCCGCAGAGTAAGGTTATCCACGACTTTAATCCCCTATGGACACGCGTAGCGCCTGCAGACCGTTGCAGTCGGTCAAAGGCTTGGTCCAAACCAACTACAACCGCAAGGTGTCAGCTTCAACCAGCAGACATCTGCCATCTGCAGTGCCCAGATCGCATCCGAATGTTATTTTCAACAGTAGTGATATCGGTCGCAGCGCTTCAGCAACGCAACAGCGTCTGAGGCACATGCTCAGGGATCAAAGCCCTTGCACAATGTGCCATGCAGCTGGTGGTGCAGTAGTAGGCCCTCCAGCCGCCCATGACAGCACTACAGCAACAGCAGTAGGAGAAACGCTCATCAGAAACTGGCTGGGAATTGACAGCGATGCCAAGCTGGACACACGCAAGGTAAGCAGCAGCAGCAGTAGTTCAGATCTCACAGAGCCATATGCTTTGATCTGGGTCTGTGACTGTTTTTGAAATCCACATGCACTCCACATGGCACCCACATGCCCTGTGGCATCAAAATTCATGCAGTATCACGTACGTTTGTCTGTCTATCTTTCTCGCAATCATAGCTTACGATGTAGCGCTGATTAATTATTCAATCAATTTAATCTTGATCCTCCTGTATCATCTGGAACCCAAGGCATGCAGCGGCAGCTGGTGTTTTTCAAGTTTAGATGCTGACCTCCTCCATATGCTCACCCCTTTGCAGCCTCTTAAACCCAAAATCTCAGCAGCACTAAACCGGTCTGAGCACTCAACCCCTCTCAGCACTAACAGCAGCTGAGCTTTTTCCATCAGCCCTCGAAGATTTTCACAATTTCGACGTGCAACTACATATACACACCCAGGCAACATATACACACACACATGCAACCACCAGGACTGTTGGTCAATGTTGTTAGTGGGTTTCACCAACGTTTGCGTGTATTATCTGATGTTATAATTGCTTTCCTATGAATATGCTTGCAATCTCTCACCCTGCCTGTCCTGCAGGAGACCGCTCCCCTGCGTGACACCGTATGTAACATGTCAGTAACAGCAGCAGCCGTCACAGCACAAGGCAGAAAACACACCCTGCTCGCATTTGTCATCACCAGTGCCACTACCACCAACTCCACCACCACGCCTACCAGCAGCAGCAGCAGCAACGGTGGCAGCAGCAGCGGCAGCAGCAGCAGCAATGGTGGCAGCAGCAGCAATGGTGGCAGCAGCAAGCCTGGTAGCGCAGGGTTTAGTGTTGCTGATCTGCGCACGCCTGTGTTACATTGGGGTTGTGTGAGTAAACGAGGTGACAGGTGGCAGCCGCCGCCACCTGGCTGGTCTACCTGGCCAGATGTGTCACATGACGCCCGTGAGTATATGTCTATTATCTATATATCTGTTAGTATCAATATAACTGTTAGTATCAATATAACTGTTAGTATGATCTAATCATATTTATTATTAGTCTTCTCTCTGAGTCAGCAGGGCTGGAACTGTTACAAACTGCCTCTGTAACATGCTTGCGGCAATCTTGTCAGTGGCTGTGCAACATGTTGATAAAGGAGCTCTCTGCAAAGGCCCTTTCTATGATACCGTTGTTCTATTGACACTTTGCATGTGTTGGTTGATGTTTGTAGTGAACACACACCTTGAACAAACCAGCAGTCATGAGAAGAACATGCTTTACTGCTGCCGCTGCTGCTGTTGCTGTTGGGTCTTGCATTCCAGGAGGTGGTGCATGGCAGACTCCCTTTGCTGAGTACCAGCTGCCAGGTATCGGTCCCGTACTGCTGCTGCTGCTGCAGTTACCCGCTGATGGGCCACTGGCAGCAGCAGCAGCAGGCCTGTCATTCCTTGTGAAGACAGGCAGCAACAGCTGGCTTGGAAATGCAGCAACTTACTCGGATTTCTTCTTTCCAGTTGGCGGGCTGAAAAGCATTGCTGCAGAGGCTGCTGCTGCTGCTGCTGCTGCTGTCGGGGGGCAGCAGCAGGGGCTGATTGGACCTGAGGCCAGGCTAGACTTGAAACGGTGAGTGACAGATTGGTCAACTCCTGCTTTTGGTTTAGGGTATGGATCTTGACTTTCGATGGTGAAGAGTACCACCTCAGTCAGGGTTAGTGGTGGGTTTCGATCAGGAATCACTACCTCATGAATGTTCTATCTTGATTATGTAATGGTTACATTCATTCATCTATCTGTGTTAATCTGTGTTAATCTGTGTTAATCTGTGTTAATCTTCAACTGTTGCCATCTCCTGTGTATGTTTTGCAGATTGGGGTCCACCCCAATTCAGAGGGACAGCAGCAAGCAGCATCAGCAGAAGCAGCAACAAAAGAACAATAATGGTCATGGCAAACACAGCAATGCCTGGCAGAATAATAATCAACATCACCAGCAGCAGCAGCAGCAGCAGCAGCAGCAGCAGCATGCCCAAGAGCCTGAGTTGCCAAATGCAGGCAGGAGGGCCAAGGAACCAGCACACGACGACACACAGGTATAGATAGACTTACTATGATAACACAAACATAACTGCTTTATCATGCCAGATACATGTCCTATAATCCTACATGATATCAATAATTTGAAATTGCTTCTCCTCAGGAAAATGAATGTAGTCTGTAAAAGAACATTGCTACAAGTTCTGTGTTGTATAGCTTGTTTCATAGAATTGCACAATTAGTGGCAAAGAGAGAAAAAGCAGAAATAAGAAAAGGAGTCAGCATAGCCACAGCAAGTCACAGGCTTTTATTGATTACTCACACAACGTTACAAAGCAATCCTCAGTATTCCTCAATATGATGTGCGCCAACTTTTCAGGCATGATCTGCCAATGTATTGTAGTACTTATTGATCTCATCTGCGATGCTGTCTGTCTGCTTTCATCAGGTGTGCACACTGACTGCTGCCGAGCTTCATGCAGCAGCAGCAGCACAACTGGCAGCCTGGATTGCCCAGCAGCAGGATTTAGAGATTGTTTTGGACGATTTGCACGTAATGCAGCATGAGTTCCCTGTTGAAGGGCACCCTAAAACCCCATTTGTCATGGCCAGCACTGCGCTGCGGTGCAAGCCTGCTGGATCAGGCAGCAGCAGCAGCAGCAGCAGTGAGGCGGTGCTGCTGCTGGCAGCAGTGGGTGATGTGGGATTGACTGGCACTCGTGCTCCTGGGTTAGTTATGCATTGGACCGGGGTGGAAGATGAAGGGGTTGTGAAGAGGAAAAGTAACAGTGTTATAACGTCAGACGACGTTGCTGCTGTGCTGCCTGAGGGGTGGAGTACACTGCCGGATCTCTCTTGGGATGCAGGTGGGACCACTTTGCTGTGAATTCTCTTTATTCATGGTTGGTGTCACAAATGTACTCGGAAACAAAATCAAGCCATCAGACTATAATAACAAAATAGTCATCCACTTACCCAAATTACTGATGTAGTCACTTAATACTCATCAAAAGTTGATGAGTATTCTGTCTGTTCAACTTGATAGATTATTATGATTGTAAGTGTAGATGTTGTACCCATACTGAGGCAAAGATGATCTTAAGCAACAAAGCAACCAAGAAAGGGAATATATGGACATCGTGCGGGATACATGCTGCAGCCATGTGCAATTTAGGCAACAGCCATCAACCAGGTTCACTTCACTGTTGTATGCTGTCCTGTCAGGACAATTTTATATGTCAGGACGATCTTATATGTGGAACTCATCTCCGCTGCTGCTACTGCTCCTGCAGTAAAAAGCTGCTGATCCTGCTGCATTCGTTGCTGATCCTGCTGCTAGTCCTGCTGCTGCTGCTGCTGCTGCTGCCACCAGGTTCTGGCTTTTGGGACACCCCCATGACTCGCCACCTGATCAAGTCACCAGCAGCAGCAGCAGCAGCAGCAGCGAATGGCAGCAGCAGCAGCAGCAGCAGCAGCAGACGTACCACCAGCCCTGGCTTTGCTGGTGTGCTGGGAGGGGGTGATCCTGCTGGATCTGCTGACGTGTATGTGCTGCTGATGAGACTCCCGCTCAAAGATACCTTCAGGTATGACAACTTGCTGGTGATACGACTATTATATCATGTATTTGTATCCATAAATAATGGATACAAAGACAATGGTGAAGTTCCTCCTGAACATTGGATTATGTTGATGATGATGATGATGATGATGACAGTGATGATGGGTGGAAGCCATGTTTATTATCGTTGTTGTGTATATGTGTTTGCTGTTTGGAAGAGTCATTAAATCTGGAGATTTGGCCCATACCAGTTCATCTGTCTCAATCTCTCTCCTTCTGTCCCGCTCTCTGCCACTCTTTGCCCCTCCCCAACTAAAAAACGAATACTCAATCACAACTTATACAAGAATACTATCAAATACCAATACTTACCAAGTTTCATTTTACTGCATGAAGTTCATTAGCCGTATCCAGCAGGGCGTTGCCAATCAAGAAATAAATTTAGCATGCTACCTGCAGTGACGTTATGGATCAGTAAACGCCTGTTACTTCAATCCATACATCACTGCTGCTGATCACCACCACTTGTGCTGCTGCCGCCGCTGCTGCTGCTGCTGCCATTGTTATTGTTATATGTTGTGTTATTTTCAAATGTATGCAGTACTGGTGGTCTTTTATTTGCCATGCGTACTGCTCGTCGTCAGTGGATCGCCTGTGCCAACACCTCAGGACCTTTCTTCCTCCACACTGCACAGCATGCAGCAAAACTAGGATTATCAGCAACGTCGTCTGCAGCAGCAGCAGCAGTGGGTGAGGAGGGATCACATGTTGAGACCTATGGCAGCAGCAGCAGCAGTGGATCAGCCCCAGCAGCAGCAGCAGATCAGGCAGATTCAGCCTGGGATGCCACCCATCAGGCTCTCATTGCTGCTGGACTCTCAGAGACTGAGATCAAAGCATATGCCTCAGCAAATATGACAAATACAGGTCCAGGGCTTAAAGGCAGCAGCAGCAGCCGTGAAACCCTGAAGTCTGCTGATGCTGAGCTGGCAGATCACATCAGCCGCCACAGCATGCTGAACAGCCCAGCAGCAGCAGTAGCGGATTATATCCCAGTTCAGCTTGACTACAATGCGGCAAACAGGCCGCAGGCATCTTTTACTTTCCATCCCTCCTCACCAGCAGCAGCAGCAGTACTTGAAGGTTTCAGTGTTGTGGACACCAGCAGGAGCAGGAGCAGCAGCAGCAGCAGCAGCAGCAGCAATGCAGGCAAGTATGGTTCTGCAGCTTCTGTTCTGCCAATACCTGCTGCCGGGAATGCTGCTGCCAGAAATGCTGCTGCTGCTGCTGCTGCTGCTGGCAGCAGTGAGGTTGACCGGAGTGTGTTGAGGTTTCTGCGTGATTTTGAGCCTGAGGCTGTGAGCCTGGCTCAGGCTGAGTGGGGACTCACTGGGGCAGCAGTCAGGTGAGGGCGGCATGCTGCATTATTTAATGTACATCTTTTGTTAATAGCAAATTCATTATATAATAAATTTAATGCGATTGTCTCACCCTGCTTCCCCCAAGTTTCACACTTCAGCGCACTGAGGGTATTTTAAACATCTCTCTGACTAATTCAGACACTATTGAATAAGTTTTTTTATTCCAACTCTACTTTGTTTTTTTTCCATTTTACTTTTTCTCATATAAAACTTTATCAGATGGTTGCATATTACTAGGTACCGTACTGTTTGCAATACAAGTGTGTCTGTCTGTGTGTGCTTGTCCTGCAGTGGTTATGTTGATGTTCATGACATGCCACCAGCAGGCGACATCATCAGGCACATCGCTCACCTGGAGCACAAGGCAAGAAGGTCACTCATGCACAGGTGATGAGACAGAGACTCGCACCATTCTTGAAAAAAAAATAAAAAAAAATGAATAAAAAGATGTCAGTCACTTTTGACGGCAAAAGGTGGAAATGCTCAACGGAAAAAATAACTAAATTGGAAATAAATCAAAGAAGATGAAGAAGAGATGAAAGGAACATAACATATTTGTTTTTTGGGGTTATCACTGGACTTGCCTGAGATGCTGGGACCTCATGCACAGGCGAGACAGTCTGGGAACTAACAATGATATATCTTTATATGCATAAACAGTCATAAACAGTCATGATCATCATCCTCAGGCTTTTTCAGGTTCTCAAGCAACAAAAGCATGCAGTTACCATACAGCGCCGTATTGTAGCACCTGTTGTTTCAATAATGTGGAATCTGATCAAAACAATTAGATGAAACCAGAATGAAATCAATATATCTATCAGAACTTATCTTGTATATCCTTATCTGCTGTCTATTCTTGCGGCGCTGCAGGTACAACATTGCCGCTGACCTGGTCGATGAACTGCTGCCAGACCTGCAAGCAGCAGCAGCAGCAGCACCACACGCCCTCACCTGGCCACCACCCCATCAAGGCAGCAGCACCCAACACAACAACAGCAGCGCTGCTGCTGCTGCTCGCGGTGCTGCTGCATTTGCTGGCCTTGTTGCCGTGGCTGTGTGGCTGCGGTTCAGTGCACTGCGGCTGCTGACGTGGAACCACAATTATAATGTTAAACCGCGGGAGATCAGCGCAGCACTCGACAGGCTTGGGGCAAACCTTGTTCAGGTGGGTAACACAAATAGATTATTATTATTCATAATATTGTGTAAGGAGTACCGTTCTACTTACTGAAGGTATCCAAGTGTAACAGATCTCCCCCCCAACAGGATTTGAAATCTGGAAGATTCCCCTTATGGGGGTTGCCCATGGCAGAGTTGATCATAATTTATTGTTTTTACAGCCATCGCAACCTTACGACCCAAACAAGCAGGGTGCCGCAGGTTTATTGCCTGTGTCCCCTGCAACAATTTTCATGAGGAAGCTCATTATTTATCGTGATAGTGATGATAGTGATAATGATAGTAATAATATTATAGACTGCTTTAGGTTCGCATGCCAGTCCCGAGCTGGTGTGCTGGCTTAATGCTGTCTGTAATGTTATCTCTGTTATTGTCATTGGTATTAGTTCTATTGCCAGCATCTCAGGGCCTACCAGCACTGCATATCACAGGCAGATGCCTGCAATTTATGAAAATGTAGCGAGCAACAAGCTTTCATAACAAAAAGATGTAGTATGCATTCATCAATAAATTATCCCTTTCTTTGGCTAGCATGTCATGTGTGCAACATATATCATCTCAATCCAACTTTCAGGCTCAGAATTCATACAATGACACACATAGCAATAATAGTAATAATCAGTGCTTTGCAGCCATAGTATTTAATCCCATCACATAACAAAAGCTTAACTCAGGTGTAAGCTTTGGATAATACATACCCAGCTTTGTCTGCTTCTGAAATGGGGCGTGGGGCCGATGGCAGGATTGCTATGGCTGATGGGTAACTCATATATGTATATATACCCATCTTCTGCATTAATTGATCCACACTCGTATCATAAATAAAAACAATGAATGTATATATACCCATCTTCTGCATGTTCATTTTCTTTGTTTTTCCTCCATGCCCAGGTGTTTGATGCTGCCCCCCAGTGTCGCGGTGTTGTGCTGCTGGCGCTGTCATCTGCTGGTCGAGGTGGGGAGGGGGACATGGGGCAGAGGATCAGGGATGAGATTCTGGCAATACAACAAAAAAATAAGTGCAAGGTGAGCTAAGCTTTTTATCAGCATAAAAAGCTGATAATAGTATTAATGTAGTACTAGTATCAAAACAGGAAGGAAAACAAAGTATAATAGTATATCATGTACTTGAATTGACTAGATCTGAACTGAGTGAGACTAATTCTCCAAGTATCTAGCCCAGAGTCTGCGGGTGTGTTGGTATGATACTTTTATACATATATCATCTTTGTGTTGCTGCTGCTGATGATGATGATGATGATGATGTTGCTGCTGCCAGGGTGGTATGATGGAGGAATGGCATCAAAAGCTGCACAACAACAGCAGCCCAGATGACCTGGCTATCTGCCAGGCGCTGATGGACTACCTGGCCAGTGGACAGCAGCAGCAGGCTTACTGGGACAGCCTGGCTAGAGAAGGTAGACAGACATAGTCTGCATGTTGAATCATATGTGTTTTTATTGTACTGATCATTCCATGAGTGCTTTATGCTCCATAATGTTGTTTCAGACATCGCATTTTACCGTTTTGATTGACCTGCTGACCTACCAGTATTGCTGCGGTATCTGTGGCAGTTGTTAAAAGGTTTTACGATCACACCAATATACATTTCATTTCCAAACACACTACCTATCTATTCAGGTATTGATGCTGCTCGTCTGGCATCATATGACCGGCCAATTCACAGCCCTCCCCCCAAGTTCAGTGAGCAGCAGGTGGCGGGTCTGGCCGCTGACCTGGCGCTGTACCGCCGCACCCTGGCAGCAGTACACAGTGGTGCTGACCTGGCGTCTGCAGTTGATGGAGTGCTGGGGTATGACGCTGGGGAGTGCAAAGGTTCGTCTGGTCCGATTGATGCAAAAAAGCTTGCATATTCCTGGACCTGAAGTGGATACCTGCAGTTTCGCTAAAGGTCTATGTGGGATGCTAACAGACTCCTGTTTTCTTCTATATATATCAGGCGTTATAGCATGAATCGATTGAGTTTGGTGGTGTTATGGCCAGGGCTTCCTCCGGGGGTATGTATGTCTTGTTGCGGGGGTAAGTATGTCTTGCTGCTGCTGCTGTTTCTGTAGAAGAAACATCAGAAGAATATGTAATTATAATGTAATATATGAAATGTTCAATATATTGTGTTGTTGTTGTTGTTGTGACTGCAACAGGCAAGCGGGTGAAGGTTGAGCCGCTGTCAGCTGTTGTCACACCCCGCCTGAAGCAGCTGCTGGCAGCACTGCTGGTCATGGTGCAGGGCAGCAGCAGCAGCAGCAGCGCGGGGCAGACCCGGTCAGCAACAGCAGATCACAACAGCACGTCAGCAGGTATGAATTATACTTGGTGATATATGATGAATTATACTTGGTAATATATCAATAATGTAGTAATAATTTAAGTGTAATATTCAAATGTCAAGACCAAGTTGAAGAGTTGAGGAATATTTTATTTACTGCATGACTGATTCAGGCGTGGACTGGCTACAGCCACCTGTGCATCCAGTGTGATCAGCAGATTTCGTTTCAATTGAAGAATCAATCAATACTCGCCCTGCATGGCTCTCCTTGCGCTCATATCTGGGTGTGCTGTGTGTCCTTTTTTCGGTAAAATATTATGGAGAGCATATGGCATTGTGCATTTTTTGCTCCGAGTTGCCTTTGCCATTATGGTATGCACTGCTTGCGGTGGTGGCGGTACCAATTCTGCTGCTGCTGCTGCTGGTGTTATTGTTATTGTTATTGCTTTCAGGTGGTGTCAGCAAGGTTTCTGCCATGATGAACATGGAGCGCTGTCTGAAGCTGCAGGCGCTGGTCATGGCAGCCAGGGAGTCACTGGCGACACACATCACAGCCGGAGATAAAGCCTGCCAGGGCAGGTGAGTTGAGCAGAACGTCTACTATTAATTTGGTTGCCATGTTGGACTTTTTTGATATAGATAATTTTCACTATATATGGATAAACACTGTCGGGGAAGGTGAGTTGGGTAGGACATGAGCTAATCATTTGGTCGCTATGTTGGACTTTTTTACATTGATATTTTTCAGCCTGTCAGGGCAGGTGAATTGGGTAGAACATCATCGTTAGTGGGTTGACAAGCCCACACACTACCCATTTCACCCATCATCATCACTGCTGCTGCTGCTGCTGCTGACCAAATCTGTTGTTTCTGGACGGATCCCAACAGGCTTCGTGACGTGTTATTTCTGGATCTGGCCCTGGAGCTGACCGGCCGCACTGCCCTTGAGGGCAGCCTGGCAGCAGTGAGAGCAGCAGCGCCGTCAACGCTGCTGGGCGGCCTGCTGGCGCTGCTGCAGCAGCCGGTGGCAGCAGCAGCGTTTTCAGCGCTGCCTGGTCAGGGCGGGAATGCTGCTCTGGTTGCGGTGTGTGGCCAGCTGCAACACCTGAGCCAGGAGTGTCCAGGTAAGGTGAAGTCATAACCAGTTGATTTGATTCAATACATTTATCAAGCTGACTTAACAGCAAGGCTTCCAACAGGTGAATTATAGAACTACATTCCAATAATAACCAGTTGATTTGTTTCAAAACATCCATCAAGCTGACTTTCTTTCTGGATCTCAATGCGCCAATGACGTATTGACTTCTTAAAAGAAAGCTTCAGCTTGATGGACGTATTTCATTTGTTTATGGATCCGTTACACCTGTCGGTGGGATACAACACGATTTAATTGGTTATTTTTAAATCTTTTCCTATATTTTTATAGGATCATTCAACAATTTCTATCTGGGGATGCCATTCAAATCTGAGTTGACTGCTGTAGAATGATTATACTCATCACTCATCTGCCACGGCAATGGCTGCCATTGGTACAGTGTAGGATGACGCATCCATAACATATATTTCCATTTATCAATCCACATACAACGTATATAAAGTAGATAGCGTATTAACGTATATGTCACACACAACCTGTTGCAGGTCTTGATGCAGTTGCCAAGGCCCGACATGCGCTGTCCCTCATAGAGCGCCTCAGGTCGCTGCTGGCATCAGCATCGGCAGCATCAGCAGCAGTCCTGCAGCCCACATCAGCAG